>VDCT01000523.1:0-296354 GCA_009763385.1 Coix lacryma-jobi var. lacryma-jobi
TTTTGGTGCATTGGTGAAAAAACGGCCCTACCGCACGAGTTTTGCGGCACCGTTCCGTCGGAAATGAAAGTGCCAAAAACCCACCAAACATGAGTTTGGGTCAAACGGAGATGATTGGGTGCGTCCTTTGCAAAAAATTCAACTGCGAGTTTTTCGGTGCATTGTTGAAAAACGGCCCTGCAGCATGAGTTTTGTGGCACTGTTCCGTCGGAAATGAAAGTACCAAAAACCCACCAAACATGAGTTTCGGGTCCAACAGAGATGATGGGTGTCCGTTGCGAAAAATTCAACTGCGAGTTTTTCGTGAATGTGGGAACAAAACGATCAACCGCGCAGAGTTTGGGTTTCGGCAATATCGTCGGAAATGAAAGTGCCAAAAACCACCAAACATGAGTGTTTTGGGTCAAACGGAGATGATTGGGTGCGTCCGTGTGAAAAATTAACTCCGGTTTTTGGTGCATTGGAAAAAATGGCCCTCCCGCGCGAGTTTTGTGGCACCGTTCCGTCGAAATGAAAGTGCCAAAAACCCACCAAACATGTGTTTTGGGTCAAACAAGAGATGATTGGGTGTCCATTTGAAAAATTCAACTGAGGTTTTTGGTGAATCCGTGGGAAAAACGGCCATCCCGTGCGAGTTTTCGGCACCGTTCGTCGAAAATGAAAGTGCCAAAAACCCACCAAACATGAGTTTTGGGTCAAACGATGAGATGATTGGGTGCGTCCGTTGCAAAAAATTCAACTGCGTGTTTTTCGGTGCATTGGTGAAAAAACGGCCCTACCGCACGAGTTTTGCGGCACCGTTCCGTCGGAAATGAAAGCCAAAAACCACCAAACATGAGTTTGGGTCAAACGGAGATGATTGGGTGCGTCCGTTGCAAAAATTCAACTGCGAGTTTTTCGGTGAATTGTGAAAAACGGCCCTGCGCATGAGTTTTGTGGCACGTTCCGTCGGAAATGAAAGTACCAAAAACCCACCAAACATGAGTTTCGGGTCAACGGAGATGATTGGGTGCGTCCGTTGTGAAAAATTTAACTCCGAGTTTTTCGGTGCATTGGTGCAAAAATGGCCCTCCCGCGCGAGTTTTGTGGCACCGTTCCGTCAGAAATGAAGTGCCAAAAACCCACCAAACATGTGTTTTGGGTCAAAGGATGATTGGGTTCGTCCGTTGAGAAAAATTCAACTGCGGGTTTTTTGGTGAATCCGTGGGAAAAACGGCCATCCCGTGCGAGTTTTTCGGCACCGTTCGTCGTCGAAAATGAAAGTGCCAAAAACCCACCAAACATGAGTTTTGGGTCAAACAAGAGATGATTGGGTGTCCGTTGCAAAAAATTCAACTGCGTGTTTTTCGGTGCATTGGTGAAAAAACGGCCCTACCGCACGAGTTTTGCGGCACCGTTCCGTCGGAAATGAAATGACAAAAACCCACCAAACATGAGTTTTGGGTCAAACGGAGATGATTGGGTGCGTCCGTTGAAAAAAATTCAACTGCGAGTTTTTCGGTGCATTGTTGAAAAACGGCCCTGCGCATGAGTTTTGTGGCACTGTTCCATCGGAAATGAAAGTACCAAAAACCCACCAAACATGAGTTTCGGGTCCAACGGAGATGATTGGGTGTGTCCGTTGCGAAAAATTCAACTGCGAGTTTTTTTCGTGAATCCGTGGGAAAAACGGTCATACCGCGCGAGTTTTGCGGCACCATATCGTCGGAAATGAAAGTGCCAAAAACTCACCCAACATGAGTTTTGAGTCAAACGGAGATGATTGGGTGCGTCCGTTGTGAGAAATTTAACTCCGAGTTTTTCGTTGCATTGGTGCAAAAAATGGCCCTCCCGCGCGAGTTTTGTGGCACCGTTCCGTCAGAAATGAAAGTGCCAAAAACCCACCAAACAGTGTTTGGGTCAAACGGAGATGATTGGGTGTCCATTATGAAAAATTCAACTGGAGGTTTTTTTGGTGAATCCGTGGGAAAAACGGCCATCCCGTGCGAGTTTTTCGGCACCGTTCTGTCGAAATGAAAGTGCCAAAAACCCACCAAACATGAGTTTTGGGTCAAACAAGAGATGATTGGGTGCGTCCGTTGCAAAAAATTCAACTGCGTGTTTTTCGGTGCATTGGTGAAAAAACGGCCCTACCGCACGAGTTTTGCGGCACCGTTCCGTCGGAAATGAAAGTGCCAAAAACCCACCAAACATGAGTTTGGGTCAAACGGAGATGATTGGGTGCGTCCTTTGCAAAAAATTCAACTGCGAGTTTTTCGGTGCATTGTTGAAAAACGGCCCTGCAACATGAGTTTAAAACCCACCAAACATGAGTTTCGGGTCCAACGGAGATGATTGGGTGTGTTGTTGCGAAAAATTCAACTGCGAGTTTTTTTCGTGAATCCGTGGAAAAACGGTCATACCGCGCGAGTTTTGCGGCACCATATCGTCGGAAATGAAAGTGCCAAAAAACTCACCCAACATGAGTTTTGAGTCAAACGGAGATGATTGGGTGCGTCCGTTGTGAGAAATTTAACTCCGAGTTTTTCGTTGCATTGGTGCAAAAAATGGCCCTCCCGCGCGAGTTTTGTGGCACCGTTCCGTCAGAAATGAAAGTGCCAAAAACCCACCAAACATGTGTTTTGGGTCAAACGGAGATGATTGGGTGTGTCCATTATGAAAAATTCAACTGGAGGTTTTTTTGGTGAATCCGTGGGAAAAACGGCCATCCCGTGCGAGTTTTTCGGCACCGTTCTGTCGAAAATGAAAGTGCCAAAAACCCACCAAACATGAGTTTTGGGTCAAACAAGAGATGATTGGGTGCGTCCGTTGCAAAAAATTCAACTGCGTGTTTTTCGGTGCATTGGTGAAAAAACGGCCCTACCGCACGAGTTTTGCGGCACCGTTCCGTCGGAAATGAAAATGCCAAAAACCCACCAAACAAGAGTTTTGGGTCAAACGGAGATGATTGGGTGCGTCCGTTGCAAAAAATTCAACTGTGAGTTTTTCGGTGCATTGTTGAAAAACGGCCCTGCAGCATGAGTTTTGTGGCACTGTTCCGTCGGAAATGAAAGTACCAAAAACCCACCAAACATGAGTTTCGGGTCCAACGGAGATGATTGGGTGTGTCCGTTGCGAAAAATTCAACTGCGAGTTTTTTTCGTGAATCCGTGGGAAAAACGGTCATACCGCGCGAGTTTTGCGGCACCGTTCGTCGGAAATGAAAGTGCCAAAAACACCCCCAACATGAGTTTTGAGTCAAACGGAGATGATTGGGTGCGTCCGTTGTGAAATTTAACTCCGAGTTTTTCGTTGCATTGGTGCAAAAAGGCCCTCCCGCGCGAGTTTTGTGGCACCGTTCCGTCAGAAGAAATGAAAGTGCCAAAAACCCACCAAACATGTGTTTTGGGTCAAACGGAGATGATTGGGTGTGTCCATTATGAAAAATTCAACTGGAGGTTTTTTTGGTGAATCCGTGGGAAAAACGGCCATCCCGTGCGAGTTTTCGGCACCGTTCTGTCGAAAATGAAAGTGCCAAAAACCCACCAAACATGAGTTTTGGGTCAAACAAGAGATGATTGGGTGCGTCCGTTGCAAAAAATTCAACTGCGTGTTTTTCGGTGCATTGGTGTGAAAAAACGGCCCTACCGCACGAGTTTTGCGGCACCGTTCCGTCGGAAATGAAAGCCAAAAACCCACCAAACATGAGTTTTGGGTCAAACGGAGATGATTGGGTGCGTCCTTTGCAAAAAATTCAACTGTGAGTTTTTCGGTGCATTGTTGAAAAAACGGCCCTGCAGCATGAGTTTTGTGGCACTGTTCCGTCGGAAATGAAAGTACCAAAAACCCACCAAACATGAGTTTCGGGTCCAACGGAGATGATTGGGTGCGTCCATTGTGAAAAATTTAACTCCGAGTTTTTCGGTGCATTGGTGCCAAAAAATGCCCTCCGCGCGAGTTTTGTGGCACCGTTCCGTCAGAAATGAAGTGCCAAAAACCCACCAAACATGTGTTTTGGGTCAAAAGGTTATGATTGGGTTCGTCCGTTGAGAAAAATTCAACTGCGGGTTTTTTTGGTGAATCCGTGGGAAAAACGGCCATCCCGTGCGAGTTTTTCGGCACCGTTCCGTCGAAAATGAAAGTGCCAAAAACCCACCAAACATGAGTTTTGGGTCAAACAAGAGATGATTGGGTGCATCCGTTGCAAAAAATTCAACTGCGTGTTTTTCGGTGCATTGGTGAAAAACGGCCCTACCGCACGAGTTTTGCGGCACCGTTCCGTCGGAAATGAAAATGACAAAAACCCACCAAACATGAGTTTGGGTCAAACGGAGATGATTGGGTGCGTCCGTTGAAAAAAATTCAACTGCGAGTTTTTCGGTGCATTGTTGAAAAACGGCCCTGCCGCATGAGTTTTCTGGCACTGTTCCATCGGAAATGAAAGTACCAAAAACCCACCAAACATGAGTTTCGGGTCCAACGGAGATGATTGGGTGTGTCCGTTGCGAAAAATTCAACTGCGAGTTTTTTTTCGTGAATCCGTGGGAAAAACGGTCATACCGCGCGAGTTTTGCGGCACCATATCGTCGGAAATGAAAGTGCCCAAAAACTCACCCAACATGAGTTTGAGTCAAACGGAGATGATTGGGTGTGCGTCCGTTGTGAGAAATTTAACTCCGAGTTTTTTCGTTGCATTGGTGCAAAAAATGGCCCTCCCGCGCGAGTTTTGTGGCACCGTTCCGTCAGAAATGAAAGTGCCAAAAACCCCCAAACATGTGTTTTGGGTCAAACGGAGATGATTGGATTGTCCATTATGAAAAATTCAACTGGAGGTTTTTGGTGAATCCGTGGGAAAAACGGCCATCCCGTGCGAGTTTTTCGGCACCGTTCTGTCGAAAATGAAAGTGCCAAAAACCCACCAAACATGAGTTTTGGGTCCAAACAAGAGATGATTGGGTGCGTCCGTTGCAAAAAAATCAACTGCGTGTTTTTCGGTGCATTGGTGAAAAAACGGCCCTACCGCACGAGTTTTGCGGCACCGTTCCGTCGGAAATGAAAGTGCCAAAAACCCACAAACATGAGTTTGGGGTCAAACGGAGATGATTGGGTGCGTCCTTTGCAAAAAATTCAACTGCGAGTTTTTCGGTGCATTGTTGAAAAACGGCCCTGCAACATGAGTTTAAAACCCACAACATGAGTTTCGGGTCCAACAGAGGAGGATGATTGGGTGTGTCGTTGCGAAAAATTCAACTGCGAGTTTTTTTCGTGAATCCGTCGGAAAAAACGGTCATACCGCGCGAGTTTGCGGCACACATATCGTCGGAAATGATGAAAGTGCCAAAAAACTCACCCAACATGAGTTTTGAGTCAAACGGAGATGTTGGGTGCGTCCGTTGTGAGAAAATTTAACTCCGAGTTTTCGTTGCATTGGTGCAAAAAATGGCCCTCCCGCGCGAGTTTTGTGCACCGTTCCGTCAGAAATGAAAGTGCCAAAAACCCACCAAACATGTGTTTTGGGTCAAACGGAGATGATTGGGTGTGTCCATTATGAAAAATTCAACTGGAGGTTTTTTTGGTGAATCCGTGGGAAAAACGGCCATCCCGTGCGAGTTTTGTCGCACCGTTCTGTCGAAAATGAAAGTGCCAAAAACCCACCAAACATGAGTTTTGGGTCAAACAAGAGATGATTGGGTGCGTCCGTTGCAAAAAAATTCAACTGCGTTTTTTCGGTTGCATTGGTGAAAAAAACGGCCCTACCGCAAGAGTTTTGCGGGCACCGTTCCGTCGGAAATGAAAATGCCAAAAACCCACCAAACAAGAGTTTTGGGTCAAACGGAGATGATTGGGTGCGTCCGTTGCAAAAATTCAACTGTGAGTTTTTCGGTGCATTGTTGAAAAACGGCCCTGCAGCATGAGTTTTGTGGCACTGTTCGTCGGAAATGAAAGTACCAAAAACCCACCAAACATGAGTTTCGGGTCTAACGAGAGATGATGGGTGTGTCCGTTGCGAAAAATTCAACTGCGAGTTTTTTTCGTGAATCCGTGGGAAAACGGTCATACCGCGCGAGTTTTGCGGCACCGTATCGTCGGAAATGAAAGTGCCAAAAACTCACCCAACATGAGTTTTGAGTCAAACGGAGATGATTGGGTGCGTCCGTTGTGAAAAATTTAACTCCGAGTTTTCGTTGCATTGGTGCAAAAAATGGCCCTCCCGCGCGAGTTTTGTGGCACCGTTCCGTCGGAAATGAAAGAGCCAAAAACCCACCAAACATGAGTTTTGGGTCAAACGGAGATGATTGGGTGCGTCCGTTGCAAAAAATTCAACTGCGAGTTTTTCGGTGCATTGGTTGAAAAACGGCCATGCCGCATGAGTTTTGTGGCACTGTTCCGTCGGAAATGAAAGTACCAAAAACCCACCAAACATGAGTTTCGGGTCAACGGAGATGATTGGGTGTGTCCGTTGCAAAAAATTCAACTGCGAGTTTTTGGTGCATTGTTGAAAAACGGCCCTGCCGCATGAGTTTTGTGGCACTGTTCCGTCGAAAATGAAAGTACCAAAAACCCACCAAACATGAGTTTCGGGTCCAACGGAGATGATTGGTGTGTCCGTTGCGAAAAATTCAACTGCGAGTTTTTTTTGTGAATCCGTGAAAAACGATCATCCCGCGAGTTTTCGGCACCGTACCGTCGGAAATGAAAGTCCAAAAACCCACCAACATGAGTTTTGAGTCAAACGGATGATTGGGTGCGTCGTTGCAAAAAATTCAACTCCGTGTTTTTCGGTGCATTGGTGAAAAACGGCCCTACCGCACGAGTTTTGCGGCACCGTTCCGTCGAAATGAAAGTGCCAAAAACCCACCAAACATGAGTTTTGGGTCAAACAGAGATTGGGTGCGTCTTTGCAAAAATTCAACTGCGAGTTTTTTGGTGCATTGTTGAAAAACGGCCCTGCCGCATGAGTTTTGTGGCACTGTTCCATCGGAAATGAAAGTACCAAAACCCACCAAACATGAGTTTCGGGTCCAAGGAGATGATTGGGTGTCCGTTGCGAAAAATTCAACTGCGAGTTTTTTTTGTGAATCCGTGGGAAAAACGGTCATCCGCGCGAGTTTTCGGCACCGTACCGTCGGAAATGAAAGTGCCAAAAACCCACCAACATGAGTTTTGAGTCAAACGGAGATGATTGGGTGCGTCCGTTGCGAAAAATTTAACTCCGAGTTTTTCGGTGCATTGGTGCAAAAATGGCCCTCCGCGCGAGTTTTGTGGCACCGTTCCGTTAAAATGAAAGTGCCACAAACCCACAAACATGTGTTTTGGGTCAACGGAGATGATTGGGTGCGTCCGTTGAAAAATTCAACTGCGGGTTTTTTGGTGAATCCGTGGGAAAAACGGCCATCCCGTGCGAGTTTTTCGGCACCGTTCCGTCGAAATGAAAGTGCCAAAAACCCACCAAACATGAGTTTTGGGTCAAACAAGAGATGATTGGGTGCGTCCGTTGCAAAAATTCAACTGCGTGTTTTTCGGTGCATTGGTGAAAAAACGGCCCTACCGCACGAGTTTTGCGGCACCGTTCCGTCGGAAATGAAATGCCAAAAACCCACCAAACATGAGTTTTGGGTCAAACGGAGATGATTGGGTGCGTCCGTTGCAAAAAATTCAACTGCAGTTTTTCGGTGCATTGTTGAAAAACGGCCCTGCCGCATGAGTTTTGGCACTGTTCCTCGGAAATGAAAGTACCAAAAACCCACCAAACATGAGTTTCGGGTCAACGGAGATGATTGGGTGTGTCCGTTGCGAAAAATTCAACTGCGAGTTTTTTCGTTTTTCGGTGCATTGGTGAAAAACGGCCCTACCGCACGAGTTTTGCGGCACCGTTCCGTCGGAAATGAAAATGACAAAAACCCACCAAACATGAGTTTTGGGTCAAACGGAGATGATTGGGTGCGTCCGTTGCAAAAAATTCAACTGCGAGTTTTTCGGTGCATTGTTGAAAAACGGCCCTGCCGCATGAGTTTTCTGGCACTGTTCCATCGGAAATGAAAGTACCAAAAACCCACCAAACATGAGTTTCGGGTCCAACGGAGATGATTGGGTGTGTCCGTTGCGAAAAATTCAACTGCGAGTTTTTTTCGTGAATCCGTGGGAAAAACGGTCATACCGCGCGAGTTTTGCGGCACCATATCATCGGAAATGAAAGTGCCAAAAACTCACCCAACATGAGTTTTGAGTCAAACGGAGATGATTGGGTGCGTCCGTTGTGAGAAATTTAACTCCGAGTTTTTCGTTGCATTGGTGCAAAAAATGGCCCTCCCGCGCGAGTTTTGTGGCACCGTTCCGTCAGAAATGAAAGTGCCAAAAACCCACCAAACATGTGTTTTGGGTCAAACGGAGATGATTGGGTGTGTCCATTATGAAAAATTCAACTGGAGGTTTTTTTGGTGAATCCGTGGGAAAAACGGCCATCCCGTGCGAGTTTTTCGGCACCGTTCTGTCGAAAATGAAAGTGCCAAAAACCCACCAAACATGAGTTTTGGGTCAAACAAGAGATGATTGGGTGCGTCCGTTGCAAAAAATTCAACTGCGTGTTTTTCGGTGCATTGGTGAAAAAACGGCCCTACCGCACGAGTTTTGCGGCACCGTTCCGTCGGAAATGAAAGTGCCAAAAACCCACCAAACAGAGTTTTGGGTCAAACGGAGATGATTGGTGCGTCCTTTGCAAAAAATTCAACTGTGAGTTTTTCGGTGCATTGTTGAAAAACGGCCCTGCAGCATGAGTTTTGTGGCACTGTTCCGTCGGAAATGAAAGTACCAAAAACCCACCAAACATGAGTTTCGGGTCCAACGGAGATGATTGGGTGCGTCCATTGTGAAAAATTTAACTCGAGTTTTTCGGTGCATTGGTGCCAAAAATGGCCCTCCCGCGAGTTTGTGGCACCGTTCCGTCAGAAATGAAGTGCCAAAAACCCCCAAACATGTGTTTTGGGTCAAAAGGTGATTGGGTTCGTCCGTTGAGAAAACAACTGCGGGTTTTTTGGTGAATCCGTGGGAAAAACGGCCATCCCGTGCGAGTTTTTCGGCACCGTTCCGTCGAAAATGAAAGTGCCAAAAACCCACCAAACATGAGTTTTGGGTCAAACAAAGATGATTGGGTGCATCCGTTGCAAAAAATTCAACTGCGTGTTTTTCGGTGCATTGGTGAAAAAACGGCCCTACCACACGAGTTTTGCGGCCCGTTCCGTCGGAAATGAAAATGACAAAAACCCACCAAACATGAGTTTTGGGTCAAACGGAGATGATTGGGTGCGTCCGTTGCAAAAAATTCAACTGCGAGTTTTTCGGTGCATTGTTGAAAAACGGCCCTGCCGCATGAGTTTTCGGCACTGTTCCATCGGAAATGAAAGTACCAAAAACCCACCAAACATGAGTTTCGGGTCCAACGGAGATGATTGGGTGTCCGTTGCGAAAAATTCAACTGCGAGTTTTTTTCGTGAATCCGTGGGAAAAACGGTCATCCGCGCGAGTTTTGCGGCACCATATCGTCGGAAATGAAAGTGCCAAAAACTCACCCAACATGAGTTTTGAGTCAAACGGAGATGATTGGGTGCGTCCGTTGTGAGAAATTTAACTCCGAGTTTTCGTTGCATTGGTGCAAAAAATGGCCCTCCCGCGCGAAGTTTTGTGGGCCACCGTTCCGTCAGAAATGAAAGTGCCAAAAACCCCACCAAACATGTGTTTTGGGTCAAACGGAGGATGATTGGGTGTGTCCATTATGAAAAAATTCGACTGAGGTTTTTTGGTGAATCCGTGGGAAAAACGCCATCCCGTGCGAGTTTTCGGCACCGTTCTGTCGAAAATGAAAGTGCCAAAACCCCACCAAACATGAGTTTGGGGTCAAACAAGAGATGATTGGGTGCGTCCGTTGAAAAAGAAAGTTCAACGTGCGTGTTTTCGGTGCAGTTGGTGAAAAAAACGGCCCTACCGCACGAGTTTTGCGGCAACCGTTCCGTCGGAAATGAAGTGCCAAAAAACCCCCAAACATGAGTTTTGGGGTCAAACGGAGATGATTGAGTGCGTCCTTGCAAAAAATTCAACTGTGAGTTTTTCGGTGCATTGTTGAAAAAACGCCCTGCGGCATGAGTTTTGGTGGCACTTGTTCCGTCGGAAATGAAAGTAACCAAAAACCACCAAACATGAGGTTTCGGGTCTAAACGGAGCATGATTGGGTGTGTCCGTTGCGAAAAATTCAACTGCGAGTTTTTTTCGTGAATCCGTGGGAAAACGGTCATACCGCGCGGAGTTTGCGGCACCGTATCGTCGGAAATGAAAGTGCCAAAAACTCACCCAACATGAGTTTTGAGTCAAATAGAGATGATTGGGAGCGTCCGTTGTGAAAAATTTAACTTCGAGTTTTCGTTGCATTGGTGCAAAAAATGGCCCTGCCGCGCGGTTTTGTGGCACCGTTCCGTCAGAAATGAAGTGCCAAAAACCCACCAAACATGTGTTTTGGGTCAACCGGAGATGATTGGGTGTGTCCGTTGTGAAAATTCAACTGGAGGTTTTTTGGTGAATCCGTGGGAAAAACGGCCATCCCGTGCGAGTTTTCGGCACCGTTCCGTCGAAAATGAAAGTGCCAAAAACCCACCAAACATGAGTTTTGGGGTCAAACAAGAGATGATTGGGTGCGTCCGTTGCAAAAAATTCAACTCCGTGTTTTTCGGTGCATTGGTGAAAAAACGGCCCTACCGCACGAGTTTTGCGGCACCGTTCCGTCGGAAATGAAAGAGCCAAAAAACCCACCAAACATGAGTTTTGGGTCAAGCGGAGATGATTGGGTGCGTCCGTTGCAAAAAAATTCAACTGCGAGTTTTTCGGTGCATTGTTGAAAAACGGCCCTGCCGCATGAGTTTTGTGGCACTGTTCCGTCGGAAAAGAAAGTACCAAAAACACACCAAACATGAGTTTCGGGTCCAACGGAGATGATTGGGTGTGTCCGTTGCGAAAATTCAACTGCGAGTTTTTTTTGTGAATCCCTAGGAAAAACGGTTATCCCGCGTGAGTTTTCGACACCGTTCCGTCGGAAATGAAAGTCCCAAAACCCATCCAACATGAGTTTTGAGTCAACGGAGATGATTGGGTGCGTCCGTGTGAAAAATTTAACTCCGAGTTTTTCGGTGCATTTGTGCAAAAAATGGCCCTCTCGCGCGAGTTTTGTGGCACCGTTCCGTCAGAAATGAAAGTGCCACAAACCCAACAAACATGTGTTTTGGGTCAAACGGAGATGATTAGGTGCGTCCGTTGTGAAAAATTCAACTGCGGGTTTTTTGGTGAATCCGTGGGAAAAATGGCCATCCCGTGCGAGTTTTTCGGCACCGTTCCGTCGAAAATGAAAGTGCCAAAAACCCACCAAACATGAGGTTTGGGTCAAACAAGAGATGATTGGGTGCATCCGTTGCAAAAAATTCAACTGCGTGTTTTTCGGTGCATTGGTGAAAAACGGCCCTACCGCACGAGTTTTGCGGCACCGTTCCGTCGGAAATGAAGTGTCAAAAACCCACCAAACATGAGTTTTGGGTCAAACTGAGATGATTGGGTGCGTCCTTTGCAAAAAATTCAACTGTGAGTTTTTCGGTGCATTGTTGAAAAACGGCCCAGCAGCATGAGTTTTGTGGCACTGTTCCGTCGGAAATGAAAGTACCAAAAACCCACCAAACATGAGTTTCGGGTCCAACGGAGATGATTGGGTGCGTCCATTGTGAAAAATTAACTCCGAGTTTTTCGGTGCATTGGTGCAAAAAATGGCCCTCCCGCGCGAGTTTTGTGGCACCGTTCCGTCAGAAATGAAGTGCCAAAAACCAACCAAACATGTGTTTTGGGTCAGAAGGTTATGATTGGGTTCGTCCGTTGAGAAAAATTCAACTGCGGGTTTTTTGGTGAATCCGTGGGAAAAACGGCCATCCCGGCGAGTTTTTCGGCACCGTTCCGTCGAAAATGAAAGTGCCAAAAACCCACCAAACATGAGTTTTGGGTCAAACAAGAGATGATTGGGTGCATCCGTTGCAAAAAATTCAACTGCGTGTTTTTCGGTGCATTGGTGAAAAAACGGCCCTACGCACGAGTTTTGCGGCACCGTTCCGTCGGAAATGAAAATGACAAAAACCCACCAAACATGAGTTTTGGGTCAAACGGAGATGATTGGGTGCGTCCGTTGCAAAAAATTCAACTGCGAGTTTTTCGGTGCATTGTTGAAAAACGGCCCTGCCGCATGAGTTTTCTGGCACTGTTCCATCGGAAATGAAAGTACCAAAAACCCACCAAACATGAGTTTCGTGTCCAACGGAGATGATTGGGTGTGTCCGTTGCGAAAAATTCAACTGCGAGTTTTTTTCGTGAATCCGTGGGAAAAACGGTCATACCGCGCGAGTTTGCGGCACCATATCATCGGAAATGAAAAGTGCCAAAAACTCACCCAACATGAGTTTTGAGTCAAACGGAGATGATTGGGTGCGTCCGTTGTGAGAAATTTAACTCCGAGTTTTTCGTTGCATTGGTGCCAAAAATGGCCCTCCCGCGCGAGTTTTGTGGCACCGTTCCGTCAGAAATGAAAGTGCCAAAAACCCACCAAACATGTGTTTTGGGTCAAAACGGAGATGATTGGGTGTGTCCATTATGAAAAATTCAACTGGAGGTTTTTTTGGTGAATCCGTGGGAAAAACGGCCATCCCGTGCGAGTTTTTCGGCACCGTTCTGTCGAAAATGAAAGTGCCAAAACCCCACCAAACATGAGTTTTGGGTCAAACAAGAGATGATTGGGTGCGTCCGTTGCAAAAAATTCAACTGCGTGTTTTTCGGTGCATTGGTGAAAAAACGGCCCTACCGCACGAGTTTTGCGGCACCGTTCCGTCGGAAATGAAAGTGCCAAAAACCCACCAAACATGAGTTTTGGGTCAAACGGAGATGATTGGAGTGCGTCCTTTGCAAAAAATTCAACTGTGAGTTTTCGGTGCATTGTTGAAAAACGCCCTGCGGCATGAGTTTTGTGGCACTGTTCCGTCGGAAATGAAAGTACCAAAAACCCACCAAACATGAGTTTCGGGTCTAACGGAGATGATTGGGTGTGTCCGTTGCGAAAAATTCAACTGCGAGTTTTTTTCGTGAATCCGTGGGAAAACGGTCATACCGCGCGAGTTTGCGGCACCGTATCGTCGGAAATGAAAGTGCCAAAAACTCACCCAACATGAGTTTTGAGTCAAATAGAGATGATTGGGAGCGTCCGTTGTGAAAAATTTAAACTTCGAGTTTTTCGTTGCATTGGTGCAAAAAATGGCCCTGCCGCGCGAGTTTTGTGGCACCGTTCCGTCAGAAATGAAAGTGCCAAAAACCCACCAAACATGTGTTTTGGGTCAACCGGAGATGATTGGTGTGTCCCGTTGTGAAAAATTCAACTGGAGGTTTTTTTGGTGAATCCGTGGGAAAAACGGCCATCCCGTGCGAGTTTTTCGGCACCGTTCCGTCGAAAATGAAGTGCCAAAAACCCCCAAACATGAGTTTTGGGTCAAACAAGAGATGATTGGGTGCGTCCGTTGCAAAAAATTCAACTCCGTGTTTTCGGTGCATTGGTGAAAAAACGGCCCTACCGCACGAGTTTTGCGGCACCGTTCCGTCGGAAATGAAAGAGCCAAAAACCCACCAAACATGAGTTTTGGGTCAAGCGGAGATGATTGGGTGCGTCCGTTGCAAAAAAAATTCAACTGCGAGTTTTCGGTGCATTGTTGAAAAACGGCCCTGCCGCATGAGTTTTGTGGCACTGTTCCGTCGGAAAAGAAAGTACCAAAACACACCAAACATGAGTTTCGGGTCCAACGGAGATGATTGGGTGTGTCCGTTGCGAAAAATTCAACTGCGAGTTTTTTTTTGTGAATCCCTAGGAAAACGGTTATCCCGCGTGAGTTTTCGACACCGTTCCGTCGGAAATGAAAGTCCCAAAAACCCATCCAACATGAGTTTTGAGTCAAACGGAGATGATTGGGTGCGTCCGTTGTGAAAAATTTAACTCCGAGTTTTTCGGTGCATTTGTGCAAAAATGGCCCTCTCGCGCGAGTTTTGTGGCACCGTTCCGTCAGAAATGAAAGTGCCACAAACCCAACAAACATGTGTTTTGGGTCAAACGGAGATGATTAGGTGCGTCCGTTGTGAAAAATTCAACTGCGGGTTTTTTGGTGAATCCGTGGGAAAAATGGCCATCCCGTGCGAGTTTTTCGGCACCGTTCCGTCGAAAATGAAAGTGCCAAAAACCCACCAAACATGAGGTTTGGGTCAAACAAGAGATGATTGGGTGCATCCGTTGCAAAAAATTCAACTGCGTGTTTTTCGGTGCATTGGTGAAAAAACGGCCCTACCGCACGAGTTTTGCGGCACCGTTCCGTCGGAAATGAAAGTGTCAAAAACCCACCAAACATGAGTTTTGGGTCAAACGGAGATGATTGGGTGCGTCCTTTGCAAAAAATTCAACTGTGAGTTTTTCGGTGCATTGTTGAAAAACGGCCCAGCAGCATGAGTTTTGTGGCACTGTTCCGTCGGAAATGAAAGTACCAAAAACCCACCAAACATGAGTTTCGGGTCCAACGGAGATGATTGGGTGCGTCCATTGTGAAAAATTTAACTCCGAGTTTTTCGGTGCATTGGTGCAAAAAATGGCCCTCCCGCGCGAGTTTTGTGGCACCGTTCCGTCAGAAATGAAGTGCCAAAAACCAACCAAACATGTGTTTTGGGTCAGAAGGTTATGATTGGGTTCGTCCGTTGAGAAAAATTCAACTGCGGGTTTTTTTGGTGAATCCGTGGGAAAAACGGCCATCCCGTGCGAGTTTTTCGGCACCGTTCCGTCGAAAATGAAAGTGCCAAAAACCCACCAAACATGAGTTTGGGTCAAACAAGAGATGATTGGGTGCATCCGTTGCAAAAAATTCAACTGCGTGTTTTTCGGTGCATTGGTGAAAAAACGGCCCTACCGCACGAGTTTTGCGGCACCGTTCCGTCGGAAATGAAAATGACAAAAACCCACCAAACATGAGTTTTGGGTCAAACGGAGATGATTGGGTGCGTCCGTTGCAAAAAATTCAACTGCGAGTTTTTCGGTGCATTGTTGAAAAACGGCCCTGCCGCATGAGTTTTTCTGGCACTGTTCCATCGGAAATGAAAGTACCAAAAACCCACCAAACATGAGTTTCGTGTCCAACGGAGATGATTGGGTGTGTCCGTTGCGAAAAATTCAACTGCGAGTTTTTTTCGTGAATCCGTGGGAAAAACGGTCATACCGCGCGAGTTTTGCGGCACCATATCATCGGAAATGAAGTGCCAAAAACTCACCCAACATGAGTTTTGAGTCAAACGGAGATGATTGGGTGCGTCCGTTGTGAGAAATTTAACTCCGAGTTTTTCGTTGCATTGGTGCAAAAAATGGCCCTCCCGCGCGAGTTTTGTGGCACCGTTCCGTCAGAAATGAAAGTGCCAAAACCCACCAAACATGTGTTTTGGGTCAAACGGAGATGATTGGGTGTGTCCATTATGAAAAATTCAACTGGAGGTTTTTTTGGGTGAATCCGTGGGAAAAACGGCCATCCCGTGCGAGTTTTTCGGCACCGTTCTGTCGAAAATGAAAGTGCCAAAAACCCACCAAACATGAGTTTTGGGTCAAACAAGAGATGATTGGGTGCGTCCGTTGCAAAAAATTCAACTGCGTGTTTTTCGGTGCATTGGTGAAAAAACGGCCCTACCGCACGAGTTTTGCGGCACCGTTCCGTCGGAAATGAAAGTGCCAAAACCCACCAAACATGAGTTTTGGGTCAAACGGAGATGATTGAGTGCGTCCTTTGCAAAAAATTCAACTGTGAGTTTTTCGGTGCATTGTTGAAAAACGGCCCTGCAGGCATGAGTTTTGTGGCACTGTTCCGTCGGAAATGAAAGTACCAAAAACCCACCAAACATGAGTTTCGGGTCCAACGGAGATGATTGGGTGCGTCCATTGTGAAAAATTTAACTCCGAGTTTTTCGGTGCATTGGTGCCAAAAATGGCCCTCCCGCGCGAGTTTTGTGGCACCGTTCCGTCAGAAATGAAGTGCCAAAAACCCACCAAACATGTGTTTGGGTCAAAAGGTTATGATTGGGTTCGTCCGTTGAGAAAAATTCAACTGCGGTTTTTTTGGTGAATCCGTGGGAAAAACGGCCATCCCGTGCGAGTTTTTCGGCACCGTTCCGTCGAAAATGAAAGTGCCAAAAACCCACCAAACATGAGTTTTGGGTCAAACAAGAGATGATTGGGTGCATCCGTTGCAAAAAATTCAACGGCGTGTTTTTCGGTGCATTGGTGAAAAAACGGCCCTACCGCACGAGTTTTGCGGCACCGTTCCGTCGGATATGAAAGTGCCAAAAACCAACCAAACATGAGTTTTGGGTCAAACGGAGATGATTGGGTGCGTCCTTTGCAAAAAATTCAACTGTGAGTTTTTCGGTGCATTGTTAAAAAACGGCCCTGCAGCATGAGTTTGTGGCACCGTTCCGTCTCAAATGAAAGTGCCAAAAAACCCACCAAACATGTGTTTTGCGTCAAATGGAGATGATTGGGTGCGTCCGTTGCGAAAATTTCAACTGCGAGTTTTTTTCGTGAAACCGTGGGAAAAACGGTCATACCGCGCGAGTTTTGCGGCACCGCATCGTCGGAAATGAAAGTGCCAAAAACTCACCCAACATGAGTTTTGAGTCAAACAGAGATGATTGGGTGCGTCCGTTGTGAAAAATTTAACTTCGAGTTTTTCGTTGCATTGGTGCAAAAAATGGCCCTCCCGCGCGAGTTTTGTGGCACCGTTCCGTCAGAAATGAAAGTGCCAAAAACCCACCAAACATGTGTTTTGGGTCAAACGGAGATGATTGGGTGTGTCCGTTGTGAAAAATTCAACTGGACGTTTTTTTGGTGAATCCGTGGGAAAAACGGCCATCCCGTGCCAGTTTTTCGGCACCGTTCCGTCGAAAATGAAAGTGCCAAAAACCCACCAAACATGAGTTTTGGGTCAAACAAGAGATGATTGGGTGCGTCCGTTGCAAAAAATTCAACGGCGTGTTTTTCGGTGCATTGGTGAAAAAACGGCCCTACCGCACGAGTTTTGCGGCACCGTTCCGTCGGAAATGAAAGAGCCAAAAACCCACCAAACATGAGTTTTGGGTCAAACGGAGATGATTGGGTCCGTCCTTTGCAAAAAATTCAACTGCGAGTTTTTCGGTGCATTGTTGAAAAATGGCCCTGCAGCATGAGTTTTGTGGCACTGTTCCGTCGAAAATGAAAGTACCAAAAACCCACCAAACATGAGTTTCGGGTCCAACGGAGATGATTGGGTGTGTCCGTTGCGAAAAATTCAGCTGCGAGTTTTTTTTGTGAATCCGTGGGAAAAACGGTCATCCCGCGTGAGTTTTCGACACCGTACCGTCGGAAATGAAAGTCCCAAAAACCCACCCAACATGAGTTTTGAGTCAAACGGAGATGATTGGGTGCGTCCGTTGTGAAAAATTTAACTCCGAGTTTTTCGGTGCATTGGTGCAAAAAATGGCCCTCCCGCGCGAGTTTTGTGGCACCGTTCCGTCAGAAATGAAAGTGCCAAAACCCACCAAACATGTGTTTTGCGTCAAACGGAGATGATTGGGTGCGTCCGTTGTGAAAAATTCAACTGCAGGTTTTTTTGGTGAATCTGTGGGAAAAACGGCCATCCCGTGCGAGTTTTTCAGCACCGTTCCGTCGAAAATGAAAGTGCCCAAAACCCACCAAACATGAGTTTTGGGTCAAACAAGAGATGATTGGGTGCGTCCGTTGCAAAAAATTCAACTGCGTGTTTTCCGGTGCATTGGTGAAAAAATGGCCCTACCGCACGAGTTTTGCGGCACCGTTCCATCGGAAATGAAAGTGCCAAAAACCCACCAAACATGAGTTTTGGGTCAAACAGAGATGATTGGGTGCGTCCTTTGCAAAAAATTCAACTGCGAGTTTTTTGGTGCATTGTTGAAAAACGGCCCTGCCGCATGAGTTTTGTGGCACTGTTCCATCGGAAATGAAAGTACCAAAAACCCACCAAACATGAGTTTCGGGTCCAACGAAGATGATTGGGTGTGTCCGTTGCGAAAAATTCAACTGCGAGTTTTTTTTGTGAATCCGTGGGAAAAACGGTCATCCCGCGCGAGTTTTCGGCACCGTACCGTCGGAAATGAAAGTGCCAAAAACCCACCCAACATGAGTTTTGAGTCAAACGGAGATGATTGGGTGCGTCCGTTGCGAAAATTTAACTCCGAGTTTTTCGGTGCATTGGTGCAAAAAATGGCCCTGTCGCGCGAGTTTTGTGGCACCGTTCCGTCAGAAATGAAAGTGCCACAAACCCAACAAACATGTGTTTTGGGTCAAACGGAGATGATTGGGTGCGTCCGTTGTGAAAAATTCAACTGCGGCTTTTTTTGGTGAATCCGTGGGAAAAACGGCCATCCCGTGCGTGTTCCGTCGAAAATGAAAGTGCCAAAAACCCACCAAACATGTGTTTTGGGTCAAAAGGTTATGATTGGGTTCGTCCGTTGAGAAAAATTCAACTGCGGGTCTTTTTGGTGAATCCGTGGGAAAAACGACCATCCCGTGCGAGTTTTTCGGCACCGTTCCGTCGAAAATGAAAGTGCCAAAAACCCACCAAACATGAGTTTTGGGTCAAACAAGAGATGATTGGGTGCGTCCGTTGCAAAAAATTCAACTGCGGGTTTTTCGGTGCATTGGTGAAAAAACGGCCCTACCGCACGAGTTTTGCGGCACCGTTCCGTCGGAAATGAAAGTGTCAAAAACCCACCAAACATGAGTTTTGGGTCAAACGGAGATGATTGGGTGCGTCCTTTGCAAAAAAATTCAACTGTGAGTTTTTCGGTGCATTGTTGAAAAACGGCCCTGCAGCATGAGTTTTGTGGCACTGTTCCGTCGGAAATGAAAGTACCAAAAACCCACCAAACATGAGTTTCAGGTCCAACGGAGATGATTGGGTGCGTCCGTTGTGAAAAATTTAACTCCGAATTTTTCGGTGCATTGGTGCAAAAAATGGCCCTCCCGCGCGAGTTTTGTGGCACCGTTCCGTCAGAAATGAAGTGCCAAAAACCCACCAAACATGTGTTTTGGGTCAAAAGGTTATGATTGGGTTCGTCCGTTGAGAAAAATTCAACTGCGGGTTTTTTTGGTGAATCCGTGGGAAAAACGGCCATCCCGTGCGAGTTTTTCGGCACCGTTCCGTCGAAAATGAAAGTGCCAAAAACCCACCAAACATGAGTTTTGGGTCAAACAAGAGATGATTGGGTGCATCCGTTGCAAAAAATTCAACGGCGTGTTTTTCGGTGCATTGGTGAAAAAACGGCCCTACCGCACGAGTTTTGCGGCACCGTTCCGTCGGATATGAAAGTGCCAAAAACCAACCAAACATGAGTTTTGGGTCAAACGGAGATGATTGGGTGCGTCCTTTGCAAAAAATTCAACTGTGAGTTTTTCGGTGCATTGTTAAAAAACGGCCCTGCAGCATGAGTTTTGTGGCACCGTTCCGTCTGAAATGAAAGTGCCAAAAACCCACCAAACATGTGTTTTGCGTCAAATGGAGATGATTGGGTGCGTCCGTTGCGAAAATTTCAACTGCGAGTTTTTTTCGTGAAACCGTGGGAAAAACGGTCATACCGCGCGAGTTTTGCGGCACCGTATCGTCGGAAATGAAAGTGCCAAAAACTCACCCAACATGAGTTTTGAGTCAAACAGAGATGATTGGGTGCGTCCGTTGTGAAAAATTTAACTTCGAGTTTTTCGTTGCATTGGTGCAAAAAATGGCCCTCCCGCGCGAGTTTTGTGGCACCGTTCCGTCAGAAATGAAAGTGCCAAAAACCCACCAAACATGTGTTTTGGGTCAAACGGAGATGATTGGGTGTGTCCGTTGTGAAAAATTCAACTGGACGTTTTTTTGGTGAATCCGTGGGAAAAACGGCCATCCCGTGCCAGTTTTTCGGCACCGTTCCGTCGAAAATGAAAGTGCCAAAAACCCACCAAACATGAGTTTTGGGTCAAACAAGAGATGATTGGGTGCGTCCGTTGCAAAAAATTCAACGGCGTGTTTTTCGGTGCATTGGTGAAAAAACGGCCCTACCGCACGAGTTTTGCGGCACCGTTCCGTCGGAAATGAAAGAGCCAAAAACCCACCAAACATGAGTTTTGGGTCAAACGGAGATGATTGGGTCCGTCCTTTGCAAAAAATTCAACTGCGAGTTTTTCGGTGCATTGTTGAAAAATGGCCCTGCAGCATGAGTTTTGTGGCACTGTTCCGTCGAAAATGAAAGTACCAAAAACCCACCAAACATGAGTTTCGGGTCCAACGGAGATGATTGGGTGTGTCCGTTGCGAAAAATTCAGCTGCGAGTTTTTTTTGTGAATCCGTGGGAAAAACGGTCATCCCGCGTGAGTTTTCGACACCGTACCGTCGGAAATGAAAGTCCCAAAAACCCACCCAACATGAGTTTTGAGTCAAACGGAGATGATTGGGTGCGTCCGTTGTGAAAAATTTAACTCCGAGTTTTTCGGTGCATTGGTGCAAAAAATGGCCCTCCCGCGCGAGTTTTGTGGCACCGTTCCGTCAGAAATGAAAGTGCCAAAAACCCACCAAACATGTGTTTTGCGTCAAACGGAGATGATTGGGTGCGTCCGTTGTGAAAAATTCAACTGCAGGTTTTTTTGGTGAATCTGTGGGAAAAACGGCCATCCCGTGCGAGTTTTTCAGCACCGTTCCGTCGAAAATGAAAGTGCCCAAAACCCACCAAACATGAGTTTTGGGTCAAACAAGAGATGATTGGGTGCGTCCGTTGCAAAAAATTCAACTGCGTGTTTTCCGGTGCATTGGTGAAAAAATGGCCCTACCGCACGAGTTTTGCGGCACCGTTCCATCGGAAATGAAAGTGCCAAAAACCCACCAAACATGAGTTTTGGGTCAAACAGAGATGATTGGGTGCGTCCTTTGCAAAAAATTCAACTGCGAGTTTTTTGGTGCATTGTTGAAAAACGGCCCTGCCGCATGAGTTTTGTGGCACTGTTCCATCGGAAATGAAAGTACCAAAAACCCACCAAACATGAGTTTCGGGTCCAACGAAGATGATTGGGTGTGTCCGTTGCGAAAAATTCAACTGCGAGTTTTTTTTGTGAATCCGTGGGAAAAACGGTCATCCCGCGCGAGTTTTCGGCACCGTACCGTCGGAAATGAAAGTGCCAAAAACCCACCCAACATGAGTTTTGAGTCAAACGGAGATGATTGGGTGCGTCCGTTGCGAAAAATTTAACTCCGAGTTTTTCGGTGCATTGGTGCAAAAAATGGCCTTCCCGCGCGAGTTTTGTGGCACCGTTCCGTCAGAAATGAAAGTGCCAAAAACCCACCAAACATGTGTTTTGGGTCAAACGGAGATGATTGGGTGTGTCCATTATGAAAAATTCAACTGGAGGTTTTTTCGTGAATCCGTGGGAAAAACGGTCATACCGCGCGAGTTTTGCGGCACCATATCATCGGAAATGAAAGTGCCAAAAACTCACCCAACATGAGTTTTGAGTCAAACGGAGATGATTGGGTGCGTCCGTTGTGAGAAATTTAACTCCGAGTTTTTCGTTGCATTGGTGCAAAAAATGGCCCTCCCGCGCGAGTTTTGTGGCACCGTTCCGTCAGAAATGAAAGTGCCACAAACCCAACAAACATGTGTTTTGGGTCAAACGGAGATGATTGGGTGCGTCCGTTGTGAAAAATTCAACTGCGGCTTTTTTTGGTGAATCCGTGGGAAAAACGGCCATCCCGTGCGTGTTCCGTCGAAAATGAAAGTGCCAAAACCCACCAAACATGTGTTTTGGGTCAAAAGGTTATGATTGGGTTCGTCCGTTGAGAAAAATTCAACTGCGGGTCTTTTTGGTGAATCCGTGGGAAAAACGACCATCCCGTGCGAGTTTTTCGGCACCGTTCCGTCGAAAATGAAAGTGCCAAAAACCCACCAAACATGAGTTTTGGGTCAAACAAGAGATGATTGGGTGCGTCCGTTGCAAAAAATTCAACTGCGGGTTTTTCGGTGCATTGGTGAAAAAACGGCCCTACCGCACGAGTTTTGCGGCACCGTTCCGTCGGAAATGAAAGTGTCAAAAACCCACCAAACATGAGTTTTGGGTCAAACGGAGATGATTGGGTGCGTCCTTTGCAAAAAAATTCAACTGTGAGTTTTTCGGTGCATTGTTGAAAAACGGCCCTGCAGCATGAGTTTTGTGGCACTGTTCCGTCGGAAATGAAAGTACCAAAAACCCACCAAACATGAGTTTCAGGTCCAACGGAGATGATTGGGTGCGTCCGTTGTGAAAAATTTAACTCCGAATTTTTCGGTGCATTGGTGCAAAAAATGGCCCTCCCGCGCGAGTTTTGTGGCACCGTTCCGTCAGAAATGAAGTGCCAAAAACCCACCAAACATGTGTTTTGGGTCAAAAGGTTATGATTGGGTTCGTCCGTTGAGAAAAATTCAACTGCGGGTTTTTTTGGTGAATACGTGGGAAAAACGGCCATCCCGTGCGAGTTTTTCGGCACCGTTCTGTCGAAAATGAAAGTGCCAAAAACCCACCAAACATGAGTTTTGGGTCAAACAAGAGATGATTGGGTGCGTCCGTTGCAAAAAATTCAACTGCGTGTTTTTCGGTGCATTGGTGAAAAAACGGCCCTACCGCACGAGTTTTGCGGCACCGTTCCGTCGGAAATGAAAATGACAGAAACCCACCAAACATGAGTTTTGGGTCAAACGGAGATGATTGGGTGCGTCCGTTGCAAAAAATTCAACTCCGTGTTTTTCGGTGCATTGGTGAAAAAACGGCCCTGCCGCACGAGTTTTGCGGCACCGTTCCGTCGGAAATGAAAGAGCCAAAAACCCACCAAACATAAGTTTCAGGTCCAACAGAGATGATGGGTGTGTCCGCTGCGAAAAATTCAACTGCGAGTTTTTTTTCGTGAATCCGTGGGAAAAACGGTCATCCCGCGCGAGTTTTGCGGCACCGTACCGTCGAAAATGAAAGTGCCAAAAACCCACCCAACATGAGTTTTCAGTCAAACGGAGATGATTGGGTGCGTCCGTTGTATAAATTTAACTCCGAGTTTTTCGGTGCATTGGTGCAAAAAATGACCCTCCCGCGCGAGTTTTGTGGCACCGTTCCGTCAGAAATGAAAGTGCCAAAAACCCACCAAACATGTGTTTTGGGTCAAACGGAGATGTTTGGGTGGGTCCGTTGTGAAAATTCAACTGCGGTTTTTTTTGGTGAATCCGTGGGAAAAACGGCCATCCCGAGCGAGTTTTTCGGCACCGTTCTGTCGAAAATGAAAGTGCCAAAAACCCACCAAACATGAGTTTTGGTTCAAACAAGAGATGATTGGGTGCGTCCGTTGCAAAAAATTCAACTGCGTGTTTTTTGGTGCATTGGTGAAAAAACGGCCCTACCGCACGAGTTTTGCGGCAGCGTTCCGTCGGAAATGAAAGTGCCAAAAACCCACCAAACATGAGTTTGGGGTCAAACGGAGATGATTGGGTGCGTCCTTTGCAAAAAATTCAACTGCGAGTTTTTCGGTGCATTGTTGAAAAACGGCCCTGCAGCATGAGTTTTGTGGCACTGTTCCGTCGGAAATGAAAGTACCAAAAACCCACCAAACATGAGTTTCGGGTCCAACAGAGATGATTGGGTCTCTCCGTTGCGAAAAATTCAACTGCGAGTTTTTTTCGTGAATCTGTGGGAAAAACGGTCATACCGCGCGAGTTTTGCGGCACCATATCGTCGGAAATGAAAGTGCCAAAAACTCACCCAACATGAGTTTTGAGTCAAACGGAGATGATTGGGTGCGTCCGTTGTGAGAAATTTAACTCCGAGTTTTTCGTTGCATTGGTGCAAAAAATGGCCCTCCCGCGCGAGTTTTGTGGCACCGTTCCGTCAGAAATGAAAGTGCCAAAAACCCACCAAACATGTGTTTTGGGTCAAACGGAGATGATTGGGTGTGTCCATTATGAAAAATTCAACTGGAGGTTTTTTTGGTGAATCCGTGGGAAAAACGGCCATCCCGTGCGAGTTTTTCGGCACCGTTCTGTCGAAAATGAAAGTGCCAAAAACCCACCAAACATGAGTTTTGGGTCAAACAAGAGATGATTGGGTGCGTCCGTTGCAAAAAATTCAACTGCGTGTTTTTCGGTGCATTGGTGAAAAAACGGCCCTACCGCACGAGTTTTGCGGCACCGTTCCGTCGGAAATGAAAGCCAAAACCCACCAAACATGAGTTTTGGGTCAAACGGAGATGATTGGGTGCGTCCTTTGCAAAAAATTCAACTGTGAGTTTTTCGGTGCATTGTTGAAAAACGGCCCTGCAGCATGAGTTTTGTGGCACTGTTCCGTCGGAAATGAAAGTACCAAAAACCCACCAAACATGAGTTTCGGGTCCAACGGAGATGATTGGGTGCGTCCATTGTGAAAAATTTAACTCCGAGTTTTTCGGTGCATTGGTGCCAAAAATGGCCCTCCCGCGCGAGTTTTGTGGCACCGTTCCGTCAGAAATGAAGTGCCAAAAACCCACCAAACATGTGTTTTGGGTCAAAAGGTTATGATTGGGTTCGTCCGTTGAGAAAAATTCAACTGCGGGTTTTTTTGGTGAATCCGTGGGAAAAACGGCCATCCCGTGCGAGTTTTTCGGCACCGTTCCGTCGAAAATGAAAGTGCCAAAAACCCACCAAACATGAGTTTTGGGTCAAACAAGAGATGATTGGGTGCATCCGTTGCAAAAAATTCAACTGCGTGTTTTTCGGTGCATTGGTGAAAAAACGGCCCTACCGCACGAGTTTTGCGGCACCGTTCCGTCGGAAATGAAAATGACAAAAACCCACCAAACATGAGTTTTGGGTCAAACGGAGATGATTGGGTGCGTCCGTTGAAAAAAATTCAACTGCGAGTTTTTCGGTGCATTGTTGAAAAACGGCCCTGCCGCATGAGTTTTCTGGCACTGTTCCATCGGAAATGAAAGTACCAAAAACCCACCAAACATGAGTTTCGGGTCCAACGGAGATGATTGGGTGTGTCCGTTGCGAAAAATTCAACTGCGAGTTTTTTTCGTGAATCCGTGGGAAAAACGGTCATACCGCGCGAGTTTTGCGGCACCATATCGTCGGAAATGAAAGTGCCAAAAACTCACCCAACATGAGTTTTGAGGCAAACGGAGATGATTGGGTGCGTCCGTTGTGAGAAATTTAACTCCGAGTTTTTCGTTGCATTGGTGCAAAAAATGGCCCTCCCGCGCGAGTTTTGTGGCACCGTTCCGTCAGAAATGAAAGTGCCAAAAACCCACCAAACATGTGTTTTGGGTCAAACGGAGATGATTGGATGTGTCCATTCTGAAAAATTCAACTGGAGGTTTTTTTGGTGAATCCGTGGGAAAAACGGCCATCCCGTGCGAGTTTTTCGGCACCGTTCTGTCGAAAATGAAAGTGCCAAAAACCCACCAAACATGAGTTTTGGGTCAAACAAGAGATGATTGGGTGCGTCCGTTGCAAAAAATTCAACTGCGTGTTTTTCGGTGCATTGGTGAAAAAACGGCCCTACCGCACGAGTTTTGCGGCACCGTTCCGTCGGAAATGAAAGTGCCAAAAACCCACCAAACATGAGTTTGGGGTCAAACGGAGATGATTGGGTGCGTCCTTTGCAAAAAATTCAACTGCGAGTTTTTCGGTGCATTGTTGAAAAACGGCCCTGCAACATGAGTTTAAAACCCACCAAACATGAGTTTCGGGTCCAACGGAGATGATTGGGTGTGTCTGTTGCGAAAAATTCAACTGCGAGTTTTTTTCGTGAATCCGTCGGAAAAACGGTCATACCGCGCGAGTTTTGCGGCACCATATCGTCGGAAATGAAAGTGCCAAAAACTCACCCAACATGAGTTTTGAGTCAAACGGAGATGATTGGGTGCGTCCGTTGTGAGAAATTTAACTCCGAGTTTTTCGTTGCATTGGTGCAAAAAATGGCCCTCCCGCGCGAGTTTTGTGGCACCGTTCCGTCAGAAATGAAAGTGCCAAAAACCCACCAAACATGTGTTTTGGGTCAAACGGAGATGATTGGGTGTGTCCATTATGAAAAATTCAACTGGAGGTTTTTTTGGTGAATCCGTGGGAAAAACGGCCATCCCGTGCGAGTTTTTCGGCACCGTTCTGTCGAAAATGAAAGTGCCAAAAACCCACCAAACATGAGTTTTGGGTCAAACAAGAGATGATTGGGTGCGTCCGTTGCAAAAAATTCAACTGCGTGTTTTTCGGTGCATTGGTGAAAAAACGGCCCTACCGCACGAGTTTTGCGGCACCGTTCCGTCGGAAATGAAAATGCCAAAAACCCACCAAACAAGAGTTTTGGGTCAAACGGAGATGATTGGGTGCGTCCGTTGCAAAAAATTCAACTGTGAGTTTTTCGGTGCATTGTTGAAAAACGGCCCTGCAGCATGAGTTTTGTGGCACTGTTCCGTCGGAAATGAAAGTACCAAAAACCCACCAAACATGAGTTTCGGGTCTAACGGAGATGATTGGGTGTGTCCGTTGCGAAAAATTCAACTGCGAGTTTTTTTCGTGAATCCGTGGGAAAACGGTCATACCGCGCGAGTTTTGCGGCACCGTATCGTCGGAAATGAAAGTGCCAAAAACTCACCCAACATGAGTTTTGAGTCAAACGGAGATGATTGGGTGCGTCCGTTGTGAGAAATTTAACTCCGAGTTTTTCGTTGCATTGGTGCAAAAAATGGCCCTCCCGCGCGAGTTTTGTGGCACCGTTCCGTCAGAAATGAAAGTGCCAAAAACCCACCAAACATGTGTTTTGGGTCAAACGGAGATGATTGGGTGTGTCCATTATGAAAAATTCAACTGGAGGTTTTTTTGGTGAATCCGTGGGAAAAACGGCCATCCCGTGCGAGTTTTTCGGCACCGTTCTGTCGAAAATGAAAGTGCCAAAAACCCACCAAACATGAGTTTTGGGTCAAACAAGAGATGATTGGGTGCGTCCGTTGCAAAAAATTCAACTGCGTGTTTTTCGGTGCATTGGTGAAAAAACGGCCCTACCGCACGAGTTTTGCGGCACCGTTCCGTCGGAAATGAAAATGCCAAAAACCCACCAAACAAGAGTTTTGGGTCAAACGGAGATGATTGGGTGCGTCCGTTGCAAAAAATTCAACTGTGAGTTTTTCGGTGCATTGTTGAAAAACGGCCCTGCAGCATGAGTTTTGTGGCACTGTTCCGTCGGAAATGAAAGTACCAAAAACCCACCAAACATGAGTTTCGGGTCTAACGGAGATGATTGGGTGTGTCCGTTGCGAAAAATTCAACTGCGAGTTTTTTTCGTGAATCCGTGGGAAAAACGGTCATACCGCGCGAGTTTTGCGGCACCATATCATCGGAAATGAAAGTGCCAAAAACTCACCCAACATGAGTTTTGAGTCAAACGGAGATGATTGGGTGCGTCCGTTGTGAGAAATTTAACTCCGAGTTTTTCGTTGCATTGGTGCAAAAAATGGCCCTCCCGCGCGAGTTTTGTGGCACCGTTCCGTCAGAAATGAAAGTGCCACAAACCCAACAAACATGTGTTTTGGGTCAAACGGAGATGATTGGGTGCGTCCGTTGTGAAAAATTCAACTGCGGCTTTTTTTGGTGAATCCGTGGGAAAAACGGCCATCCCGTGCGTGTTCCGTCGAAAATGAAAGTGCCAAAAACCCACCAAACATGTGTTTTGGGTCAAAAGGTTATGATTGGGTTCGTCCGTTGAGAAAAATTCAACTGCGGGTCTTTTTGGTGAATCCGTGGGAAAAACGACCATCCCGTGCGAGTTTTTCGGCACCGTTCCGTCGAAAATGAAAGTGCCAAAAACCCACCAAACATGAGTTTTGGGTCAAACAAGAGATGATTGGGTGCGTCCGTTGCAAAAAATTCAACTGCGGGTTTTTCGGTGCATTGGTGAAAAAACGGCCCTACCGCACGAGTTTTGCGGCACCGTTCCGTCGGAAATGAAAGTGTCAAAAACCCACCAAACATGAGTTTTGGGTCAAACGGAGATGATTGGGTGCGTCCTTTGCAAAAAAATTCAACTGTGAGTTTTTCGGTGCATTGTTGAAAAACGGCCCTGCAGCATGAGTTTTTGTGGCACTGTTCCGTCGGAAATGAAAGTACCAAAAACCCACAAACATGAGTTTCAGGTCCAACGGAGATGATTGGGTGCGTCCGTTGTGAAAAATTTAACTCCGAATTTTTCGGTGCATTGGTGCAAAAAATGGCCCTCCCGCGCGAGTTTTGTGGCACCGTTCCGTCAGAAATGAAGTGCCAAAAACCCACCAAACATGTGTTTTGGGTCAAAAGGTTATGATTGGGTTCGTCCGTTGAGAAAAATTCAACTGCGGGTTTTTTTGGTGAATACGTGGGAAAAACGGCCATCCCGTGCGAGTTTTTCGGCACCGTTCTGTCGAAAATGAAAGTGCCAAAAACCCACCAAACATGAGTTTTGGGTCAAACAAGAGATGATTGGGTGCGTCCGTTGCAAAAAATTCAACTGCGTGTTTTTCGGTGCATTGGTGAAAAAACGGCCCTACCGCACGAGTTTTGCGGCACCGTTCCGTCGGAAATGAAAATGACAGAAACCCACCAAACATGAGTTTTGGGTCAAACGGAGATGATTGGGTGCGTCCGTTGCAAAAAATTCAACTCCGTGTTTTTCGGTGCATTGGTGAAAAAACGGCCCTGCCGCACGAGTTTTGCGGCACCGTTCCGTCGGAAATGAAAGAGCCAAAAACCCACCAAACATAAGTTTCAGGTCCAACAGAGATGATGGGTGTGTCCGCTGCGAAAAATTCAACTGCGAGTTTTTTTTCGTGAATCCGTGGGAAAAACGGTCATCCCGCGCGAGTTTTGCGGCACCGTACCGTCGAAAATGAAAGTGCCAAAAACCCACCCAACATGAGTTTTCAGTCAAACGGAGATGATTGGGTGCGTCCGTTGTATAAATTTAACTCCGAGTTTTTCGGTGCATTGGTGCAAAAAATGACCCTCCCGCGCGAGTTTTGTGGCACCGTTCCGTCAGAAATGAAAGTGCCAAAAACCCACCAAACATGTGTTTTGGGTCAAACGGAGATGTTTGGGTGGGTCCGTTGTGAAAAATTCAACTGCGGTTTTTTTGGTGAATCCGTGGGAAAAACGGCCATCCCGAGCGAGTTTTTCGGCACCGTTCTGTCGAAAATGAAAGTGCCAAAAACCCACCAAACATGAGTTTTGGTTCAAACAAGAGATGATTGGGTGCGTCCGTTGCAAAAAATTCAACTGCGTGTTTTTTGGTGCATTGGTGAAAAAACGGCCCTACCGCACGAGTTTTGCGGCAGCGTTCCGTCGGAAATGAAAGTGCCAAAAACCCACCAAACATGAGTTTGGGGTCAAACGGAGATGATTGGGTGCGTCCTTTGCAAAAAATTCAACTGCGAGTTTTTCGGTGCATTGTTGAAAAACGGCCCTGCAGCATGAGTTTTGTGGCACTGTTCCGTCGGAAATGAAAGTACCAAAAACCCACCAAACATGAGTTTCGGGTCCAACAGAGATGATTGGGTCTCTCCGTTGCGAAAAATTCAACTGCGAGTTTTTTTCGTGAATCTGTGGGAAAAACGGTCATACCGCGCGAGTTTTGCGGCACCATATCGTCGGAAATGAAAGTGCCAAAAAACTCACCCAACATGAGTTTTGAGTCAAACGGAGATGATTGGGTGCGTCCGTTGTGAGAAATTTAACTCCGAGTTTTCGTTGCATTGGTGCAAAAAATGGCCCTCCCGCGCGAGTTTTGTGGCACCGTTCCGTCAGAAATGAAAGTGCCAAAAACCCACCAAACATGTGTTTTGGGTCAAACGGAGATGATTGGGTGTGTCCATTATGAAAAATTCAACTGGAGGTTTTTTGGTGAATCCGTGGGAAAAACGGCCATCCCGTGCGAGTTTTTCGGCACCGTTCTGTCGAAAATGAAAGTGCCAAAAACCCACCAAACATGAGTTTTGGGTCAAACAAGAGATGATTGGGTGCGTCCGTTGCAAAAAATTCAACTGCGTGTTTTTCGGTGCATTGGTGAAAAAACGGCCCTACCGCACGAGTTTTGCGGCACCGTTCCGTCGGAAATGAAAGCCAAAAACCCACCAAACATGAGTTTTGGGTCAAACGGAGATGATTGGGTGCGTCCTTTGCAAAAAATTCAACTGTGAGTTTTTCGGTGCATTGTTGAAAAACGGCCCTGCAGCATGAGTTTTGTGGCACTGTTCCGTCGGAAATGAAAGTACCAAAAACCCACCAAACATGAGTTTCGGGTCCAACGGAGATGATTGGGTGCGTCCATTGTGAAAAATTTAACTCCGAGTTTTTCGGTGCATTGGTGCCAAAAATGGCCCTCCCGCGCGAGTTTTGTGGCACCGTTCCGTCAGAAATGAAGTGCCAAAAACCCACCAAACATGTGTTTTGGGTCAAAAGGTTATGATTGGGTTCGTCCGTTATGAAAAATTCAACTGGAGGTTTTTTTGGTGAATCCGTGGGAAAAACGGCCATCCCGTGCGAGTTTTTCGGCACCGTTCTGTCGAAAATGAAAGTGCCAAAAACCCACCAAACATGAGTTTTGGGTCAAACAAGAGATGATTGGGTGCGTCCGTTGCAAAAAATCAACTGCGTGTTTTTCGGTGCATTGGTGAAAAAACGGCCCTACCGCACGAGTTTTGCGGCACCGTTCCGTCGGAAATGAAAGTGCCAAAAACCCACCAAACATGAGTTTGGGGTCAAACGGAGATGATTGGGTGCGTCCTTTGCAAAAAATTCAACTGCGAGTTTTTCGGTGCATTGTTGAAAAACGGCCCTGCAACATGAGTTTAAAACCCACCAAACATGAGTTTCGGGTCCAACGGAGATGATTGGGTGTGTCTGTTGCGAAAAATTCAACTGCGAGTTTTTTTCGTGAATCCGTCGGAAAAACGGTCATACCGCGCGAGTTTTGCGGCACCATATCGTCGGAAATGAAAGTGCCAAAAACTCACCCAACATGAGTTTTGAGTCAAACGGAGATGATTGGGTGCGTCCGTTGTGAGAAATTTAACTCCGAGTTTTTCGTTGCATTGGTGCAAAAAATGGCCCTCCCGCGCGAGTTTTGTGGCACCGTTCCGTCAGAAATGAAAGTGCCAAAAAGCCACCAAACATGTGTTTTGGGTCAAACGGAGATGATTGGGTGTGTCCATTATGAAAAATTCAACTGGAGGTTTTTTTGGTGAATCCGTGGGAAAAACGGCCATCCCGTGCGAGTTTTTCGGCACCGTTCTGTCGAAAATGAAAGTGCCAAAAACCCACCAAACATGAGTTTTGGGTCAAACAAGAGATGATTGGGTGCGTCCGTTGCAAAAAATTCAACTGCGTGTTTTTCGGTGCATTGGTGAAAAAACGGCCCTACCGCACGAGTTTTGCGGCACCGTTCCGTCGGAAATGAAAATGCCAAAAACCCACCAAACAAGAGTTTTGGGTCAAACGGAGATGATTGGGTGCGTCCGTTGCAAAAAATTCAACTGTGAGTTTTTCGGTGCATTGTTGAAAAACGGCCCTGCAGCATGAGTTTTGTGGCACTGTTCCGTCGGAAATGAAAGTACCAAAAACCCACCAAACATGAGTTTCGGGTCTAACGGAGATGATTGGGTGTGTCCGTTGCGAAAAATTCAACTGCGAGTTTTTTTCGTGAATCCGTGGGAAAACGGTCATACCGCGCGAGTTTTGCGGCACCGTATCGTCGGAAATGAAAGTGCCAAAAACTCACCCAACATGAGTTTTGAGTCAAACGGAGATGATTGGGTGCGTCCGTTGTGAAAAATTTAACTCCGAGTTTCTCGTTGCATTGGTGCAAAAAATGGCCCTCCCGCGCGAGTTTTGTGGCACCGTTCCGTCGGAAATGAAAGAGCCAAAAACCCACCAAACATGAGTTTTGGGTCAAACGGAGATGATTGGGTGCGTCCGTTGCAAAAAAATTCAACTGCGAGTTTTTCGGTGCATTGTTGAAAAACGGCCATGCCGCATGAGTTTTGTGGCACTGTTCCGTCGGAAATGAAAGTACCAAAAACCCACCAAACATGAGTTTCGGGTCTAACGGAGATGATTGGGTGTGTCCGTTGCAAAAAATTCAACTGCGAGTTTTTTGGTGCATTGTTGAAAAACGGCCATGCCGCATGAGTTTTGTGGCACTGTTCCGTCGAAAATGAAAGTACCAAAAACCCACCAAACATGAGTTTCGGGTCCAACGGAGATGATTGGGTGTGTCCGTTGCGAAAAATTCAACTGCGAATTTTTTTTTGTGAATCCGTCGGAAAAAACGATCATCCCGCGTGAGTTTTCGACACCGTACCGTCGGAAATGAAAGTCCCAAAAACCCACCCAACATGAGTTTTGAGTCAAACGGAGATGATTGGGTGCGTCCGTTGCAAAAAATTCAACTCCGTGTTTTTCGGTGCATTGGTGAAAAAACGGCCCTACCGCACGAGTTTTGCGGCACCGTTCCGTCGGAAATGAAAATGCCAAAAACCCACCAAACATGAGTTTTGGGTCAAACAGAGATGATTGGGTGCGTTCTTTGCAAAAAATTCAACTGCGAGTTTTTTGGTGCATTGTTGAAAAACGGCCCTGCCGCATGAGTTTTGTGGCACTGTTCCATCGGAAATGAAAGTACCAAAACCCCACCAAACATGAGTTTCGGGTCCAATGGAGATGATTGGGTGTGTCCGTTGCGAAAAATTCAACTGCGAGTTTTTTTTGTGAATCCGTGGGAAAAACGGTCATACCGCGCGAGTTTTCGGCACCGTACCGTCGGAAATGAAAGTGCCAAAAACCCACCCAACATGAGTTTTGAGTCAAACGGAGATGATTGGGTGCGTCCGTTGCGAAAAATTTAACTCCGAGTTTTTCGGTGCATTGGTGCAAAAAATGGCCCTCTCGCGCGAGTTTTGTGGCACCGTTCCGTTAGAAATGAAAGTGCCACAAACCCAACAAACATGTGTTTTGGGTCAAACGGAGATGATTGGGTGCGTCTGTTGTGAAAAATTCAACTGCGGGTTTTTTGGTGAATCCGTGGGAAAAACGGCCATCCCGTGCGAGTTTTTCGGCACCGTTCTGTCGAAAATGAAAGTGCCAAAAACCCACCAAACATGAGTTTTGGGTCAAACAAGAGATGATTGGGTGCGTCCGTTGCAAAAAATTCAACTGCGTGTTTTTCGGTGCATTGGTGAAAAAACGGCCCTACCGCACGAGTTTTGCGGCACCGTTCCGTCGGAAATGAAAATGCCAAAAACCCACCAAACAAGAGTTTTGGGTCAAACGGAGATGATTGGGTGCGTCCGTTGCAAAAAATTCAACTGTGAGTTTTTCGGTGCATTGTTGAAAAACGGCCCTGCAGCATGAGTTTTGTGGCACTGTTCCGTCGGAAATGAAAGTACCAAAAACCCACCAAACATGAGTTTCGGGTCCAACGGAGATGATTGGGTGTGTCCGTTGCGAAAAATTCAACTGCGAGTTTTTTTCGTTTTTCGGTGCATTGGTGAAAAAACGGCCCTACCGCACGAGTTTTGCGGCACCGTTCCGTCGGAAATGAAAATGACAAAAACCCACCAAACATGAGTTTTGGGTCAAACGGAGATGATTGGGTGCGTCCGTTGCAAAAAATTCAACTGCGAGTTTTTCGGTGCATTGTTGAAAAACGGCCCTGCCGCATGAGTTTTCTGGCACTGTTCCATCGGAAATGAAAGTACCAAAAACCCACCAAACATGAGTTTCGGGTCCAACGGAGATGATTGGGTGTGTCCGTTGCGAAAAATTCAACTGCGAGTTTTTTTCGTGAATCCGTGGGAAAAACGGTCATACCGCGCGAGTTTTGCGGCACCATATCATCGGAAATGAAAGTGCCAAAAACTCACCCAACATGAGTTTTGAGTCAAACGGAGATGATTGGGTGCGTCCGTTGTGAGAAATTTAACTCCGAGTTTTTCGTTGCATTGGTGCAAAAAATGGCCCTCCCGCGCGAGTTTTGTGGCACCGTTCCGTCAGAAATGAAAGTGCCAAAAACCCACCAAACATGTGTTTTGGGTCAAACGGAGATGATTGGGTGTGTCCATTATGAAAAATTCAACTGGAGGTTTTTTTGGTGAATCCGTGGGAAAAACGGCCATCCCGTGCGAGTTTTTCGGCACCGTTCTGTCGAAAATGAAAGTGCCAAAAACCCACCAAACATGAGTTTTGGGTCAAACAAGAGATGATTGGGTGCGTCCGTTGCAAAAAATTCAACTGCGTGTTTTTCGGTGCATTGGTGAAAAAACGGCCCTACCGCACGAGTTTTGCGGCACCGTTCCGTCGGAAATGAAAGTGCCAAAAACCCACCAAACATGAGTTTTGGGTCAAACGGAGATGATTGAGTGCGTCCTTTGCAAAAAATTCAACTGTGAGTTTTTCGGTGCATTGTTGAAAAACGGCCCTGCAGCATGAGTTTTGTGGCACTGTTCCGTCGGAAATGAAAGTACCAAAAACCCACCAAACATGAGTTTCGGGTCCAACGGAGATGATTGGGTGCGTCCATTGTGAAAAATTTAACTCCGAGTTTTTCGGTGCATTGGTGCCAAAAATGGCCCTCCCGCACGAGTTTTGTGGCACCGTTCCGTCAGAAATGAAGTGCCAAAAACCCACCAAACATGTGTTTTGGGTCAAAAGGTTATGATTGGGTTCGTCCGTTGAGAAAAATTCAACTGCGGGTTTTTTTTGGTGAATCCGTGGGAAAAACGGCCATCCCGTGCGAGTTTTTCGGCACCGTTCCGTCGAAAATGAAAGTGCCAAAAACCCACCAAACATGAGTTTTGGGTCAAACAAGAGATGATTGGGTGCATCCGTTGCAAAAAATTCAACTGCGTGTTTTTCGGTGCATTGGTGAAAAAACGGCCCTACCACACGAGTTTTGCGGCCCCGTTCCGTCGGAAATGAAAATGACAAAAACCCACCAAACATGAGTTTTGGGTCAAACGGAGATGATTGGGTGCGTCCGTTGCAAAAAATTCAACTGCGAGTTTTTCGGTGCATTGTTGAAAAACGGCCCTGCCGCATGAGTTTTCTGGCACTGTTCCATTGGAAATGAAAGTACCAAAAACCCACCAAACATGAGTTTCGGGTCCAACGGAGATGATTGGGTGTGTCCGTTGCGAAAAATTCAACTGCGAGTTTTTTTCGTGAATCCGTGGGAAAAACGGTCATACCGCGCGAGTTTTGCGGCACCATATCGTCGGAAATGAAAGTGCCAAAAACTCACCCAACATGAGTTTTGAGTCAAACGGAGATGATTGGGTGCGTCCGTTGTGAAAAATTTAACTCCGAGTTTCTCGTTGCATTGGTGCAAAAAATGGCCCTCCCGCGCGAGTTTTGTGGCACCGTTCCGTCAGAAATGAAAGTGCCAAAAACCCACCAAACATGTGTTTTGGGTCAAACGGAGATGATTGGGTGTGTCCATTATGAAAAATTCAACTGGAGGTTTTTTTGGTGAATCCGTGGGAAAAACGGCCATCCCGTGCGAGTTTTTCGGCACCGTTCTGTCGAAAATGAAAGTGCCAAAACCCCACCAAACATGAGTTTTGGGTCAAACAAGAGATGATTGGGTGCGTCCGTTGCAAAAAATTCAACTGCGTGTTTTTCGGTGCATTGGTGAAAAAACGGCCCTACCGCACGAGTTTTGCGGCACCGTTCCGTCGGAAATGAAAGTGCCAAAAACCCACCAAACATGAGTTTTGGGTCAAACGGAGATGATTGAGTGCGTCCTTTGCAAAAAATTCAACTGTGAGTTTTTCGGTGCATTGTTGAAAAACGGCCCTGCGGCATGAGTTTTGTGGCACTGTTCCGTCGGAAATGAAAGTACCAAAAACCCACCAAACATGAGTTTCGGGTCTAACGGAGATGATTGGGTGTGTCCGTTGCGAAAAATTCAACTACGAGTTTTTTTTGTGAATCCGTGGGAAAAACGGTCATCTCGCGTGAGTTTTGCGGCACCGTACCGTCGGAAATGAAAGTGCCAAAAACCCACCCAACATCAGTTTTGAGTCAAACGGAGATGATTGGGTGCGTCAGTTGTATAAATTTAACTCCGAGTTTTTCGGTGCATTGGTGCAAAAAATGGCCCTCCCGCGCGAGTTTTGTGGCACCGTTCCGTCAGAAATGAAAGTGCCAAAAACCCACCAAACATGTGTTTTGGGTCAAACAGAGATGATTGGGTGTGTCCCTTATGAAAAATTCAACTGGAGGTTTTTTTGGTGAATCCGTGGGAAAAACGGCCATCCCGTGCGAGTTTTTCGGCACCGTTCCGTCGAAAATGAAAGTGCCAAAAACCCACCAAACATGAGTTTTGGGTCAAACAAGAGATGATTGGGTGCGTCCGTTGCAAAAAATTCAACTCCGTGTTTTTCGGTGCATTGGTGTAAAAACGGCCCTACCGCACGAGTTTTGCGGCACCGTTCCGTCGAAAATGAAAGAGCCAAAACCCCACCAAACATGAGTTTTGGGTCCAACGGAGATGATTGGGTGCGTCCGTTGCAAAAAATTCAACTGCGAGTTTTTCGGTGCATTGTTGAAAAACGGCCCTGCCGCATGAGTTTTGTGGCACTGTTCCGTCGGAAAAGAAAGTACCAAAAACCCACCAAACATGAGTTTCGGGTCCAACGGAGATGATTGGGTGTGTCCGTTGCGAAAATTCAACTGCGGGTTTTTTTTTGTGAATCCGTGGGAAAAACGGTCATCCCGCGTGAGTTTTCGACACCGTACCGTCGGAAATGAAAGTCCCAAAAACCCACCCAACATGAGTTTTGAGTCAAACGGAGATGATTGGGAGCGTCCGTTGTGAAAAATTTAACTCCGAGTTTTTCGGTGCATTGGTGCAAAAAATGGCCCTCCCGCGCGAGTTTTGTGGCACCGTTCCGTCAGAAATGAAAGTGCCACAAACCCAACAAACATGTGTTTTGGGTCAAACGGAGATGATTGGGTGCGTCCGTTGTGAAAAATTCAACTGCGGGTTTTTTTGGTGAATCCGTGGGAAAAACGGCCATCCCGTGCGAGTTTTTCGGCACCGTTCCGTCGAAAATGAAAGTGCCAAAAACCCACCAAACATGTGTTTTGGGTCAAAAGGTTATGATTGGGTTCGTCCGTTGAGAAAAATTCAACTGCGGGTTTTTTTGGTGAATCCGTGGGAAAAACGGCCATCCCGTGCGAGTTTTTCGGCACCGTTCCGTCGAAAATGAAAGTGCCAAAAACCCACCAAACATGAGTTTTGGGTCAAACAAGAGATGATTGGGTGCGTCCGTTGCAAAAAATTTAACTCCGTGATTTTCGGTGCATTGGTGAAAAAACGGCCCTACCGCACGAGTTTTGCGGCACCGTTCCGTCGGAAATGAAAGTGTCAAAAACCCACCAAACATGAGTTTTGGGTCAAACGGATATGATTGGGTGCGTCGTTTGCAAAAAATTCAACTGTGAGTTTTTCGGTGCATTGTTGAAAAACGGCCCTGCAGCATGAGTTTTGTGGCACTGTTCCGTCGGAAATGAAAGTACCAAAAACCCACCAAACATGAGTTTCGGGTCCAACGGAGATGATTGGGTGCGTCCGTTGTGAAAAATTTAACTCCGAGTTTTTCGGTGCATTGGTGCAAAAAATGGCCCTCCCGCGCGAGTTTTGTGGCACCGTTCCGTCAGAAATGAAGTGCCAAAAACCCACCAAACATGTGTTTTGGGTCAAAAGGTTATGATTGGGTTCGTCCATTGAGAAAAATTCAACTGCGGGTTTTTTTGGTGAATCCGTGGGAAAAACGGCCATCCCGAGCGAGTTTTTCGGCACCGTTTTGTCGAAAATGAAAGTGCCAAAAACCCACCAAACATGAGTTTTGGATCAAACAAGAGATGATTGGGTGCGTCCGTTGCAAAAAATTCAACTGCGTGTTTTTCGGTGCATTGGTGAAAAAACGGCCCTACCGCACGAGTTTTGCGGCACCGTTCCGTCGGAAATGAAAATGACAAAAACCCACCAAACATGAGTTTTGGGTCAAACGGAGATGATTGGGTGCGTCCGTTGCAAAAAATTCAACTGCGAGTTTTTCGGTGCATTGTTGAAAAACGGCCCTGCCGCATGAGTTTTGTGGCACTGTTCCATCGGAAATGAAAGTTCCAAAAACCCACCAAACATGACTTTTGGGTCCAACAGAGATGATGGGTGTGTCCGTTGCGAAAAATTCAACTGCGAGTTTTTTCGTGAATCCGTGGGAAAAACGGTCATCCCGCGCTAGTTTTGCGGCACCGTACCGTCGGAAATGAAAGTGCCAAAAACCCACCCAACATCAGTTTTGAGTCAAACGGAGATGATTGGGTGCGTGCGTTGTATAAATTTAACTCTGAGGTTTTCGGTGCATTGGTGCAAAAAATGGCCCTCCCGCGCGAGTTTTGTGGCACCGTTCTGTCATAAATGAAGTGCCAAAAACCCACCAAACATGTGTTTTGGGTCAAAAGGTTATGATTGGGTTCGTCCGTTGAGAAAAATTCAACTGCGGGTTTTTTTGGTGAATCCGTGGGAAAAACGGCCATCCCGTGCGAGTTTTTCGGCACCGTTCTGTCGAAAATGAAAGTGCCAAAAACCCACCAAACATGAGTTTTGGGTCAAACAAGAGATGATTGGGTGCGTCCGTTGCAAAAAATTCAACGGCGTGTTTTTCGGTGCATTGGTGAAAAAACGGCCCTACCGCACGAGTTTTGCGGCACCGTTCCGTCGGATATGAAAGTGCCAAAAACCCACCAAACATGAGTTTTGGGTCAAACGGAGATGATTGGGTGCGTCCTTTGCAAAAAATTCAACTGTGAGTTTTTCGGTGCATTGTTGAAAAACGGCCCTGCAGCATGAGTTTTGTGGCACTGTTCCGTCGGAAATGAAAGTACCAAAAACCACCAAACATGAGTTTCGGGTCTAACGGAGATGATTGGGTGTGTCCGTTGCGAAAATTCAACTGCGAGTTTTTTTCGTGAAACCGTGGGAAAAACGGTCATACCGCGCGAGTTTTGCGGCACCGTATCGTCGGAAATGAAAGTGCCAAAAACTCACCCAACATGAGTTTTGAGTCAAACAGAGATGATTGGGTGCGTCCGTTGTGAAAAATTTAACTTCGAGTTTTTCGTTGCATTGGTGCAAAAAATGGCCCTCCCGCGCGAGTTTTGTGGCACCGTTCCGTCAGAAATGAAAGTGCCAAAAACCCACCAAACATGTGTTTTGGGTCAAACGGAGATGATTGGGTGTGTCCGTTGTGAAAAATTCAACTGGAGGTTTTTTTGGTGAATCCGTGGGAAAAACGGCCATCCCGTGCGAGTTTTTCGGCACCGTTCCGTCGAAAATAAAAGTGCCAAAAACCCACCAAACATGAGTTTTGGGTCAAACAAGAGATGATTGGGTGCGTCCGTTGCAAAAAATTCAACTCCGTGTTTTTCGGTGCATTGGTGAAAAAACGGCCCTACCGCACGAGTTTTGCGGCACCGTTCCGTCGGAAATGAAAGAGCCAAAAACCCACCAAACATGAGTTTTGGGTCAAGCGGAGATGATTGGGTGCGTCCGTTGCAAAAAAATTCAACTGCGAGTTTTTCGGTGCATTGTTGAAAAACGGCCCTGCCGCATGAGTTTTGTGGCACTGTTCCGTCGGAAAAGAAAGTACCAAAAACCCACCAAACATGAGTTTCGGGTCCAACGGAGATGATTGGGTGTGTCCGTTGCGAAAAATTCAGCTGCGAGTTTTTTTTTGTGAATCCGTGGGAAAAACGGTCATCCCGCATGAGTTTTCGACACCGTACCGTCGGAAATGAAAGTCCCAAAAACCCACCCAACATGAGTTTTGAGTCAAACGGAGATGATTGGGAGCGTCCGTTGTGAAAAATTTAACTCCGAGTTTTTCGGTGCATTGGTGCAAAAAATGGCCCTCCCGCGCGAGTTTTGTGGCACCGTTCCGTCAGAAATGAAAGTGCCAAAAACCCACCAAACATGTGTTTTGCGTCAAACGGAGATGATTGGGTGCGTCCGTTGTGAAAAATTCAACTGCAGGTTTTTTTGGTGAATCTGTGGGAAAAACGGCCATCCCGTGCGAGTTTTTCAGCACCGTTCCGTCGAAAATGAAAGTGCCCAAAACCCACCAAACATGAGTTTTGGGTCAAACAAGAGATGATTGGGTGCGTCCGTTGCAAAAAATTCAACTACGGGTTTTTTTGGTGAATCCGTGGGAAAAACGGCCATCCCGTGCGAGTTTTTCGGCACTATTCCGTCGAAAATGAAAGTGCCAAAAACCCACCAAACATGTGTTTTGGGTCAAAAGATTATGATTGGGTTCGTCCGTTGAGAAAAATTCAACTGCGGGTTTTTTTGGTGAATCCGTGGGAAAAACGGCCATCCCGTGCGAGTTTTTCGGCACCGTTCTGTCGAAAATGAAAGTGCCAAAAACCCCCCAAACATGAGTTTTGGGTCAAACAAGAGATGATTGGGTGCGTCCGTTGCAAAAAATTCAACGGCGTGTTTTTCGGTGCATTGGTGAAAAAACGGCCCTACCGCACGAGTTTTGCGGCACCGTTCCGTCGGAAATGAAAGTGCCAAAAACCCACCAAACATGAGTTTTGGGTCAAACGGAGATGATTGGGTGCGTCCTTTGCAAAAAATTCAACTGTGAGTTTTTCGGTGCATTGTTGAAAAACGGCCCTGCAGCATGAGTTTTGTGGCACTGTTCCGTCGGAAATGAAAGTACCAAAAACCCACCAAACATGAGTTTCGGGTCTAACGGAGATGATTGGGTGTGTCCGTTGCAAAAAATTCAACTGCGAGTTTTTTGGTGCATTGTTGAAAAACGGCCCTGCCGCATGAGTTTTGTGGCACTGTTCCATCGGAAATGAAAGTACCAAAAACCCACCAAACATGAGTTTCGGGTCCAACGAAGATGATTGGTGTGTCCGTTGCGAAAAATTCAACTGCGAGTTTTTTTTGTGCATCCGTGGGAAAAACGGTCATCCCGCGCGAGTTTTCGGCACCGTACCGTCGGAAATGAAAGTGCCAAAAACCCACCCAACATGAGTTTTGAGTCAAACGGAGATGATTGGGTGCGTCCGTTGCGAAAAATTTAACTCCGAGTTTTTCGGTGCATTGGTGCAAAAAATGGCCCTCTCGCGCGAGTTTTGTGGCACCGTTCCGTCAGAAATGAAAGTGCCACAAACCCAACAAACATGTGTTTTGGGTCAAACGGAGATGATTGGGTGCGTCCGTTGTGAAAAATTCAACTGCGGGTGTTTTTGGTGAATCCGTGGGAAAAACGGTCATCCCGTGCGAGTTCCGTCGAAAATGAAAGTGCCAAAAACCCACCAAACATGTGTTTTGGGTCAAAAGGTTATGATTGGGTTCGTCCGTTGAGAAAAATTCAACTGCGGGTTTTTTTGGTGAATCCGTGGAAAAAACGACCATCCCGTGCGAGTTTTTCGGCACCGTTCCGTCGAAAATGAAAGTGCCAAAAACCCACCAAACATGAGTTTTGGGTCAAACAAGAGATGATTGGGTGCGTCCGTTGCAAAAAATTCAACTGCGTGTTTTTCGGTGCATTGGTGAAAAAACGGCCCTACCGCACGAGTTTTGCGGCACCGTTCCGTCGGAAAAGAAAGTGTCAAAAACCCACCAAACATGAGTTTTGGGTCAAACAGAGATGATTGGGTGCGTCCTTTGCAAAAAATTCAACTGTGAGTTTTTCGGTGCATTGTTGAAAAACAGCCCTGCAGCATGAGTTTTGTGGCACTGTTCCGTCGGAAATGAAAGTACCAAAAACCCACCAAACATGAGTTTCGGGTCCAACGGAGATGATTGGGTGCGTCCGTTGTGAAAAATTTAACTCCGAGTTTTTCGGTGCATTGGTGCAAAAAATGGCCCTCCCGCGCGAGTTTTGTGGCACCGTTCCGTCAGAAATGAAGTGCCAAAAACCCACCAAACATGTGTTTTGGGTCAAAAGGTTATGATTGGGTTCGTCCGTTGAGAAAAATTCAACTGCGGGTTTTTTTGGTGAATCCGTGGGAAAAACGGCCATCCCGTGCGAGTTTTTCGGCACCGTTCCGTCGAAAATGAAAGTGCCAAAAACCCACCAAACATGAGTTTTGGGTCAAACAAGAGATGATTGGGTGCGTCCGTTGCAAAAAATTCAACTACGTGTTTTTCGGTGCATTGGTGAAAAAATGGCCCTACCGCACGAGTTTTGCGGCACCGTTCCGTCGGAAATGAAAATGACAAAAATCCACCAAACATGAGTTTTGGGTCAAACGGAGATGATTGGGTGCGTCCGTTGCAAAAAATTCAACTGCGAGTTTTTTGGTGCATTGTTGAAAAACGGCCCTGCCGCATGAGTTTTGTGGCACTGTTCCGTCGGAAATGAAAGTACCAAAAACCCACCAAACATGAGTTTCGGGTCCAACAGAGATGATGGGTGTGTCCATTGCGAAAAATTCAACTGCGAGTTTTTTTCGTGAATCCGTGGGAAAAACGGTCATCCCGCGCGAGTTTTGCGGCACCGTACCGTCGGAAATGAAAGTGCCAAAAACCCACCCAACATCAGTTTTGAGTCAAACGGAGATGATTGGGTGCGTCAGTTGTATAAATTTAACTCCGAGTTTTTCGGTGCATTGGTGCAAAAAATGGCCCTCCCGCGCGAGTTTTGTGGCACCGTTCCGTCAGAAATGAAAGTGCCAAAAACCCACCAAACATGTGTTTTGGGTCAAACGGAGATGATTGGGTGGGTCCGTTGTGAAAAATTCAACTGCGGGTTTTTTTGGAGAATCCGTGGGAAAAACAGCCATCCCGTGCGAGTTTTTCGGCACCGTTCTGTCGAAAATGAAAGTGCCAAAAACCCACCAAACATGAGTTTTGGGTCAAACAAGAGATGATTGGGTGCGTCCGTTGCAAAAAATTCAACGGCGTGTTTTTCGGTGCATTGGTGAAAAAACGGCCCTACCGCACGAGTTTTGCGGCACCGTTCCGTCGGAAATGAAAGAGCCAAAAACCCACCAAACATGAGTTTTGGGTCAAACGGAGATGATTGGGTCCGTCCTTTGCAAAAAATTCAACTGCGAGTTTTTCGGTGCATTGTTGAAAAATGGCCCTGCAGCATGAGTTTTGTGGCACTGTTCCGTCGAAAATGAAAGTACCAAAAACCCACCAAACATGAGTTTCGGGTCCAACGAAGATGATTGGGTGTGTCCGTTACGAAAAATTCAGCTGCGAGTTTTTTTTTGTGAATCCGTGGGAAAAACGGTCATCCCGCGTGAGTTTTCGACACCGTACCGTCGGAAATGAAAGTCCCAAAAACCCACCCAACATGAGTTTTGAGTCAAACGGAGATGATTGGGTGCGTCCGTTGTGAAAAATTTAACTCCGAGTTTTTCGGTGCATTGGTGCAAAAAATGGCCCTCCCGCGCGAGTTTTGTGGCACCGTTCCGTCAGAAATGAAAGTGCCAAAAACCCACCAAACATGTGTTTTGCGTCAAACGGAGATGATTGGGTGCGTCCGTTGTGAAAAATTCAACTGCAGGTTTTTTTGGTGAATCTGTGGGAAAAACGGCCATCCCGTGCGAGTTTTTCAGCACCGTTCCGTCGAAAATGAAAGTGCCCAAAACCCACCAAACGTGAGTTTTGGGTCAAACAAGAGATGATTGGGTGCGTCCGTTGGAAAAAATTCAACTGCGTGTTTTCCGGTGCATTGGTGAAAAAATGGCCCTACCGCACGAGTTTTGCGGCACCGTTCCGTCGGAAATGAAAGTGCCAAAAACCCACCAAACATGAGTTTTGGGTCAAACAGAGATGATTGGGTGCGTCCTTTGCAAAAAATTCAACTGCGAGTTTTTTGGTGCATTGTTGAAAAACGGCCCTGCCGCATGAGTTTTGTGGCACTGTTCCATCGGAAATGAAAGTACCAAAAACCCACCAAACATGAGTTTCGGGTCCAACGAAGATGATTGCTGTGTCCGTTGCGAAAAATTCAACTGCGAGTTTTTATTGTGAATCCGTGGGAAAAACGGTCATCCCGCGCGAGTTTTCGGCACCGTACCGTCGGAAATGAAAGTGCCAAAAACCCACCCAACATGAGTTTTGAGTCAAACGGAGATGATTGGGTGCGTCCGTTGCGAAAAATTTAACTCCGAGTTTTTCGGTGCATTGGTGCAAAAAATGGCCCTCTCGCGCGAGTTTTGTGGCACCGTTCCGTCAGAAATGAAAGTGCCACAAACCCAACAAACATGTGTTTTGGGTCAAACGGAGATGATTGGGTGCGTCCGTTGTGAAAAATTCAACTGCGGGTGTTTTTGGTGAATCCGTGGGAAAAACGGCCATCCCGTGCGAGTTCCGTCGAAAATGAAAGTGCCAAAAACCCACCAAACATGTGTTTTGGGTCAAAAGGTTATGATTGGGTTCGTCCGTTGAGAAAAATTCAACTGCGGGTTTTTTTGGTGAATCCGTGGAAAAAACGACCATCCCGTGCGAGTTTTTCGGCACCGTTCCGTCGAAAATGAAAGTGCCAAAAACCCACCAAACATGAGTTTTGGGTCAAACAAAAGATGATTGGGTGCGTCCGTTGCAAAAAATTCAACTGCGTGTTTTTCGGTGCATTGGTGAAAAAACGGCGCTACCGCACGAGTTTTGCGGCACTGTTCCGTCGGAAAAGAAAGTGTCAAAAACCCACCAAACATGAGTTTTGGGTCAAACAGAGATGATTGGGTGCGTCCTTTGCAAAAAATTCAACTGTGAGTTTTTCGGTGCATTGTTGAAAAACGGCCCTGCAGCATGAGTTTTGTGGCACTGTTCCGTCGGAAATGAAAGTACCAAAAACCCACCAAACATGAGTTTCGGGTCCAACGGAGATGATTGGGTGCGTCCGTTGTGAAAAATTTAACTCCGAGTTTTTCGGTGCATTGGTGCAAAAAATGGCCCTCCCGCGCGAGTTTTGTGGCACCGTTCCGTCAGAAATGAAGTGCCAAAAACCCACCAAACATGTGTTTTGGGTCAAAAGGTTATGATTGGGTTCGTCCGTTGAGAAAAATTCAACTGCGGGTTTTTTTGGTGAATCCGTGGGAAAAACGGCCATCCCGTGCGAGTTTTTCGGCACCGTTCCGTCGAAAATGAAAGTGCCAAAAACCCACCAAACATGAGTTTTGGGTCAAACAAGAGATGATTGGGTGCGTCCGTTGCAAAAAATTCAACTGCGTGTTTTTCGGTGCATTGGTGAAAAAATGGCCCTACCGCACGAGTTTTGCGGCACCGTTCCGTCGGAAATGAAAATGACAAAAACCCACCAAACATGAGTTTTGGGTCAAACGGAGATGATTGGGTGCGTCCGTTGCAAAAAATTCAACTGCGAGTTTTTCGGTGCATTGTTGAAAAACGGCCCTGCCGCATGAGTTTTGTGGCACTGTTCCGTCGGAAATGAAAGTACCAAAAACCCACCAAACATGAGTTTCGGGTCCAACAGAGATGATGGGTGTGTCCATTGCGAAAAATTCAACTGCGAGTTTTTTTTGTGAATCCGTGGGAAAAACGGTCATCCCGCGTGAGTTTTGCGGCACCGTACCGTCGGAAATGAAAGTGCCAAAAACCCACCCAACATCAGTTTTGAGTCAAACGGAGATGATTGGGTGCGTCAGTTGTATAAATTTAACTCCGAGTTTTTCGGTGCATTGGTGCAAAAAATGGCCCTCCCGCGCGAGTTTTGTGGCACCGTTCCGTCAGAAATGAAAGTGCCAAAAACCCACCAAACATGTGTTTTGGGTCAAACAGAGATGATTGGGTGTGTCCATTATGAAAAATTCAACTGGAGGTTTTTTTGGTGAATCCGTGGAAAAAACGGCCATCCCGTGCGAGTTTTTCGGCACCGTTCCGTCGAAAATGAAAGTGCCAAAAACCCACCAAACATGAGTTTTGGGTCAAACAAGAGATGATTGGGTGCGTCCGTTGCAAAAAATTCAACTCCGTGTTTTTCGGTGCATTGGTGTAAAAACGGCCCTACCGCACGAGTTTTGCGGCACCGTTCCGTCGAAAATGAAAGAGCCAAAACCCCACCAAACATGAGTTTTGGGTCCAACGGAGATGATTGGGTGCGTCCGTTGCAAAAAAATTCAACTGCGAGTTTTTCGGTGCATTGTTGAAAAACGGCCCTGCCGCATGAGTTTTGTGGCACTGTTCCGTCGGAAAAGAAAGTACCAAAAACCCACCAAACATGAGTTTCGGGTCCAACGGAGATGATTGGGTGTGTCCGTTGCGAAAAATTCAACTGCGGGTTTTTTTTTGTGAATCCGTGGGAAAACGGTCATCCCGCGTGAGTTTTCGACACCGTACCGTCGGAAATGAAAGTCCCAAAAACCCACCCAACATGAGTTTTGAGTCAAACGGAGATGATTGGGAGCGTCCGTTGTGAAAAATTTAACTCCGAGTTTTTCGGTGCATTGGTGCAAAAAATGGCCCTCCCGCGCGAGTTTTGTGGCACCGTTCCGTCAGAAATGAAAGTGCCACAAACCCAACAAACATGTGTTTTGGGTCAAACGGAGATGATTGGGTGCGTCCGTTGTGAAAAATTCAACTGCGGGTTTTTTTGGTGAATCCGTGGGAAAAACGGCCATCCCGTGCGAGTTTTTCGGCACCGTTCCGTCGAAAATGAAAGTGCCAAAAACCCACCAAACATGTGTTTTGGGTCAAAAGGTTATGATTGGGTTCGTCCGTTGAGAAAAATTCAACTGCGGGTTTTTTTGGTGAATCCGTGGGAAAAACGGCCATCCCGTGCGAGTTTTTCGGCACCGTTCCGTCGAAAATGAAAGTGCCAAAAACCCACCAAACATGAGGTTTGGGTCAAACAAGAGATGATTGGGTGCATCCGTTGCAAAAAATTCAACTGCGTGTTTTTCGGTGCATTGGTGAAAAAACGGCCCTACCGCACGAGTTTTGCGGCACCGTTCCGTCGGAAATGAAAGTGTCAAAAACCCACCAAACATGAGTTTTGGGTCAAACGGAGATGATTGGGTGCGTCCTTTGCAAAAAATTCAACTGTGAGTTTTTCGGTGCATTGTTGAAAAACGGCCCAGCAGCATGAGTTTTGTGGCACTGTTCCGTCGGAAATGAAAGTACCAAAAACCCACCAAACATGAGTTTCGGGTCCAACGGAGATGATTGGGTGCGTCCATTGTGAAAAATTTAACTCCGAGTTTTTCGGTGCATTGGTGCAAAAAATGGCCCTCCCGCGCGAGTTTTGTGGCACCGTTCCGTCAGAAATGAAGTGCCAAAAACCAACCAAACATGTGTTTTGGGTCAGAAGGTTATGATTGGGTTCGTCCGTTGAGAAAAATTCAACTGCGGGTTTTTTTGGTGAATCCGTGGGAAAAACGGCCATCCCGTGCGAGTTTTTCGGCACCGTTCCGTCGAAAATGAAAGTGCCAAAAACCCACCAAACATGAGTTTTGGGTCAAACAAGAGATGATTGGGTGCGTCCGTTGCAAAAAATTTAACTCCGTGATTTTCGGTGCATTGGTGAAAAAACGGCCCTACCGCACGAGTTTTGCGGCACCGTTCCGTCGGAAATGAAAGTGTCAAAAACCCACCAAACATGAGTTTTGGGTCAAACGGAGATGATTGGGTGCGTCGTTTGCAAAAAATTCAACTGTGAGTTTTTCGGTGCATTGTTGAAAAACGGCCCTGCAGCATGAGTTTTGTGGCACTGTTCCGTCGGAAATGAAAGTACCAAAAACCCACCAAACATGAGTTTCGGGTGCAACGGAGATGATTGGGTGCGTCCGTTGTGAAAAATTTAACTCCGAGTTTTTCGGTGCATTGGTGCAAAAAATGGCCCTCCCGCGCGAGTTTTGTGGCACCGTTCCGTCAGAAATGAAGTGCCAAAAACCCACCAAACATGTGTTTTGGGTCAAAAGGTTATGATTGGGTTCGTCCATTGAGAAAAATTCAACTGCGGGTTTTTTTGGTGAATCCGTGGGAAAAACGGCCATCCCGAGCGAGTTTTTCGGCACCGTTTTGTCGAAAATGAAAGTGCCAAAAACCCACCAAACATGAGTTTTGGATCAAACAAGAGATGATTGGGTGCGTCCGTTGCAAAAAATTCAACTGCGTGTTTTTCGGTGCATTGGTGAAAAAACGGCCCTACCGCACGAGTTTTGCGGCACCGTTCCGTCGGAAATGAAAATGACAAAAACCCACCAAACATGAGTTTTGGGTCAAACGGAGATGATTGGGTGCGTCCGTTGCAAAAAATTCAACTGCGAGTTTTTCGGTGCATTGTTGAAAAACGGCCCTGCCGCATGAGTTTTGTGGCACTGTTCCATCGGAAATGAAAGTTCCAAAAACCCACCAAACATGACTTTTGGGTCCAACAGAGATGATGGGTGTGTCCGTTGCGAAAAATTCAACTGCGAGTTTTTTTCGTGAATCCGTGGGAAAAACGGTCATCCCGCGCTAGTTTTGCGGCACCGTACCGTCGGAAATGAAAGTGCCAAAAACCCACCCAACATCAGTTTTGAGTCAAACGGAGATGATTGGGTGCGTCCGTTGTATAAATTTAACTCTGAGTTTTTCGGTGCATTGGTGCAAAAAATGGCCCTCCCGCGCGAGTTTTGTGGCACCGTTCTGTCAGAAATGAAGTGCCAAAAACCCACCAAACATGTGTTTTGGGTCAAAAGGTTATGATTGGGTTCGTCCGTTGAGAAAAATTCAACTGCGGGTTTTTTTGGTGAATCCGTGGGAAAAACGGCCATCCCGTGCGAGTTTTTCGGCACCGTTCTGTCGAAAATGAAAGTGCCAAAAACCCACCAAACATGAGTTTTGGGTCAAACAAGAGATGATTGGGTGCGTCCGTTGCAAAAAATTCAACGGCGTGTTTTTCGGTGCATTGGTGAAAAAACGGCCCTACCGCACGAGTTTTGCGGCACCGTTCCGTCGGATATGAAAGTGCCAAAAACCCACCAAACATGAGTTTTGGGTCAAACGGAGATGATTGGGTGCGTCCTTTGCAAAAAATTCAACTGTGAGTTTTTCGGTGCATTGTTGAAAAACGGCCCTGCAGCATGAGTTTTGTGGCACTGTTCCGTCGGAAATGAAAGTACCAAAAACCCACCAAACATGAGTTTCGGGTCTAACGGAGATGATTGGGTGTGTCCGTTGCGAAAAATTCAACTGCGAGTTTTTTTCGTGAAACCGTGGGAAAAACGGTCATACCGCGCGAGTTTTGCGGCACCGTATCGTCGGAAATGAAAGTGCCAAAAACTCACCCAACATGAGTTTTGAGTCAAACAGAGATGATTGGGTGCGTCCGTTGTGAAAAATTTAACTTCGAGTTTTTCGTTGCATTGGTGCAAAAAATGGCCCTCCCGCGCGAGTTTTGTGGCACCGTTCCGTCAGAAATGAAAGTGCCAAAAACCCACCAAACATGTGTTTTGGGTCAAACGGAGATGATTGGGTGTGTCCGTTGTGAAAAATTCAACTGGAGGTTTTTTTGGTGAATCCGTGGGAAAAACGGCCATCCCGTGCGAGTTTTTCGGCACCGTTCCGTCGAAAATAAAAGTGCCAAAAACCCACCAAACATGAGTTTTGGGTCAAACAAGAGATGATTGGGTGCGTCCGTTGCAAAAAATTCAACTCCGTGTTTTTCGGTGCATTGGTGAAAAAACGGCCCTACCGCACGAGTTTTGCGGCACCGTTCCGTCGGAAATGAAAGAGCCAAAAACCCACCAAACATGAGTTTTGGGTCAAGCGGAGATGATTGGGTGCGTCCGTTGCAAAAAAATTCAACTGCGAGTTTTTCGGTGCATTGTTGAAAAACGGCCCTGCCGCATGAGTTTTGTGGCACTGTTCCGTCGGAAAAGAAAGTACCAAAAACCCACCAAACATGAGTTTCGGGTCCAACGGAGATGATTGGGTGTGTCCGTTACGAAAAATTCAGCTGCGAGTTTTTTTTTGTGAATCCGTGGGAAAAACGGTCATCCCGCATGAGTTTTCGACACCGTACCGTCGGAAATGAAAGTCCCAAAAACCCACCCAACATGAGTTTTGAGTCAAACGGAGATGATTGGGAGCGTCCGTTGTGAAAAATTTAACTCCGAGTTTTTCGGTGCATTGGTGCAAAAAATGGCCCTCCCGCGCGAGTTTTGTGGCACCGTTCCGTCAGAAATGAAAGTGCCAAAAACCCACCAAACATGTGTTTTGCGTCAAACGGAGATGATTGGGTGCGTCCGTTGTGAAAAATTCAACTGCAGGTTTTTTTGGTGAATCTGTGGGAAAAACGGCCATCCCGTGCGAGTTTTTCAGCACCGTTCCGTCGAAAATGAAAGTGCCCAAAACCCACCAAACATGAGTTTTGGGTCAAACAAGAGATGATTGGGTGCGTCCGTTGCAAAAAATTCAACTCCGTGTTTTTCGGTGCATTGGTGTAAAAACGGCCCTACCGCACGAGTTTTGCGGCACCGTTCCGTCGAAAATGAAAGAGCCAAAACCCCACCAAACATGAGTTTTGGGTCCAACGCAGATGATTGGGTGCGTCCGTTGCAAAAAAATTCAACTGCGAGTTTTTCGGTGCATTGTTGAAAAACGGCCCTGCCGCATGAGTTTTGTGGCACTGTTCCGTCGGAAAAGAAAGTACCAAAAACCCACCAAACATGAGTTTCGGGTCCAACGGAGATGATTGGGTGTGTCCGTTGCGAAAAATTCAACTGCGGGTTTTTTTTTTGTGAATCCGTGGGAAAACGGTCATCCCGCGTGAGTTTTCGACACCGTACCGTCGGAAATGAAAGTCCCAAAAACCCACCCAACATGAGTTTTGAGTCAAACGGAGATGATTGGGAGCGTCCGTTGTGAAAAATTTAACTCCGAGTTTTTCGGTGCATTGGTGCAAAAAATGGCCCTCCCGCGCGAGTTTTGTGGCACCGTTCCGTCAGAAATGAAAGTGCCACAAACCCAACAAACATGTGTTTTGGGTCAAACGGAGATGATTGGGTGCGTCCGTTGTGAAAAATTCAACTGCGGGTTTTTTTGGTGAATCCGTGGGAAAAACGGCCATCCCGTGCGAGTTTTTCGGCACCGTTCCGTCGAAAATGAAAGTGCCAAAAACCCACCAAACATGTGTTTTGGGTCAAAAGGTTATGATTGGGTTCGTCCGTTGAGAAAAATTCAACTGCGGGTTTTTTTGGTGAATCCGTGGGAAAAACGGCCATCCCGTGCGAGTTTTTCGGCACCGTTCCGTCGAAAATGAAAGTGCCAAAAACCCACCAAACATGAGTTTTGGGTCAAACAAGAGATGATTGGGTGCGTCCGTTGCAAAAAATTTAACTCCGTGATTTTCGGTGCATTGGTGAAAAAACGGCCCTACCGCACGAGTTTTGCGGCACCGTTCCGTCGGAAATGAAAGTGTCAAAAACCCACCAAACATGAGTTTTGGGTCAAACGGAGATGATTGGGTGCGTCGTTTGCAAAAAATTCAACTGTGAGTTTTTCGGTGCATTGTTGAAAAACGGCCCTGCAGCATGAGTTTTGTGGCACTGTTCCGTCGGAAATGAAAGTACCAAAAACCCACCAAACATGAGTTTCGGGTCCAACGGAGATGATTGGGTGCGTCCGTTGTGAAAAATTTAACTCCGAGTTTTTCGGTGCATTGGTGCAAAAAATGGCCCTCCCGCGCGAGTTTTGTGGCACCGTTCCGTCAGAAATGAAGTGCCAAAAACCCACCAAACATGTGTTTTGGGTCAAAAGGTTATGATTGGGTTCGTCCATTGAGAAAAATTCAACTGCGGGTTTTTTTGGTGAATCCGTGGGAAAAACGGCCATCCCGAGCGAGTTTTTCGGCACCGTTTTGTCGAAAATGAAAGTGCCAAAAACCCACCAAACATGAGTTTTGGATCAAACAAGAGATGATTGGGTGCGTCCGTTGCAAAAAATTCAACTGCGTGTTTTTCGGTGCATTGGTGAAAAAACGGCCCTACCGCACGAGTTTTGCGGCACCGTTCCGTCGGAAATGAAAATGACAAAAACCCACCAAACATGAGTTTTGGGTCAAACGGAGATGATTGGGTGCGTCCGTTGCAAAAAATTCAACTGCGAGTTTTTCGGTGCATTGTTGAAAAACGGCCCTGCCGCATGAGTTTTGTGGCACTGTTCCATCGGAAATGAAAGTTCCAAAAACCCACCAAACATGACTTTTGGGTCCAACAGAGATGATGGGTGTGTCCGTTGCGAAAAATTCAACTGCGAGTTTTTTTCGTGAATCCGTGGGAAAAACGGTCATCCCGCGCTAGTTTTGCGGCACCGTACCGTCGGAAATGAAAGTGCCAAAAACCCACCCAACATCAGTTTTGAGTCAAACGGAGATGATTGGGTGCGTCCGTTGTATAAATTTAACTCTGAGTTTTTCGGTGCATTGGTGCAAAAAATGGCCCTCCCGCGCGAGTTTTGTGGCACCGTTCTGTCAGAAATGAAGTGCCAAAAACCCACCAAACATGTGTTTTGGGTCAAAAGGTTATGATTGGGTTCGTCCGTTGAGAAAAATTCAACTGCGGGTTTTTTTGGTGAATCCGTGGGAAAAACGGCCATCCCGTGCGAGTTTTTCGGCACCGTTCTGTCGAAAATGAAAGTGCCAAAAACCCACCAAACATGAGTTTTGGGTCAAACAAGAGATGATTGGGTGCGTCCGTTGCAAAAAATTCAACGGCGTGTTTTTCGGTGCATTGGTGAAAAAACGGCCCTACCGCACGAGTTTTGCGGCACCGTTCCGTCGGATATGAAAGTGCCAAAAACCCACCAAACATGAGTTTTGGGTCAAACGGAGATGATTGGGTGCGTCCTTTGCAAAAAATTCAACTGTGAGTTTTTCGGTGCATTGTTGAAAAACGGCCCTGCAGCATGAGTTTTGTGGCACTGTTCCGTCGGAAATGAAAGTACCAAAAACCCACCAAACATGAGTTTCGGGTCTAACGGAGATGATTGGGTGTGTCCGTTGCGAAAAATTCAACTGCGAGTTTTTTTCGTGAAACCGTGGGAAAAACGGTCATACCGCGCGAGTTTTGCGGCACCGTATCGTCGGAAATGAAAGTGCCAAAAACTCACCCAACATGAGTTTTGAGTCAAACAGAGATGATTGGGTGCGTCCGTTGTGAAAAATTTAACTTCGAGTTTTTCGTTGCATTGGTGCAAAAAATGGCCCTCCCGCGCGAGTTTTGTGGCACCGTTCCGTCAGAAATGAAAGTGCCAAAAACCCACCAAACATGTGTTTTGGTTCAAACGGAGATGATTGGGTGTGTCCGTTGTGAAAAATTCAAATGGAGGTTTTTTTGGTGAATCCGTGGGAAAAACGGCCATCCCGTGCGAGTTTTTCGGCACCGTTCCGTCGAAAATAAAAGTGCCAAAAACCCACCAAACATGAGTTTTGGGTCAAACAAGAGATGATTGGGTGCGTCCGTTGCAAAAAATTCAACTCCGTGTTTTTCGGTGCATTGGTGAAAAAACGGCCCTACCGCACGAGTTTTGCGGCACCGTTCCGTCGGAAATGAAAGAGCCAAAAACCCACCAAACATGAGTTTTGGGTCAAGCGGAGATGATTGGGTGCGTCCGTTGCAAAAAAATTCAACTGCGAGTTTTTCGGTGCATTGTTGAAAAACGGCCCTGCCGCATGAGTTTTGTGGCACTGTTCCGTCGGAAAAGAAAGTACCAAAAACCCACCAAACATGAGTTTCGGGTCCAACGGAGATGATTGGGTGTGTCCGTTACGAAAAATTCAGCTGCGAGTTTTTTTTTGTGAATCCGTGGGAAAAACGGTCATCCCGCATGAGTTTTCGACACCGTACCGTCGGAAATGAAAGTCCCAAAAACCCACCCAACATGAGTTTTGAGTCAAACGGAGATGATTGGGAGCGTCCGTTGTGAAAAATTTAACTCCGAGTTTTTCGGTGCATTGGTGCAAAAAATGGCCCTCCCGCGCGAGTTTTGTGGCACCGTTCCGTCAGAAATGAAAGTGCCAAAAACCCACCAAACATGTGTTTTGCGTCAAACGGAGATGATTGGGTGCGTCCGTTGTGAAAAATTCAACTGCAGGTTTTTTTGGTGAATCTGTGGGAAAAACGGCCATCCCGTGCGAGTTTTTCAGCACCGTTCCGTCGAAAATGAAAGTGCCCAAAACCCACCAAACATGAGTTTTGGGTCAAACAAGAGATGATTGGGTGCGTCCGTTGCAAAAAATTCAACAGCGCATTTTCCGGTGCATTGGTGAAAAAATGGCCCTACCGCACGAGTTTTGCGGCACCGTTCCGTCGGAAATGAAAGTGCCAAAAACCCACCAAACATGAGTTTTGGGTCAAACAGAGATGATTGGGTGCGTCCTTTGCAAAAAATTCAACTGCGAGTTTTTTGGTGCATTGTTGAAAAACGGCCCTGCCGCATGAGTTTTGTGGCACTGTTCCATCGGAAATGAAAGTACCAAAAACCCACCAAACATGAGTTTCGGGTCCAACGAAGATGATTGGGTGTGTCCGTTGCGAAAAATTCAACTGCGAGTTTTTTTTGTGAATCCGTGGGAAAAACGGTCATCCCGCGCGAGTTTTCGACACCGTACCGTCGGAAATGAAAGTGCCAAAAACCCACCCAACATGAGTTTTGAGTCAAACGGAGATGATTGGGTGCGTCCATTGCGAAAAATTTAACTCCGAGTTTTTCGGTGCATTGGTGCAAAAAATGGCCCTCTCGCGCGAGTTTTGTGGCACCGTTCCGTCAGAAATGAAAGTGCCACAAACCCAACAAACATGTGTTTTGGGTCAAACGGAGATGATTGGGTGCGTCCGTTGTGAAAAATTCAACTGCGGGTTTTTTTGGTGAATCCGTGGGAAAAAACGGCCATCCCGTGCGAGTTTTTCGGCACTATTCCGTCGAAAATGAAAGTGCCAAAAACCCACCAAACATGTGTTTTGGGTCAAAAGGTTATGATTGGGTTCGTCCGTTGAGAAAAATTCAACTGCGGGTTTTTTTGGTGAATCCGTGGGAAAAACGGCCATCCCGTGCGAGTTTTTCGGCACCGTTCCGTCGAAAATGAAAGTGCCAAAACCCACCAAACATGAGTTTTGGGTCAAACAAGAGATGATTGGGTGCGTCCGTTGCAAAAAATTCAACTGCGTGTTTTTCGGTGCATTGGTGAAAAAACGGCCCTACCGCACGAGTTTTGCGGCACCGTTCCGTCGGAAATGAAAGTGTCAAAAACCCACCAAACATGAGTTTTGGGTCAAACAGAGATGATTGGGTGCGTCCTTTGCAAAAAATTCAACTGTGAGTTTTCGGTGCATTGTTGAAAAACGGCCCTGCAGCTTGAGTTTTGTGGCACTGTTCCGTCGGAAATGAAAGTACCAAAAACCCACCAAACATGAGTTTCGGGTCCAACGGAGATGATTGGGTGCGTCCGTTGTGAAAATTTAACTCCGAGTTTTTCGGTGCATTGGTGCAAAAAATGGCCCTCCCACGCGAGTTTTGTGGCACCGTTCCGTCAGAAATGAAGTGCCAAAAACCCACCAAACATGTGTTTGGGTCAAAAGGTTATGATTGGGTACGTCCGTTGAGAAAAATTCAACTGCGGGTTTTTTTGGTGAATCCGTGGGAAAAACAGCCATCCCGTGCGAGTTTTTCGGCACCGTTCCGTCGAAAATGAAAGTGCCAAAAACCCACCAAACATGAGTTTTGGGTCAAACAAGAGATGATTGGGTGCGTCCGTTGCAAAAAATTCAACTACGTGTTTTTCGGTGCATTGGTGAAAAAATGGCCCTACCGCGCGAGTTTTGCGGCACCGTTCCGTCGGAAATGAAAATGACAAAAACCCACCAAACATGAGTTTTGGGTCAAACGGAGATGATTGGGTGCGTCCGTTGCAAAAAATTCAACTGCGAGTTTTTCGGTGCATTGTTGAAAAACGGCCCTGCCGAACATGAGTTTCGGGTCCAACAGAGATGATGGGTGTGTCCGTTGCGAAAAATTCAACTGCGAGTTTTTTTTCGTGAATCCGTGGGAAAAACGGTCATCCCGCGCGAGTTTTGCGGCACCGTACCATCGGAAATGAAAGTGCCAAAAACCCACCCAACATCAGTTTTGAGTCAAACGGAGATGATTGGGTGCGTCCGTTGTATAAATTTAACTCCGAGTTTTTCGGTGCATTGGTGCAAAAAATGGCCCTCCCGCGCGAGTTTTGTGGCACCGTTCCGTCAGAAATGAAAGTGCCAAAAACCCACCAAACATGTGTTTTGGGTCAAAAGGTTATGATTGGGTTCGTCCGTTGAGAAAAATTCAACTGCGGGTTTTTTGGTGAATCCGTGGGAAAAACGGCCATCCCGTGCGAGTTTTTCGGCACCGTTCTGTCGAAAATGAAAGTGCCAAAAACCCACCAAACATGAGTTTTGGGTCAAACAAGAGATGATTGGGTGTGTCCGTTGCAAAAAATTCAACGGCGTGTTTTTCGGTGCATTGGTGAAAAACGGCCCTACCGCACGAGTTTTGCGGCACCGTTCCGTCGGAAATGAAAGTGCCAAAAACCCACCAAACATGAGTTTTGGGTCAAACGGAGATGATTGGGTGCGTCCTTTGCAAAAAATTCAACTGCGAGTTTTTCGGTGCATTGTTGAAAAACGGCCCTGCAGCATGAGTTTTGTGGCACTGTTCCGTCGAAAATGAAAGTACCAAAAACCCACCAAACATGAGTTTCGGGTCCAACGGAGATGATTGGGTGTGTCCGTTGCGAAAAATTCAACTGCGAGTTTTTTTCGTGAATCCGTGGGAAAAACGGTCAAACCGCGCGAGTTTTGCGGCACCGTATCGTCGGAAATGAAAGTGCCAAAAACTCACCCAACATGAGTTTTGAGTCAAACAGAGATGATTGGGTGCGTCCGTTGTGAAAAATTTAACTTCGAGTTTTTCGTTGCATTGGTGCAAAAAATGGCCCTCCCGCGCGAGTTTTGTGGCACCGTTCCGTCAGAAATGAAAGTGCCAAAAACCCACCAAACATGTGTTTTGGGTCAAACGGAGATGATTGGGTGTGTCCGTTGTGAAAAATTCAACTGGACGTTTTTTTGGTGAATCCGTGGGAAAAACGGCCATCCCGTGCGAGTTTTTCGGCACCGTTCCGTCGAAAATGAAAGTGCCAAAAACCCACCAAACATGAGTTTTGGGTCAAACAAGAGATGATTGGGTGCGTCCGTTGCAAAAAATTCAACTCCGTGTTTTTCGGTGCATTGGTGAAAAAACGGCCCTACCGCACGAGTTTTGCGGCACCGTTCCGTCGGAAATGAAAGTGCCAAAAACCCACCAAACATGAGTTTTGGGTCAAACGGAGATGATTGGGTGCGTCCTTTGCAAAAAATTCAACTGCGAGTTTTTCGGTGCATTGTTGAAAAACGGCCCTGCAGCATGAGTTTTGTGGCACTGTTCCGTCGAAAATAAAAGTACCAAAAACCCACCAAACATGAGTTTCGGGTCCAACGGAGATGATTGGGTGTGTCCGTTGCGAAAAATTCAACTGCGAGTTTTTTTTCGTGAATCCGTGGGAAAAACGGTCATCCCGCGCGAGTTTTGCGGCACCGTACCATCGGAAATGAAAGTGCCAAAAACCCACCCAACATCAGTTTTGAGTCAAACGGAGATGATTGGGTGCGTCCATTGTATAAATTTAACTCCGAGTTTTTCGGTGCATTGGTGCAAAAAATGGCCCTCCCGCGCGAGTTTTGTGGCACCGTTCCGTCAGAAATGAAAGTGCCAAAAACCCACCAAACATGTGTTTTGGGTCAAAAGGTTATGATTGGGTTCGTCCGTTGAGAAAAATTCAACTGCGGGTTTTTTTGGTGAATCCGTGGGAAAAACGGCCATCCCGTGCGAGTTTTTCGGCACCGTTCTGTCGAAAATGAAAGTGCCAAAAACCCCCCAAACATGAGTTTTGGGTCAAACAAGAGATGATTGGCTGCGTCCGTTGCAAAAAATTCAACGGCGTGTTTTTCGGTGCATTGGTGAAAAAACGGCCCTACCGCACGAGTTTTGCGGCACCGTTCCGTCGGAAATGAAAGTGCCAAAAACCCACCAAACATGAGTTTTGGGTCAAACGGAGATGATTGGGTGCGTCCTTTGCAAAAAATTCAACTGCGAGTTTTTCGGTGCATTGTTGAAAAACGGCCCTGCAGCATGAGTTTTGTGGCACTGTTCCGTCGGAAATGAAAGTACCAAAAACCCACCAAACATGAGTTTCGGGTCTAACGGAGATGATTGGGTGTGTCCGTTGCGAAAAATTCAACTGCGAGTTTTTTTCGTGAAACCGTGGGAAAAACGGTCATACCGCGCGAGTTTTGCGGCACCGTATCGTCGGAAATGAAAGTGCCAAAAACTCACCCAACATGAGTTTTGAGTCAAACAGAGATGATTGGGTGCGTCCGTTGTGAAAAATTTAACTTCGAGTTTTTCGTTGCATTGGTGCAAAAAATGGCCCTCCCGCGCGAGTTTTGTGGCACCGTTCCGTCAGAAATGAAAGTGCCAAAAACCCACCAAACATGTGTTTTGGGTCAAACGGAGATGATTGGGTGTGTCCGTTGTGAAAAATTCAACTGGACGTTTTTTTGGTGAATCCGTGGGAAAAACGGCCATCCCGTGCGAGTTTTTCGGCACCGTTCCGTCGAAAATGAAAGTGCCAAAAACCCACCAAACATGAGTTTTGGGTCAAACAAGAGATGATTGGGTGCGTCCGTTGCAAAAAATTCAACTCCGTGTTTTTCGGTGCATTGGTGAAAAAACGGCCCTACCGCACGAGTTTTGCGGCACCGTTCCGTCGGAAATGAAAGTGCCAAAAACCCACCAAACATGAGTTTTGGGTCAAACGGAGATGATTGGGTGCGTCCTTTGCAAAAAATTCAACTGCGAGTTTTTCGGTGCATTGTTGAAAAACGGCCCTGCAGCATGAGTTTTGTGGCACTGTTCCGTCGAAAATAAAAGTACCAAAAACCCACCAAACATGAGTTTCGGGTCCAACGGAGATGATTGGGTGTGTCCGTTGCGAAAAATTCAACTGCGAGTTTTTTTTCGTGAATCCGTGGGAAAAACGGTCATCCCGCGCGAGTTTTGCGGCACCGTACCATCGGAAATGAAAGTGCCAAAAACCCACCCAACATCAGTTTTGAGTCAAACGGAGATGATTGGGTGCGTCCATTGTATAAATTTAACTCCGAGTTTTTCGGTGCATTGGTGCAAAAAATGGCCCTCCCGCGCGAGTTTTGTGGCACCGTTCCGTCAGAAATGAAAGTGCCAAAAACCCACCAAACATGTGTTTTGGGTCAAAAGGTTATGATTGGGTTCGTCCGTTGAGAAAAATTCAACTGCGGGTTTTTTTGGTGAATCCGTGGGAAAAACGGCCATCCCGTGCGAGTTTTTCGGCACCGTTCTGTCGAAAATGAAAGTGCCAAAAACCCCCCAAACATGAGTTTTGGGTCAAACAAGAGATGATTGGCTGCGTCCGTTGCAAAAAATTCAACGGCGTGTTTTTCGGTGCATTGGTGAAAAAACGGCCCTACCGCACGAGTTTTGCGGCACCGTTCCGTCGGAAATGAAAGTGCCAAAAACCCACCAAACATGAGTTTTGGGTCAAACGGAGATGATTGGGTGCGTCCTTTGCAAAAAATTCAACTGTGAGTTTTTCGGTGCATTGTTGAAAAACGGCCCTGCAGCATGAGTTTTGTGGCACTGTTCCGTCGGAAATGAAAGTACCAAAAACCCACCAAACATGAGTTTCGGGTCTAACGGAGATGATTGGGTGTGTCCGTTGCGAAAAATTCAACTGCGAGTTTTTTTCGTGAAACCGTGGGAAAAACGGTCATACCGCGCGAGTTTTGCGGCACCGTATCGTCGGAAATGAAAGTGCCAAAAAGTCACCCAACATGAGTTTTGAGTCAAACAGAGATGATTGGGTGCGTCCGTTGTGAAAAATTTAACTTCGAGTTTTTCGTTGCATTGGTGCAAAAAATGGCCCTCCCGCGCGAGTTTTGTGGCACCGTTCCGTCAGAAATGAAAGTGCCAAAAACCCACCAAACATGTGTTTTGGGTCAAACGGAGATGATTGGGTGTGTCCGTTGTGAAAAATTCAACTGGACGTTTTTTTGGTGAATCCGTGGGAAAAACGGCCATCCCGTGCGAGTTTTTCGGCACCGTTCCGTCGAAAATGAAAGTGCCAAAAACCCACCAAACATGAGTTTTGGGTCAAACAAGAGATGATTGGGTGCGTCCGTTGCAAAAAATTCAACTCCGTGTTTTTCGGTGCATTGGTGAAAAAACGGCCCTACCGCACGAGTTTTGCGGCACCGTTCCGTCGGAAATGAAAGAGCCAAAAACCCACCAAACATGAGTTTTGGGTCAAACGGAGATGATTGGGTCCGTCCTTTGCAAAAAATTCAACTGCGAGTTTTTCGGTGCATTTTTGAAAAATGGCCCTGCAGCATGAGTTTTGTGGCACTGTTCCGTCGAAAATGAAAGTACCAAAAACCCACCAAACATGAGTTCCGGGTCCAACGGAGATGATTGGGTGTGTCCGTTGCGAAAAATTCAGCTGCGAGTTTTTTTTTGTGAATCCGTGGGAAAAACGGTCATCCCGCGTGAGTTTTCGACACCGTACCGTCGGAAATGAAAGTCCCAAAAACCCACCCAACATGAGTTTTGAGTCAAACGGAGATGATTGGGTGCGTCCGTTGTGAAAAATTTAACTCCGAGTTTTTCGGTGCATTGGTGCAAAAAATGGCCCTCCCGCGCGAGTTTTGTGGCACCGTTCCGTCAGAAATGAAAGTGCCAAAAACCCACCAAACATGTGTTTTGCGTCAAACGGAGATGATTGGGTGCGTCCGTTGTGAAAAATTCAACTGCAGGTTTTTTTGGTGAATCTGTGGGAACAACGGCCATCCCGTGCGAGTTTTTCAGCACCGTTCCGTCGAAAATGAAAGTGCCCAAAACCCACCAAACATGAGTTTTGGGTCAAACAAGAGATGATTGGGTGCGTCCGTTGCAAAAAATTCAACTGCGCGTTTTCCGGTGCATTGGTGAAAAAATGGCCCTACCGCACGAGTTTTGCGGCACCGTTCCGTCGGAAATGAAAGTGCCAAAAACCCACCAAACATGAGTTTTGGGTCAAACAGAGATGATTGGGTGCGTCCTTTGCAAAAAATTCAACTGCGAGTTTTTTGGTGCATTGTTGAAAAACGGCCCTGCCGCATGAGTTTTGTGGCACTGTTCCATCGGAAATGAAAGTACCAAAAACCCACCAAACATGAGTTTCGGGTCCAACGAAGATGATTGGGTGTGTCCGTTGCGAAAAATTCAACTGCGAGTTTTTTTTGTGAATCCGTGGGAAAAACGGTCATCCCGCGCGAGTTTTCGACACCATACCGTCGGAAATGAAAGTGCCAAAAACCCACCCAACATGAGTTTTGAGTCAAACGGAGATGATTGGGTGCGTCCATTGCGAAAAATTTAACTCCGAGTTTTTCGGTGCATTGGTGCAAAAAATGGCCCTCTCGCGCGAGTTTTGTGGCACCGTTCCGTCAGAAATGAAAGTGCCACAAACCCAACAAACATGTGTTTTGGGTCACACGGAGATGATTGGGTGCGTCCGTTGTGAAAAATTCAACTGCGGGTTTTTTTGGTGAATCCGTGGGAAAAACGGCCATCCCGTGCGAGTTTTTCGGCACTATTCCGTCGAAAATGAAAGTGCCAAAAACCCACCAAACATGTGTTTTGGGTCAAAAGGTTATGATTGGGTTCGTCCGTTGAGAAAAATTCAACTGCGGGTTTTTTTGGTGAATCCGTGGGAAAAACGGCCATCCCGTGCGAGTTTTTCGGCACCGTTCCGTCGAAAATGAAAGTGCCAAAAACCCACCAAACATGAGTTTTGGGTCAAACAAGAGATGATTGGGTGCGTCTGTTGCAAAAAATTCAACTGCGTGTTTTTCGGTGCATTGGTGAAAAAACGGCCCTACCGCACGAGTTTTGCGGCACCGTTCCGTCGGAAATGAAAGTGTCAAAAACCCACCAAACATGAGTTTTGGGTCAAACAGAGATGATTGGGTGCGTCCTTTGCAAAAAATTCAACTGTGAGTTTTTCGGTGCATTGTTGAAAAACGGCCCTGCAGCATGAGTTTTGTGGCACTGTTCCATCGGAAATGAAAGTACCAAAAACCCACCAAACATGAGTTTCGGGTCCAACGGAGATGATTGGGTGCGTCCGTTGTGAAAAATTTAACTCCGAGTTTTTCGGTGCATTGGTGCAAAAAATGGCCCTCCCACGCGAGTTTTGTGGCACCGTTCCGTCAAAAATGAAGTGCCAAAAACCCACCAAACATGTGTTTTGGGTCAAAAGGTTATGATTGGGTATGTCCGTTGAGAAAAATTCAACTGCGGGTTTTTTTGGTGAATCCGTGGGAAAAAGGGCCATCCCGTGCGAGTTTTTCGGCACCGTTCCGTCGAAAATGAAAGTGCCAAAAACCCACCAAACATGAGTTTTGGGTCAAACAAGAGATGATTGGGTGCGTCCGTTGCAAAAAATTCAACTGCGTGTTTTTCGGTGCATTGGTGAAAAAATGGCCCTACCGCGCGAGTTTTGCGGCACCGTTCCGTCGGAAATGAAAATGACAAAAACCCACCAAACATGAGTTTTGGGTCAAATGGAGATGATTGGGTGCGTCCGTTGCAAAAAATTCAACTGCGAGTTTTTCGGTGCATTGTTGAAAAACGGCCCTGCCGCATGAGTTTTGTGGCACTGTTTCGTCAGAAATGAAAGTACCAAAAACCCACCAAACATGAGTTTCGGGTCCAACAGAGATGATGGGTGTGTCCGTTGCGAAAAATTCAACTGCGAGTTTTTTTTCGTGAATCCGTGGGAAAAACGGTCATCCCGCGCGAGTTTTGCGGCACCGTACCATCGGAAATGAAAGTGCCAAAAACCCACCCAACATCAGTTTTGAGTCAAACGGAGATGATTGGGTGCGTCCGTTGTATAAATTTAACTCCGAGTTTTTCGGTGCATTGGTGCAAAAAATGGCCCTCCCGCGCGAGTTTTGTGGCACCGTTCCGTCAGAAATGAAAGTGCCAAAAACCCACCAAACATGTGTTTTGGGTCAAAAGGTTATGATTGGGTTCGTCCGTTGAGAAAAATTCAACTGCGGGTTTTTTTGGTGAATCCGTGGGAAAAACGGCCATCCCGTGCGAGTTTTTCGGCACCGTTCTGTCGAAAATGAAAGTGCCAAAAACCCACCAAACATGAGTTTTGGGTCAAACAAGAGATGATTGGGTGCGTCCGCTGCAAAAAATTCAACGGCGTGTTTTTCGGTGCATTGGTGAAAAAACGGCCCTACCGCACGAGTTTTGCGGCACCGTTCCGTCGGAAATGAAAGTGCCAAAAACCCACCAAACATGAGTTTTGGGTCAAACGGAGATGATTGGGTGCGTCCTTTGCAAAAAATTCAACTGCGAGTTTTTCGGTGCATTGTTGAAAAACGGCCCTGCAGCATGAGTTTTGTGGCACTGTTCCGTCGAAAATGAAAGTACCAAAAACCCACCAAACATGAGTTTCGGGTCCAACGGAGATGATTGGGTGTGTCCGTTGCGAAAAATTCAACTGCGAGTTTTTTTTCGTGAATCCGTGGGAAAAACGGTCATCCCGCGCGAGTTTTGCGGCACCGTACCATCGGAAATGAAAGTGCCAAAAACCCACCCAACATCAGTTTTGAGTCAAACGGAGATGATTGGGTGCGTCCGTTGTATAAATTTAACTCCGAGTTTTTCGGTGCATTGGTGCAAAAAATGGCCCTCCCGCGCGAGTTTTGTGGCACCGTTCCGTCAGAAATGAAAGTGCCAAAAACCCACCAAACATGTGTTTTGGGTCAAAAGGTTATGATTGGGTTCGTCCGTTGAGAAAAATTCAACTGCGGGTTTTTTTGGTGAATCCGTGGGAAAAACGGCCATCCCGTGCGAGTTTTTCGGCACCGTTCTGTCGAAAATGAAAGTGCCAAAAACCCCCCAAACATGAGTTTTGGGTCAAACAAGAGATGATTGGGTGCGTCCGTTGCAAAAAATTCAACGGCGTGTTTTTCGGTGCATTGGTGAAAAAACGGCCCTACCGCTCGAGTTTTGCGGCACCGTTCCGTCGGAAATGAAAGTGCCAAAAACCCACCAAACATGAGTTTTGGGTCAAACAGAGATGATTGGGTGCGTCCTTTGCAAAAAATTCAACTGTGAGTTTTTCGGTGCATTGTTGAAAAACGGCCCTGCAGCATGAGTTTTGTGGCACTGTTCCGTCGGAAATGAAAGTACCAAAAACCCACCAAACATGAGTTTCGGGTCTAACGGAGATGATTGGGTGTGTCCGTTGCGAAAAATTCAACTGCGAGTTTTTTTCGTGAAACCGTGGGAAAAACGGTCATACCGCGCGAGTTTTGCGGCACCGTATCGTCGGAAATGAAAGTGCCAAAAACTCACCCAACATGAGTTTTGAGTCAAACAGAGATGATTGGGTGCGTCCGTTGTGAAAAATTTAACTTCGAGTTTTTCGTTGCATTGGTGCAAAAAATGGCCCTCCCGCGCGAGTTTTGTGGCACCGTTCCGTCAGAAATGAAAGTGCCAAAAACCCACCAAACATGTGTTTTGGGTCAAACGGAGATGATTGGGTGTGTCCGTTGTGAAAAATTCAACTGGACGTTTTTTTGGTGAATCCGTGGGAAAAACGGCCATCCCGTGCGAGTTTTTCGGCACCGTTCCGTCGAAAATGAAAGTGCCAAAAACCCACCAAACATGAGTTTTGGGTCAAACAAGAGATGATTGGGTGCGTCCGTTGCAAAAAATTCAACTCCGTGTTTTTCGGTGCATTGGTGAAAAAACGGCCCTACCGCACGAGTTTTGCGGCACCGTTCCGTCGGAAATGAAAGTGCCAAAAACCCACCAAACATGAGTTTTGGGTCAAACGAAGATGATTGGGTGCGTCCTTTGCAAAAAATTCAACTGCGAGTTTTTCGGTGCATTGTTGAAAAACGGCCCTGCAGCATGAGTTTTGTGGCACTGTTCCGTCGAAAATGAAAGTACCAAAAACCCACCAAACATGAGTTTCGGGTCCAACGGAGATGATTGGGTGTGTCCGTTGCGAAAAATTCAACTGCGGGTTTTTTTGGTGAATCCGTGGGAAAAACAGCCATCCCGTGCGAGTTTTTCGGCACCGTTCTGTCGAAAATGAAAGTGCCAAAAACCCACCAAACATGAGTTTTGGGTCAAACAAGATATGATTGGGTGCGTCCGTTGCAAAAAATTCAACGGCGTGTTTTTCGGTGCATTGGTGAAAAAACGGCCCTACCGCACGAGTTTTGCGGCACCGTTCCGTCGGAAATGAAAGTGCCAAAAACCCACCAAACATCAGTTTTGGGTCAAACGGAGATGATTGGGTGCGTCCTTTGCAAAAAATTCAACTGCGAGTTTTTCGGTGCATTGTTGAAAAACGGCCCTGCAGCATGAGTTTTGTGGCACTGTTCCGTCGAAAATGAAAGTACCAAAAACCCACCAAACATGAGTTTCGGGTCCAACGGAGATGATTGGGTGTGTCCGTTGCGAAAAATTCAACTGCGAGTTTTTTTCGTGAATCCGTGGGAAAAACGGTCAAACCGCGCGAGTTTTGCGGCACCGTATCGTCGGAAATGAAAGTGCCAAAAACTCACCCAACATTAGTTTTGAGTCAAACGGAGATGATTGGATGCGTCCGTTGTGAAAAATTTAACTCCGAGTTTTTCGTTGCATTGGTGCAAAAAATGGCCCTCCCGCGCGAGTTTTGTGGCACCGTTCCGTCAGAAATGAAACTGCTAAAAACCCACCAAACATGTGTTTTGGGTCAAACAGAGATGATTAGGTTTGTCCATTATGAAAAATTCAACTGGAGGTTTTTTTGGTGAATCCGTGGGAAAAACGGCCATCCCGTGCGAGTTTCTCGGCACCGTTCCGTCGAAAATGAAAGTGCCAAAAACCCACCAAACATGAGTTTTGGGTCAAACAAGAGATGATTGGGTGCGTCCGTTGCAACAAATTCAACTCCGTGTTTTTCGGTGCATTGTTGAAAAAACGGCCCTACCGCACGAGTTTTGCGGCACCGTTCCGTCGGAAATGAAGGAGCCAAAAACCCACCAAACATGAGTTTTGGGTCAAACAGAGATGATTGGGTGCGTCCTTTGCAAAAAATTCAACTGTGAGTTTTTCGGTGCATTGTTGAAAAACGGCCCTGCAGCATGAGTTTTGTGGCACTGTTCCGTCGGAAATGAAAGTACCAAAAACCCACCAAACATGAGTTTCGGGTCTAACAGAGATGATTGGGTGTGTCCGTTGCGAAAAATTCAACTGCGAGTTTTTTTTCGTGAATCCGTGGGAAAAACAGCCATCCCGTGCGAGTTTTTCGGCACCGTTCTGTCGAAAATGAAAGTGCCAAAAACCCACCAAACATGAGTTTTGGGTCAAACAAGATATGATTGGGTGCGTCCGTTGCAAAAAATTCAACGGCGTGTTTTTCGGTGCATTGGTGAAAAAACGGCCCTACCGCACGAGTTTTGCGGCACCGTTCCGTCGGAAATGAAAGTGCCAAAAACCCACCAAACATGAGTTTTGGGTCAAACGGAGATGATTGGGTGCGTCCTTTGCAAAAAATTCAACTGCGAGTTTTTCGGTGCATTGTTGAAAAACGGCCCTGCAGCATGAGTTTTGTGGCACTGTTCCGTCGAAAATGAAAGTACCAAAAACCCACCAAACATGAGTTTCGGGTCCAACGGAGATGATTGGGTGTGTCCGTTGCGAAAAATTCAACTGCGAGTTTTTTTCGTGAATCCGTGGGAAAAACGGTCAAACCGCGCGAGTTTTGCGGCACCGTATCGTCGGAAATGAAAGTGCCAAAAACTCACCCAACATTAGTTTTGAGTCAAACGGAGATGATTGGGTGCGTCCGTTGTGAAAAATTTAACTCCGAGTTTTTCGTTGCATTGGTGCAAAAAATGGCCCTCCCGCGCGAGTTTTGTGGCACCGTTCCGTCAGAAATGAAACTGCCAAAAACCCACCAAACATGTGTTTTGGGTCAAACAGAGATGATTAGGTTTGTCCATTATGAAAAATTCAACTGGAGGTTTTTTTGGTGAATCCGTGGGAAAAACGGCCATCCCGTGCGAGTTTCTCGGCACCGTTCCGTCGAAAATGAAAGTGCCAAAAACCCACCAAACATGAGTTTTGGGTCAAACAAGAGATGATTGGGTGCGTCCGTTGCAACAAATTCAACTCCGTGTTTTCGGTGCATTGTTGAAAAAACGGCCCTACCGCACGAGTTTTGCGGCACCGTTCCGTCGGAAATGAAGGAGCCAAAAACCCACCAAACATGAGTTTTGGGTCAAACAGAGATGATTGGGTGCGTCCTTTGCAAAAAATTCAACTGTGAGTTTTTCGGTGCATTGTTGAAAAACGGCCCTGCAGCATGAGTTTTGTGGCACTGTTCCGTCGGAAATGAAAGTACCAAAAACCCACCAAACATGAGTTTCGGGTCCAACGGAGATGATTGGGTGCGTCCGTTGTGAAAAATTTAACTCCGAGTTTTTCGGTGCATTGGTGCAAAAAATGGCCCTCCCACGCGAGTTTTGTGGCACCGTTCCGTCAGAAATGAAGTGCCAAAAACCCACCAAACATGTGTTTTGGGTCAAAAGGTTATGATTGGGTACGTCCGTTGAGAAAAATTCAACTGCGGGTTTTTTTGGTGAATCCGTGGGAAAAACGGCCATCCCGTGCGAGTTTTTCGGCACCGTTCCGTCGAAAATGAAAGTGCCAAAAACCCACCAAACAAGAGTTTTGGGTCAAACAAGAGATGATTGGGTGCGTCCGTTGCAAAAAATTCAACTCATGTTTTTCGGTGCATTGGTGAAAAAACGGCCCTACCGCACGAGTTTTGCGGCACCGTTCCGTCGGAAATGAAAGAGCCAAAACCCACCAAACATGAGTTTTGGGTCAAATGGAGATGATTGGGTGCCTCCGTTGCAAAAAAATTCAACTGCGAGTTTTTCGGTGCATTGTTGAAAAACGGCCCTGCCGCATGAGTTTTGTGGCACTGTTCCGTCGGAAAAGAAAGTACCAAAAACCCACCAAACATGAGTTTCGGGTCCAACGGAGATGATTGGGTGTGTCCGTTGCGAAAAATTCAACTGCGAGTTTTTTTTTGTGAATCCGTGGGAAAAACGGTCATCCCGCGTGAGTTTTCGACACCGTACCGTCAGAAATGAAAGTCCGAAAAACTCACCCAACATGAGTTTTGAGTCCAACGGAGATGATTGGGTGCGTCCGTTGTGAAAAATTTAACTCCGAGTTTTTCGGTGCATTGGTGCAAAAAATGGCCCTCCCACGCGAGTTTTGTGGCACCGTTCCGTCAGAAATGAAGTGCCAAAAACCCACCAAACATGTGTTTTGGGTCAAAAGGTTATGATTGGGTACGTCCGTTGAGAAAAATTCAACTGCGGGTTTTTTTGGTGAATCCGTGGGAAAAACGGTCATCCCGTGCGAGTTTTTCGGCACCGTTCCGTCGAAAATGAAAGTGCCAAAAACCCACCAAACAAGAGTTTGGGTCAAACAAGAGATGATTGGGTGCGTCCGTTGCAAAAAATTCAACTCCGTGTTTTTCGGTGCATTGGTTAAAAAACGGCCCTACCGCACGAGTTTTGCGGCACCGTTCCGTCGGAAATGAAAGAGCCAAAACCCCACCGAACATGAGTTTTGGGTCAAATGGAGATGATTGGGTGCCTCCGTTGCAAAAAAATTCAACTGCGAGTTTTCGGTGCATTGTTGAAAAACGGCCCTGCCGCATGAGTTTTGTGGCACTGTTCCGTCGGAAAAGAAAGTACCAAAAACCCACCAAACATGAGTTTCGGGTCCAACGGAGATGATTGGGTGTGTCCGTTGCGAAAAATTCAACTGCGAGTTTTTTTTGTGAATCCGTGGGAAAAACGGTCATCCCGCGTGAGTTTTCGACACCGTACCGTCGGAAATGAAAGTCCGAAAAACCCACCCAACATGAGTTTTGAGTCAAACGGAGATGATTGGGTGCGTCCGTTGTGAAAAATTTAACTCCGAGTTTTTCGGTGCATTGGTGCAAAAAATGGCCCTCCCACGCGAGTTTTGTGGCACCGTTCCGTCAGAAATGAAGTGCCAAAAACCCACCAAACATGTGTTTTGGGTCAAAAGGTTATGATTGGGTACGTCCGTTGAGAAAAATTCAACTGCGGGTTTTTTTGGTGAATCCGTGGGAAAAACGGCCATCCCGTGCGAGTTTTTCGGCACCGTTCCGTCGAAAATGAAAGTGCCAAAAACCCACCAAACATGAGTTTTGGGTCAAACAAGAGATGATTGGGTGCGTCCGTTGCAAAAAATTCAATTGCGTGTTTTTCGGTGCATTGGTGAAAAAACGGCCCTACCGCACGAGTTTTGCGGCACCGTTCCGACGGAAATGAAAATGACAAAAACCCACCAAACATGAGTTTTGGGTCAAACGGAGATGATTGGGTGCGTCCGTTGCAAAAAATTCAACTGCGAGTTTTTCGGTGCATTGTTGAAAAACGGCCCTGCCGCATGAGTTTTGTGGCACTGTTCCGTCGGAAATGAAAGTACCAAAAACCCACCAAACATGAGTTTCGGGTCCAACGGAGATGATTGGGTGTGCGCGTTGCGAAAAATTCAACTGCGAGTTTTTTTTCGTGAATCCGTGGGAAAAACGGTCATACCGCGCGAGTTTTGCGGCACCGTATCGTCGGAAATGAAAGTGCCAAAAACTCACCCAACATGAGTTTTGAGTCAAACGGAGATGATTGGGTCCGTCCGTTGTGAAAAATTTAACTCCGAGTTTTTCGGTGCATTGGTGCAAAAAATGGCCCTCCCGCGCGAGTTTTGTGGCACCGTTCCGTCGGAAATGAAAGTGCCAAAAACCCACCAAACATGTGTTTTGGGTCAAACGGAGATGATTGGGTGGGTCCGTTGTGAAAAATTCAACTGCGAGTTTTTTTGGTGAATCCGTGGGAAAAACGGCCATCCCGTGCGAGTTTTTCGGCACCGTTCTGTCGAAAATGAAAGTGCCAAAAACCCACCAAACATGAGTTTTGGGTCAAACAAGAGATGCTTGGGTGCGTCCGTTGCAAAAAATTCAACGGCGTGTTTTTCGGTGCATTGGAGAAAAAACAGCCCTACCGCACGAGTTTTGCGGCACCGTTCCGTCGGAAATGAAAGTGCCAAAAACCCACCAAACATGAGTTTTGGGTCAAACGAAGATGATTGGGTGCGTCCTTTGCAAAAAATTCAACTGCGAGTTTTTCGGTGCATTGTTGAAAAACGGCCCTGCAGCATGAGTTTTGTGGCACTGTTCCGTCGAAAATGAAAGTACCAAAAACCCACCAAACATGAGTTTCGGGTCCAACGGAGATGATTGGGTGTGTCCGTTGCGAAAAATTCAACTGCGGGTTTTTTTGGTGAATCCGTGGGAAAAACAGCCATCCCGTGCGAGTTTTTCGGCACCGTTCTGTCGAAAATGAAAGTGCCAAAAACCCACCAAACATGAGTTTTGGGTCAAACAAGATATGATTGGGTGCGTCCGTTGCAAAAAATTCAACGGCGTGTTTTTCGGTGCATTGGTGAAAAAACGGCCCTACCGCACGAGTTTTGCGGCACCGTTCCGTCGGAAATGAAAGTGCCAAAAACCCACCAACATGAGTTTGGGTCAAACGGAGATGATTAGGTGCGTCCTTTGCAAAAAATTCAACTGCGAGTTTTTCGGTGCATTGTTGAAAAACGGCCCTGTAGCATGAGTTTTGTGGCACTGTTCCGTCGAAAATGAAAGTACCAAAAACCCACCAAACATGAGTTTCGGGTCCAACGGAGATGATTGGGTGTGTCCGTTGCGAAAAATTCAACTGCGAGTTTTTTTCGTGAATCCGTGGGAAAAACGGTCAAACCGCGCGAGTTTTGCGGCACCGTATCGTCGGAAATGAAAGTGCCAAAAACTCACCCAACATTAGTTTTGAGTCAAACGGAGATGATTGGGTGCGTCCGTTGTGAAAAATTTAACTCCGAGTTTTTCGTTGCATTGGTGCAAAAAATGGCCCTCCCGCGCGAGTTTTGTGGCACCGTTCCGTCAGAAATGAAACTGCCAAAAACCCACCAAACATGTGTTTTGGGTCAAACAGAGATGATTGGGTTTGTCCATTATGAAAAATTCAACTGGAGGTTTTTTTGGTGAATCCGTGGGAAAAACGGCCATCCCGTGCGAGTTTCTCGGCACCGTTCCGTCGAAAATGAAAGTGCCAAAAACCCACCAAACATGAGTTTTGGGTCAAACAAGAGATGATTTGGTGCGTCCGTTGCAACAAATTCAACTCCGTGTTTTTCGGTGCATTGTTGAAAAAACGGCCCTACCGCACGAGTTTTGCGGCACCCGTTCCGTCGGAAATGAAGGAGCCAAAAAACCCACCAAACATGAGTTTTGGGTCAAACGGAGATGATTGGGTGCGTCCGTTGCAAAAAATTCAACTGCGAGTTTTTCGGTGCATTGTTGAAAAACGGCCCTGCAGCATGAGTTTTGTGGCACTGTTCCGTCGGAAATGAAAGTACCAAAAACCCACCAAACATGAGTTTCGGGTCTAACAGAGATGATTGGGTGTGTCCGTTGCGAAAAATTCAACTGCGAGTTTTTTTCGTGAATCCGTGGGAAAAACAGCCATCCCGTGCGAGTTTTTCGGCGACCGTTCTGTCGAAAAGGAAAGTGCCAAAAACCCACCAAACAGAGTTTTGGGTCAACAAGATATGATTGGGTGCGTCCGTTGCAAAAAATTCAACGGCGTGTTTTTCGGTGCATTGTGAAAAAACGGCCCCTACCGCACGAGTTTTGCGGCACCGTTCCGTCGGAAATGAAAGTGCCAAAAACCCACCAAACATGAGGTTTTGGGGTCAAACGGATATGATGGGGGTGACGTCCTTTTGCAAAAAATTCACTGCGATTTTTCGGTGCATTGTTGAAAAACGGCCCTGCAGCATGAGTTTTGTGGCACTGTTCCGTCGAAAATGAAAGTACCAAAAACCCACCAAACATGAGTTTTCGGGTCCAACGAGATGATGGGTGTGTCCGTTGCGAAAAATTCAACTGCGAGTTTTTTTCGTGATCCGTGGAAAAACGGTCAAACCGCGCGAGTTTGCGGCACCGTAGCGTCGGAAATGAAAGTGCCAAAAACTCACCCAACATTAGTTTGGAGTCAAACGGAGATGATTGGGTGCGTCCGTTCGTGAAAAATTTAACTCCGAGTTTTTCGTTGCATTGGTGCAAAAAATGGCCCTCCCGCGCGAGTTTTGTGGCACCGTTCCGTCAGAAATGAAACTGCCAAAAACCCACCAACATGTGTTTTGGGTCAAACAGATATGATTAGGTTGTCCATTATGAAAATTCAACTGGAGGTTTTTTTGGTGAATCCGTGGGAAAAACGGCCATCCCGTGCGAGTTTTCTCGCACCGTTCCGGTCGAAAATGAAAGTGCCAAAAACCCACCAAACATGAGTTTGGGTCAAACAAGAGATGATTGGGTGCGTCCGTTGCAACAAATTCAACTCCGTGTTTTTCGGTGCATTGTTGAAAAAACGGCCCTAGACCACGCACGAGTTTTGCGGCACCCGTTCCGTCGGAAATGAAGGAGCCAAAAAACCCACCAACATGAGTTTGGGTCAAACAGAGATGATTGGTGCGCTCTTTGCAAAAAATTCAACTGTGAGTTTTCGGTGCATTGTTGAAAAAACGCCCTGCAGCATGAGTTTTGTGGCACGTTCCGTCGGAAATGAAAGTACCAAAAACCCACCAAACATGAGTTTCGGGTCCAACGGAGATGATTGGGTGCGTCCGTTGTGAAAAATTTAACATCCGAGTTTTTCGGTGCATTGGTGCAAAAAATGGCCCTCCCACGCGAGTTTGTGGCACCGTTCCGTCAGAAATGAAGTGCCAAAACCCACCAAACATGTGTTTTGGGTCAAAAGGTTATGATTGGGTACGTCCGTTGAGAAAAATTCAACTGCGGGTTTTTTTGGTGAATCCGTGGGAAAAACGGCCATCCCGTGCGAGTTTTTCGGCACCGTTCCGTCGAAAATGAAGTGCCAAAAACCCACCAAACAAGAGTTTTGGGTCAAACAAGAGATGATTGGGTGCGTCCGTTGCAAAAAATTCAACTCCATGTTTTTCGGTGCATTGGTGAAAAAACGGCCCTACCGCACGAGTTTTGCGGCACCGTTCCGTCGGAAATGAAAGAGCCAAAACCCCACCAAACATGAGTTTTGGGTCAAATGGAGATGATTGGGTGCCTCCGTTGCAAAAAAATTCAACTGCGAGTTTTTCGGTGCATTGTTGAAAAAACGGCCCTGCCGCATGAGTTTTGTGGCACTGTTCCGTCGGAAAAGAAAGTACCAAAAACCCACCAAACATGAGTTTCGGGTCCAACGGAGATGATTGGGTGTGTCCGTTGCGAAAAATTCAACTGCGAGTTTTTTTTGTGAATCCGTGGGAAAAACGGTCATCCCGCGTGAGTTTTCGACACCAGTACCGTCAGAAATGAAAGTCCGAAAAACTCACCCAACATGAGTTTTGAGTCCAAACGAGATGATTGGGTGCGTCCGTTGTGAAAAATTTAACGTCCGAGTTTTTCGGTGCATTGGTGCAAAAAATGGCCCTCCCACGCGAGTTTTGTGGCACCGTTCCGTCAGAAATGAAGTGCCAAAAACCACCAAACATGTGTTTGGGTCAAAGGTTATGATTGGGTACGTCCGTTGAGAAAAATTCAACTGCGGGTTTTTTTGGTGAATCCGTGGGAAAAACGGTCATCCCGTGCGAGTTTTTCGGCACCGTTCCGTCGAAAATGAAAGTGCCAAAAACCCACCAAACATGAGTTTTGGGTCAAACAAGAGATGATTGGGTGCGTCCGTTGCAAAAAATTCAACTCCGTGTTTTCGGTGCATTGGTGAAAAACGGCCCTACCGCACGAGTTTGCGGCACCGTTCCGTCGGAAATGAAAGAGCCAAAACCCCACCGAACATGAGTTTTGGGTCAAATGGAGATGATTGGGGTGCCGTCCGTTGCAAAAAAAATTCAACTGCGAGTTTTTCGGTGCATTGTTGAAAAACGGCCCTGCCGCATGAGTTTGTGGCACTGTTCCGTCGGAAAATGAAAGTACCAAAAACCCACCAAACATGAGTTTCGGGTCCAACGGAGATGATTGGGTGTGTCCGTTGCGAAAAATTCAACTGCGAGTTTTTTTTGTGAATCCGTGTGAAAACGGTCATCCCGCGTGAGTTTTTTCGACACCGTACCGTCGAGAATGAAAGTCCGAAAAACCCACCAACATGAGGTTTTGAGTCAAACGGAGATGATTGGGTGCGTCCGTTGTGAAAAATTTAACTCCGAGTTTTTCGTGCATTGGTGCAAAAAATGGCCCTCCCACGCGAGTTTTGTGGCAACCGAGTTCCGTCAGAATGAAGTGCCAAAACCCACCAAACATGTGTTTTGGGTCAAAAGGTTATGATTGGGTACGTCCGTTGAGAAAAATTCAACTGCGGGTTTTTTTGGTGAATCCGTGGGAAAAAAAGCCATCCCGTGCGAGTTTTTCGGCAACCGTTCCGTCGAAATGAAAGTGCCAAAAACCACCAAACATGAGTTTTGGGTCAAACAAGAGATGATTGGGTGCGTCCGTTTGCAAAAAATTCAATTGCGTGGTTTTCGGTGCATTGGTGAAAAAACGGCCCTACCGCACGAGTTTTGCGGCACCGTTCCGACGGAAATGAAAATGACAAAAACCACCAAACATGAGTTTGGGTCAAGACGAGATGATTGGGTGCGTCCGTTGCAAAAAATTCAACTGCGAGTTTTTCTGTGTGCATTGTTGAAAAACGGCCCTGCCAGCATGAGTTTTGTGGCACTGTTCCGTCGAAATGAAAAGTACCAAGAACCCACCAACATGAGTTTCGGGTCCACGGAGATGATTGGGGTGCGCGTTGCGAAAAATTCAACTGCGAGTTTTTTCGTGAATCCGTGGAAAAACGGTCATACCGCGCGAGTTTTGCGGCACCGTATCGTCGGAAATGAAAGTGCCAAAAACGCACCCAACATGAGTTTTGAGTCACGGAGATGATTGGGTCCGTCCGTTGTGAAAAATTTAACTCCGAGTTTTCGGGTGCATTGGTGCAAAAAATGGCCCTCCCGCGCAGAGTTTTGTGGCACCGTTCCGTCGGAAATGAAAGTGCCAAAAACCCACCAAACATGTGGTTTTGGGGTCAAACGGAGATGATTGGTGGGTCCGTTGTGAAAAATTCAACTGCGAGTTTTTTTGGTGAATCCGTGGGACAAACGGCCATCCCGTGCGAGTTTTTCGCACCGTTCTGTCGAAAATGAAAGTGCCAAAAACCCCCAAAAACATGAGTTTGGGTCAACAAGAGATGCTTGGGTGCGTCCGTTGCAAAAATCACGGCGTGTTTTTCGGTGCATTGGAGAAAAAACACCCTACCGCACTAGTTTTGCGGCACCCGTTCCGTCGGAAATGAAAAGTGCCAAAAACCCACCAAACATGAGTTTTGGGGATCAAACGAAGATTGGGTGCGTCCTTTGCAAAAAATTCAACTGCGAGTTTTTCGGTGCATTGTTGAAAAACGGCCCTGCAAGCATGAGTTTTGTGGCACTGTTCCGTCGAAAATGAAAGTACCAAAAACCCACCAAACATGAGTTTCGGGTCCAACGGAGATGATTGGGTGTGTCCGTTGCGAAAAATTCAACTGCGGGTTTTTTTGGTGAATCCGTGGGAAAAACAGCCATCCCGTGCGAGTTTTTCGGCACCGTTCTGTCGAAAATGAAAGTGCCAAAAACCCACCAAAACAGGAGTTTTGGGTCAAACAAGATATGATTGGGTGCGTCCGTTGCAAAAAATTCAACGGCGTGTTTTTCGGTGCAATTGGTGAAAAAACGGCCCTACCGCACGAGTTTTGCGGCAACCGTTCCGTCGGAAATGAAAGTGCCAAAAACCCACCACATGAGTTTGGGTCAAACGGAGATGATTAGGTCGTCCTTTGCAAAAAATTCAACTGCGAGTTTTTCGGTGCATTGTTGAAAAACGGCCCTGTAGCATGAGTTTTGTGGCACTGTTCCGTCGAAATGAAAGTACCAAAAACCCACCAAACATGAGTTTCGGGTCCAACGGAGATGATTGGGTGTGTCCGTTGCGAAAAATTCAACTGCGAGTTTTTTTCGTGAATCCGTGGGAAAAACGGTCAAAAACCGCGCGAGTTTTGCGGCACCGTATCGTCGGAAATGAAAGTGCCAAAAACTCACCCAACATTAGTTTTGAGTCAAACGGAGATGATTGGGTGCGTCCGTTGTGAAAAATTTAACTCCGAGTTTTTCGTTGCATTGGTGCAAAAAATGGCCCTCCCGCGCGAGTTTTGTGGCACCGTTCCGTCAGAAATGAAACTGCCAAAAACCCACCAAACATGTGTTTGGGTCAAACAGAGATGATTGGGTTTGTCCATTATGAAAAATTCAAACTGGAGGTTTTTTGGTGAATCCGTGGGAAAAACGGCCATCCCGTGCGAGTTTCTCGGCACCGTTCCGTCGAAAATGAAAGTGCCAAAACCCACCAAACATGAGTTTTGGGTCAAACAGAGATGATTTGGTGCGTCCGTTGCAAACAATTCAACTCCGTGTTTTCGGTGCATTGTTGAAAAAAACGGCCCTACCGCACGAGTTTGCGGCAACCGTTCCGTCGGAAATGAAGGAGCCAAAAACCCACCAAACATGAGTTTTGGGTCAAACGGAGATGATTGGGTGCGTCCGTTGCAAAAAATTCAACTGCGAGTTTTTCGGTGGCATTGTTGAAAAACGGCCCTGCCGCATGAGTTTTGTGGCACTGTTCCGTCGGAAATGAAGTACCAAAACCCACCAAACATGAGTTTTCGGGTCCAACAGAGATGATGGGTGTGTCCGTTGCGAAAAATGGTCAACTGCGAGTTTTTTTCGTGAATTCGTGGGAAAAACGGTCATCCGCGCGAGTTTTGCGGCACCGTACCGTCGGAAATGAAGTGCCAAAAACCCACCCAACATCAGTTTTGAGTCAAACGGAGATGATTGGGTGCGTCCGTTGTATAAATTTAACTCCGAGTTTTTCGGTGCATTGGTGCAAAAAATGGCCCTCCCGCGCGAGTTTTGTGGCACCGTTCCGTCAGAAATGAAAGTGCCAAAACCCACCAAACATGTGTTTTGGGTCAAACGGAGATGATTGGGTGGGTCCGTTGTGAAAAATTCAACTGCGGGTTTTTTGGTGAATCCGTGGAAAAACGGCCATCCCGGGCGAGTTTTTCGGCACCGTTCTGTCGAAAATGAAGTGCCCAAAAACCCACAAACATGAGTTTTTGGGTCAAACAAGAGATGATTGGGTGCGTCCGTTGCAAAAAAATTCAACGGCGTGGTTTTTGGTGCATTGGTGAAAAAACGGCCCTACCGCACGAGTTTGCGGCACCGTTCCGTCGGAAATGAAAGTGCCAAAAACCCACCAAACATGAGTTTTGGGACAAACGGAGATGATTGGGTAGTCCTTTGCAAAAAATTCAACTGCGAGTTTTTCGGTGCATTGTTGAAAAACGGCCCTGCAGGCATGAGTTTTCTGGCACTGTTCCGTCGAAAATGAAAGTACCAAAAACCCACCAAACATGAGTTTCGGGTCCAACGGAGATGATTGGGGTGTGTCCGTTGCGAAAAATTCAACTACGAGTTTTTTCGTGAATCCGTGGGAAAAACGGTCATACCGCGCGAGTTTTGCGGCACCGTATCGTCGGAAAATGAAAGTGCCAAAAACTCACCCAACATGAGTTTTAAGTCAAACGGAGATGATAGGGTCCGTCCGTTGTGAAAAATTTAACTCCGTGTTTTTCGGTGCATTGTTGAAAAAACGGCCCTACCCGCACGAGTTTTGCGGCAACCGTTCCGTCGGAAATGAAGGAGCCAAAAACCCACCAAACATGAGTTTTGGGGTCAAACGGAGATGATTGGGTGCGTCCGTCGCAAAAAAATTCAACTGCGAGTTTTTGGTGCATTGTTGAAAACGGCCCTGCCGCATGAGTTTTGCGGCACCGTTCGTCGGAAATGAAGGCCAAAAACTCACCAGAACATGACTTTTGAGTCAAACGGAGATGATTGGGTGCGTCCGTTGTGAAACTTTAACTCCAGTTTTTCGTTGCAATTGGTGCAAAAAAATGGCCCCTCCCGCGCGAGTTTTGTGGCACCGTTCCGTCGGAAATGAAAATGACAAAAACCCACCAAAACATGAGTTTTGGGTCAACGGAGGATGATTGGGTGCGTCCGTTGCAAAAAATTCAACTGCGAGTTTTTCGGTGCATTGTTGAAAAACGGCCCTGCCGCATGAGTTTTTGTGGCACTGTTCGTCGGAAATGAAGTACCAAAAACCCACCAAACATGAGTTTCGGGTCCAACAGGATGATTGGGTGTGTCCGTTGCGAAAAAATTCAACTGCGAGTTTTTTTCGTGAATCCGTGGGAAAAAACGGTCATCCGCGCGAGTTTTGCGGCACCGTATCGTCGGAAATGAAAGTGCCAAAAACTCACCACATGAGTTTGAGTCAAACGGAGATGATTGGGTGCGTCCGTTGTGAAAAATTTAACTCCGAGTTTTTCGTGCATTGGTGCAAAAAATGGCCTCCCGCGCGAGTTTTGTGGCACCGTTCCGTCGAAAATGAAAGTGCCAAAAACCCACCAAACATGTGTTTTGGGTCAAACGAGATGATTGGGTGTGTCCTTATGAAAAATTCAACTGAGTTTTTTTGGTGAATCCGTGGGAAAAACGGCCATCCCGTGCGAGTTTTTCGGCACCGTTCCGTCGAAAATGAAAGTGCCAAAAACCCACCAAACATGAGTTTTGGGTCAAACAAGAGATGATTGGGTGCGTCCGTTGCAAAAAATTCAACTCGTGTTTTTCGGTGCATTGGTGAAAAACGGCCCTACCGCACGAGTTTTGCGGCACCGTTCCGTCGGAAATGAAAGACCAAAAACCCCCACCAAACATGAGTTTTGGGTCAAACGGAGATGATTGGGTGCGTCCGTTGCAAAAAAATTCAACTGCGAGTTTTTCGGTGCATTGTTGAAAAACGGCCCTGCCGCATGAGTTTGTGGCACTGTTCCATCGGAAAAGAAAGTACCAAAAAAACCCACCAAACATGAGTTTCGGGTCCAACGGAGATGATTGGGTGTGTCCGTTGCGAGAAGATTCAACTGCGAGTTTTTTTTTGTGATCCGTGGGGAAAAACGGTCATCCCGCGTGAGTTTCTCGACACCCGTAACCGTCGGAAATGAAAGTCCCAAAAAACCACCCAACATGAGTTTTGGAGTCAAACGAGATGATTGGGTGCGTCCGTTGTGAAAAATTTAACTCCGAGTTTTTTCGGTGCATTGGTGCAAAAATTCAACTGCAGGTTTTTTGGTGAATCTGTGGGAAAAACGGCCATCCCGTGCGAGTTTTTCAGCACCGTTCCGTCAAAAATGAAAGTGCCAAAAAACCACCAACATGAGTTTTGGGTCAAACAAGAGATGATTGGTGCGTCCTTTGCAAAAAATTCAACTGCGTGTTTTCCGTGCATTGGTGAAAAAATGGCCTACCGCACGAGTTTTGCGGCACCGTTCCGTCGGAAATGAAAGTGCCAAAACCCACCAAACATGAGTTTTGGGTCAAACAGAGATGATTGGGTGTGTCCGTGCGAAAAAATTCAACTGCGAGTTTGTTTTGTGAATCCGTGGAAAAACGGTCATCCCGGCGCGAGTTTTCGGCACCGTACCGTCGAAAATGAAAGTGCCAAAAACCAACCCAACATGAGTTTTGAGTCAAACGGAGATGATTGGGTGCGTCCGTTGCGAAAAATTTAACTCCGAGTTTTTCGGTGCATTGGTGCAAAAAATGGCCCTCTCGCGCAAGTTTTTGTGGCACCGTTCCATCAGAAATGGAAGTGCCACAAACCCAACAAACATGTGTTTTGGGTCAAACGGAGATGATTGGGTGCGTCCGTTGTGAAAAATTCAACTGCGGGTTTTTTTGGTGAATCCGTGGGAAAAACTGCCATCCCCGTGCGAGTTTTTCGGCACCGTTCCGTCAAAAATGAAAGTGCCAAAAACCCACCAAACATGTGTTTTGGGTCAAAAGGTTATGATTGGGGTTCGTCCGTTGAGAAAAAATTCAACTGCGGGTTTTTTGGTGAATCCGTGGGAAAAACGGCCATCCCGTGCGAGTTTTTCGGCACCGTTCCGTCGAAAATGAAAGTGCCAAAAACCCACCAAACATGAGTTTTGGGTCAAACAAGAGATGATTGGGTAGGTCCGTTGGCAAAAAATTCAACTCTGCGTGTTTTTCGGTGCATTGGTGAAAAAACGGCCCTACCGCACGAGTTTTGCCAGCACCGTTCCGTCGGAAATGAAAGAGCCAAAACCCCACCAAACATCAGTTTGAGTCAAACGGAGATGATTGGGTGGCGTCCGTTGTATAAATTTAACTCCGAGTTTTTCGGTGCATTGGTGCAAAAAAATGGCCCTCCCGCGCGAGTTTTGTGGCACCGTTCCGTCAGAAATGAAAGTGCCAAAAACCCACCAACATGAGTTTTGGGGTCAAACAAGAGATGATTGGATGCGTCCGTTGCAAAAAATTCAACTCCGTGTTTTTTCGGTGCATTGGTGAAAAAAACGGCCCTACCGCACGAGTTTTGCGGCAACCGTTCCGCCGGGAAATTAAAGAGCCAAAAACCCACCAAACATGAGTTTTGGGTCAAACGGAGATGATTGGGTGCGTCCGTCGCAAAAAAATTCAACTGCGAGTTTTTCGGTGCATTATTGAAAAACGGCCCTGCCGCATGAGTTTTGTGGCACTGTTCCATCGGAAATGAAAGTACCAAAACCCCACCAAACATGAGTTTCGGGTCCAACGGAGATGATTGGGGTGTGTCCGTTGCGAAAAATTCAACTGCGAGTTTTTTTTGTGAATCCGTGGGAAAAAACGGTCATCCCGCGCGAGTTTTCGATACCGTACCGTCGGAAATGAAAGTGCCAAAAACCCACCCAACATGAGTTTTGAGTCAAACGGAGATGATTGGGTGCGTCCGTTGCGAAAAATTAACTCCGAGTTTTTCGGTGCATTGGTGCAAAAAATGGCCCTCTCGCGCGAGTTTTGTGGCACCGTTCCGTCAGAAATGAAAGTCCCACAAACCCAACAAACATGTGTTTTGGGTCAAACGGAGATGATTGGGTGCGTCCGTTGTGAAAAATTCAACTGCGGGTTTTTTGGTGAATCCGTGGGAAAAACGGCCATCCCGTGCGAGTTTTTCGGCACCGTTCCGTCGAAAATGAAAGTGCCAAAAACCCACCAAACATGAGTTTTGGGTCAAACAAGAGATGATTGGGTGCGTCCGTTGCAAAAAATTCAACTCCGTGTTTTTCGGTGCATTGGTGAAAAAACGGCCCTACCGCACGAGTTTTGCGGCAACCGTTCCGCCGGAAATTAAAGAGCCAAAAACCCACCAAACATGAGTTTTGGGTCAAACGGAGATGATTGGGTGCGTCCGTTGCAAAAAATTCAACTGCGAGTTTTTCGGTGCATTGTTGAAAAACGGCCCTGCCGCATGAGTTTTGTGGCACTGTTCCGTCGGAAATGAAAGTACCAAAAACCCACCAAACATGAGTTTCGGGTCCAACAGAGATGATGGGTGTGTCCGTTGCGAAAAATTCAACTGCGAGTTTTTTTTCGTGAATTCGTGGGAAAAACGGTCATCCCGCGCGAGTTTTGCGGCACCGTACCGTCGGAAATGAAAGTGCCAAAAACCCACCCAACATCAGTTTTGAGTCAAACGGAGATGATTGGGTGCGTCCGTTGTATAATTTAACTCCGAGTTTTTCGGTGCATTGGTGCAAAAAAATGGCCCTCCCGCGCGAGTTTTGTGGCACCGTTCCGTCAGAATGAAAGTGCCAAAAACCCACCAAACATGTGTTTTGGGTCAAACGGAGATGATTGGGTGGGTCCGTTGTGAAAAATTCAACTGCGGGTTTTTTTGGTGAATCCGTGGGAAAAACGGCCATCCCGTGCGAGTTTTTCGGCACCGTTCTGTCGAAAATGAAAGTGCCAAAAACCCACAAAACATGAGTTTTGGGTCAAACAAGAGATGATTGGGTGCGTCCGTTGCAAAAAATTCAACGGCGTGGTTTTTGGTGCATTGGTGAAAAAACGGCCCTACCGCACGAGTTTTGCGGCACCGTTCCGTCGGAAATGAAAGTGCCAAAAACCCACCAAACATGAGTTTTGGGACAAACGGAGATGATTGGGTAAGTCCTTTGCAAAAAATTCAACTGCGAGTTTTTCGGTGCATTGTTGAAAAACGGCCCTGCAGCATGAGTTTTCTGGCACTGTTCCGTCGAAAATGAAAGTACCAAAAACCCACCAAACATGAGTTTCGGGTCCAACGGAGATGATTGGGTGTGTCCGTTGCGAAAAATTCAACTACGAGTTTTTTTCGTGAATCCGTGGGAAAAACGGTCATACCGCGCGAGTTTTGCGGCACCGTATCGTCGGAAATGAAAGTGCCAAAAACTCACCCAACATGAGTTTTAAGTCAAACGGAGATGATAGGGTCCGTCCGTTGTGAAAAATTTAACTCCGTGTTTTTCGGTGCATTGTTGAAAAAACGGCCCTACCGCACGAGTTTTGCGGCACCGTTCCGTCGGAAATGAAGGAGCCAAAAACCCACCAAACATGAGTTTTGGGTCAAACGGAGATGATTGGGTGCGTCCGTCGCAAAAAAATTCAACTGCGAGTTTTTTGGTGCATTGTTGAAAAACGGCCCTGCCGCATGAGTTTTGCGGCACCGTATCGTCGGAAATGAAAGGGCCAAAAACTCACCAAACATGACTTTTGAGTCAAACGGAGATGATTGGGTGCGTCCGTTGTGAAAACTTTAACTCCGAGTTTTTCGTTGCATTGGTGCAAAAAATGGCCCTCCCGCGCGAGTTTTGTGGCACCGTTCCGTCGGAAATGAAAATGACAAAAACCCACCAAACATGAGTTTTGGGTCAAACGGAGATGATTGGGTGCGTCCGTTGCAAAAAATTCAACTGCGAGTTTTTCGGTGCATTGTTGAAAAACGGCCCTGCCGCATGAGTTTTGTGGCACTGTTCCGTCGGAAATGAAAGTACCAAAAACCCACCAAACATGAGTTTCGGGTCCAACAGAGATGATTGGGTGTGTCCGTTGCGAAAAATTCAACTGCGAGTTTTTTTCGTGAATCCGTGGGAAAAACGGTCATACCGCGCGAGTTTTGCGGCACCGTATCGTCGGAAATGAAAGTGCCAAAAACTCACCCAACATGAGTTTTGAGTCAAACGGAGATGATTGGGTGCGTCCGTTGTGAAAAATTTAACTCCGAGTTTTTCGTTGCATTGGTGCAAAAAATGGCACTCCCGCGCGAGTTTTGTGGCACCGTTCCGTCGAAAATGAAAGTGCCAAAAACCCACCAAACATGTGTTTTGGGTCAAACGGAGATGATTGGGTGTGTCAATTATGAAAAATTCAACTGGAGGTTTTTTTGGTGAATCCGTGGGAGAAAACGGCCATCCCGTGCGAGTTTTTCGGCACCGTTCCGTCGAAAATGAAAGTGCCAAAAACCCACCAAACATGAGTTTTGGGTCAAACAAGAGATGATTGGGTGCGTCCGTTGCAAAAAATTCAACTCCGTGTTTTTCGGTGCATTGGTGAAAAAAACGGCCCTACCGCACTAGTTTTGCGGCACCGTTCCGCCGGAAATTAAAGAGCCAAAAACCCACCAAACATGAGTTTTGGGTCAAACGGAGATGATTGGGTGCGTCCGTTGCAAAAAATTCAACTGCGAGTTTTTCGGTGCATTGTTGAAAAACGGCCCTGCCGCATGAGTTTTGTGGCACTGTTCCGTCGGAAATGAAAGTACCAAAAACCCACCAAACATGAGTTTCGGGTCCAACAGAGATGATGGGTGTGTCCGTTGCGAAAAATTCAACTGCGAGTTTTTTTTCGTGAATTCGTGGGAAAAACGGTCATCCCGCGCGAGTTTTGCGGCACCGTACCGTCGGAAATGAAAGTGCCAAAAACCCACCCAACATCAGTTTTGAGTCAAACGGAGATGATTGGGTGCGTCCGTTGTATAAATTTAACTCCGAGTTTTTCGGTGCATTGGTGCAAAAAATGGCCCTCCCGCGCGAGTTTTGTGGCACCGTTCCGTCAGAAATGAAAGTGCCAAAAACCCACCAAACATGTGTTTTGGGTCAAACGGAGATGATTGGGTGGGTCCGTTGTGAAAAATTCAACTGCGGGTTTTTTTGGTGAATCCGTGGGAAAAACGGCCATCCCGTGCGAGTTTTTCGGCACCGTTCTGTCGAAAATGAAAGTGCCAAAAACCCACAAAACATGAGTTTTGGGTCAAACAAGAGATGATTGGGTGCGTCCGTTGCAAAAAATTCAACGGCGTGGTTTTTGGTGCATTGGTGAAAAAACGGCCCTACCGCACGAGTTTTGCGGCACCGTTCCGTCGGAAATGAAAGTGCCAAAAACCCACCAAACATGAGTTTTGGGACAAACGGAGATGATTGGGTAAGTCCTTTGCAAAAAATTCAACTGCGAGTTTTTCGGTGCATTGTTGAAAAACGGCCCTGCAGCATGAGTTTTCTGGCACTGTTCCGTCGAAAATGAAAGTACCAAAAACCCACCAAACATGAGTTTCGGGTCCAACGGAGATGATTGGGTGTGTCCGTTGCGAAAAATTCAACTACGAGTTTTTTCGTGAATCCGTGGGAAAAACGGTCATACCGCGCGAGTTTTGCGGCACCGTATCGTCGGAAATGAAAGTGCCAAAAACTCACCCAACATGAGTTTTAAGTCAAACGGAGATGATAGGGTCCGTCCGTTGTGAAAAATTTAACTCCGTGTTTTTCGGTGCATTGTTGAAAAAACGGCCCTACCGCACGAGTTTTGCGGCACCGTTCCGTCGGAAATGAAGGAGCCAAAAACCCACCAAACATGAGTTTTGGGTCAAACGGAGATGATTGGGTGCGTCCGTCGCAAAAAATTCAACTGCGAGTTTTTTGGTGCATTGTTGAAAAACGGCCCTGCCGCATGAGTTTTGCGGCACCGTATCGTCGGAAATGAAAGGGCCAAAAACTCACCAAACATGACTTTTGAGTCAAACGGAGATGATTGGGTGCGTCCGTTGTGAAAACTTTAACTCCGAGTTTTTCGTTGCATTGGTGCAAAAATGGCCCTCCCGCGCGAGTTTTGTGGCACCGTTCCGTCGGAAATGAAAATGACAAAAACCCACCAAACATGAGTTTTGGGTCAAACGGAGATGATTGGGTGCGTCCGTTGCAAAAAATTCAACTGCGAGTTTTTCGGTGCATTGTTGAAAAACGGCCCTGCCGCATGAGTTTTGTGGCACTGTTCCGTCGGAAATGAAAGTACCAAAAACCCACCAAACATGAGTTTCGGGTCCAACAGAGATGATTGGGTGTGTCCGTTGCGAAAAATTCAACTGCGAGTTTTTTTCGTGAATCCGTGGGAAAAACGGTCATACCGCGCGAGTTTTGCGGCACCGTATCGTCGGAAATGAAAGTGCCAAAAACTCACCCAACATGAGTTTTGAGTCAAACGGAGATGATTGGGTGCGTCCGTTGTGAAAAATTTAACTCCGAGTTTTTCGTTGCATTGGTGCAAAAAATGGCACTCCCGCGCGAGTTTTGTGGCACCGTTCCGTCGAAAATGAAAGTGCCAAAAACCCACCAAACATGTGTTTTGGGTCAAACGGAGATGATTGGGTGTGTCAATTATGAAAAATTCAACTGGAGGTTTTTTGGTGAATCCGTGGGAGAAACGGCCATCCCGTGCGAGTTTTTCGGCACCGTTCCGTCGAAAATGAAAGTGCCAAAAAACCCACCAAACATGAGTTTTGGGTCAAACAAGAGATGATTGGGTGCGTCCGTTGCAAAAAATTCAACTCCGTGTTTTTCGGTGCATTGGTGAAAAAACGGCCCTACCGCACTAGTTTTGCGGCACCGTTCCGTCGGAAATGAAAGAGCCAAAAACCCACCAAACATGAGTTTTGGGTCAAACGTAGATGATTGGGTGCGTCCGTTGCAAAAAAATTCAACTGCGAGTTTTTCGGTGCATTGTTGAAAAACGGCCCTGCCGCATGAGTTTTGTGGCACTGTTCCATCGGAAAAGAAAGTACCAAAAACCCACCAAACATGAGTTTCGGGTCCAACGAGATGATTGGGTGTGTCCGTTGCGAAATATTCAACTGCGAGTTTTTTTTTGTGAATCCGTGGGAAAAACGGTCATCCCGCGTGAGTTTTCGACACCGTACCGTCGGAAATGAAAGTCCCAAAAACCCACCCAACATGAGTTTTGAGTCAAACGGAGATGATTGGGTGCGTCCGTTGTGAAAAATTTAACTCCGAGTTTTTCGGTGCATTGGTGCAAAATTCAACTGCAGGTTTTTTTGGTGAATCTGTGGGAAAAACGGCCATCCCGTGCGAGTTTTTCAGCACCGTTCCGTCAAAAATGAAAGTGCCAAAAACCCACCAAACATGAGTTTTGGGTCAAACAAGAGATGATTGGGTGCGTCCGTTGCAAAAAATTCAACTGCGTGTTTTCCGGTGCATTGGTGAAAAAATGGCCCTACCGCACGAGTTTTGCGGCACCGTTCCGTCGGAAATGAAAGTGCCAAAAACCCACCAAACATGAGTTTTGGGTCAAACAGAGATGATTGGGTGTGTCCGTTGCGAAAAATTCAACTGCGAGTTTTTTTTGTGAATCCGTGGGAAAAACGGTCATCCCGCGCGAGTTTTCGGCACCGTACCGTCGAAAATGAAAGTGCCAAAAACCCACCCAACATGAGTTTTGAGTCAAACGGAGATGATTGGGTGCGTCCGTTGCGAAAAATTTAACTCCGAGTTTTTCGGTGCATTGGTGCAAAAAATGGCCCTCTCGCGCAAGTTTTGTGGCACCGTTCCATCAGAAATGGAAGTGCCACAAACCCAACAAACATGTGTTTTGGGTCAAACGGAGATGATTGGGTGCGTCCGTTGTGAAAAATTCAACTGCGGGTTTTTTTGGTGAATCCGTGGGAAAAAACGGCCATCCCGTGCGAGTTTTTCGGCACCGTTCCGTCAAAAATGAAAGTGCCAAAAACCCACCAAACATGTGTTTTGGGTCAAAAGGTTATGATTGGGTTCGTCCGTTGAGAAAAATTCAACTGCGGGTTTTTTTGGTGAATCCGTGGGAAAAACGGCCATCCCGTGCGAGTTTTCCGGCACCGTTCCGTCGAAAATGAAAGTGCCAAAAACCCACCAAACATGAGTTTTGGGTCAAACAAGAGATGATTGGGTGGGTCCGTTGCAAAAAATTCAACTGCGTGTTTTTCGGTGCATTGGTGAAAAAACGTCCCTACCGCACGAGTTTTGCGGCACCGTTCCGTCGGAAATCACAATGACAAAAACCCACCAAACATGAGTTTTGGGTCAAACGGAGATGATTGGGTGCGTCCTTTGCAAAAAATTCAACTGCCAGTTTTTCGGTGCATTGTTGAAAAACGGCCCTGCAGCATGAGTTTTGTGGCACAGTTCCGTCGGAAATGAAATTACCAAAAACCCACCAAACATGAGTTTCGGGTCCAACGGAGATGATTGGGTGTGTCCGTTGCGAAAAATTCAACTGCGAGTTTTGCGGCACCGTACCATCGGAAATGAAAGTGCCAAAAATACACCCAACATGAGTTTTGAGTCAAACGGAGATGATTGGGTGCGTCCGTTGTGAAAAATTTAACTCCGAGTTTTTCGGTGCATTGGTGCAAAAAATGGCCCTCCCGCGCGAGTTTTGTGGCACCGTTCCGTCAGAAATGAAAGTGCCAAAAACCCACCAAACATGTGTTTTGGGTCAAACGGAGATGATTGGGTGGGTCCGTTGTGAAAAATTCAACTGCGGGTTTTTTTGGTGAATCCGTGGGAAAAACGGCCATCCCGTGCGAGTTTTTCGGCACCGTTCCGTCGAAAATGAAAGTGCCAAAAACCCACCAAACATGAGTTTTGGGTCAAACAAGAGATGATTGGGTGCGTCCGTTGCAAAAAATTCAACTCCGTGTTTTTCGGTGCATTGGTGAAAAAACGGCCCTACCGCACGAGTTTTGCGGCACCGTTCCGTCAGAAATGAAAGAGCCAAAAACCCACCAAACATGAGTTTTGGGTCAAACGGAGATGATTGGGTGCGTCCGTTGCAAAAAAATTCAACTGCGAGTTTTTCGGTGCTTTGTTAAAAAACGGCCCTGCCGCATGAGTTTTGTGGCACTGTTCCGTCGTAAAAGAAAGTACCAAAAACCCACCCAACATGAGTTTCGGGTCCAACGGAGATGATTGGGTGTGTCCGTTGCGAAATATTCAACTGCGAGTTTTTTTTTGTGAATCCGTGGGAAAAACGGTCATCCCGCGTGAGTTTTCGACACCGTACCGTCGGAAATGAAAGTCCCAAAAACCCACCCAACATGAGTTTTGAGTCAAACGGAGATGATTGGGTGCATCCGTTGTGAAAAATTTAACTCCGAGTTTTGCGGCACCGTATCGTCGGAAATGAAAGGGCCAAAAACTCACCCAACATGACTTTTGAGTCAAACGGAGATGATTGGGTGCGTCCGTTGTGAAAAATTTAACTCCGAGTTTTTCGTTGCATTGTTGCAAAAAATGGCCCTCCCGCGCGAGTTTTGTGGCACCGTTCCGTCAGAAATGAAAGTGCCAAAAACCCACCAAACATGTGTTTTGGGTCAAACAGAGATGATTGGGTGTGTCCATTATGAAAAATTCAACTGGAGGTTTTTTTGGTGAATCCGTGGGAAAAACGGCCATCCCGTGCGAGTTTTTCGGCACCGTTCCGTCGAAAATAAAAGTGCCAAAAACCGACCAAACATGAGTTTTGGGTCAAACAAGAGATGATTGGGTGCGTCCGTTACAAAAAATTCAACTCCGTGTTTTTCGGTGCATTGGTGAAAAAACGGCCCTACCGCACGAGTTTTGCGGCACCGTTCCGCCGGAAATGAAAGAGCCAAAAACCCACCAAACATGAGTTTTGGGTCAAACGGAGATGATTGGGTGCGTCCGTCGCAAAAAAATTCAACTGCGAGTTTTTCGGTGCATTGTTGAAAAACGGCCCTGCCGCATGAGTTTTGTGGCACTGTTCCATCAGAAATGAAAGTACCAAAACCCCACCAAACATGAGTTTCGGGTCCAACGGAGATGATTGGGTGTGTCCGTTGCGAAAAATTCAACTGCGAGTTTTTTTTGTGAATCCGTGGGAAAAACGGTCATCCCGCGCGAGTTTTCGGCACCGTACCGTCGGAAATGAAAGTGCCAAAAACCGACCCAACATGAGTTTTGAGTCAAACGGAGATGATTGGGTGCGTCCGTTGCGAAAAATTTAACTCCGAGTTTTTCGGTGCATTGGTGCAAAAAATGGCCCTCTCGCGCGAGTTTTGTGGCACCGTTCCGTCAGAAATGAAAGTGCCACAAACCCAACAAACATGTGTTTTGGGTCAAACGGAGATGATTGGGTGCGTCCGTTGTGAAAAATTCAACTGCGGGTTTTTTGGTGAATCCGTGGGAAAAACGGCCATCCCGTGCGAGTTTTTCGGCACCGTTCCGTCGAAAATGAAAGTGCCAAAAACCCACCAAACATGAGTTTTGGGTCAAACAAGAGATGATTGGGTGCGTCCGTTGCAAAAAATTCAACTGCGTGTTTCTCGGTGCATTGGTAAAAAACGGCCCTACCGCACGAGTTTTGCGGCACCGTTCCGTCGGAAATGAAAATGACAAAAACCCACCAAACATGAGTTTTGGGTCAAACGGAGATGATTGGGTGCGTCCGTTGCAAAAAATTCAACTGCGAGTTTTTCGGTGCATTGTTGAAAAACGGCCCTGCCGCATGAGTTTTGTGGCACTGTTTCGTCGGAAATGAAAGTACCAAAAACCCACCAAACATGAGTTTCGGGTCCAACAGAGATGATGGGTGTGTCCGTTGCGAAAAATTCAACTGCGAGTTTTTTTTCGTGAATCCGTGGGAAAAACGGTCATCCCGCGCGAGTTTTGCGGCACCGTACCGTCGGAAATGAAAGTGCCAAAAACCCACCCAACATCAGTTTTGAGTCAAACGGAGATGATTGGGTGCGTCCGTTGTATAAATTTAACTCCGAGTTTTTCGGTGCATTGGTGCAAAAAATGGCCCTCCCGCGCGAGTTTTGTGGCACCGTTCCGTCAGAAATGAAAGTGCCAAAAACCCACCAAACATGTGTTTTGGGTCAAACGGAGATGATTGGGTGGGTCCGTTGTGAAAAATTCAACTGCGGGTTTTTTTGGTGAATCCGTGGGAAAAACGGCCATCCCGTGCGAGTTTTTCGGCACCGTTCTGTCGAAAATGAAAGTGCCAAAAACCCACAAAACATGAGTTTTGGGTCAAACAAGAGATGATTGGGTGCGTCCGTTGCAAAAAATTCAATGGCGTGGTTTTTGGTGCATTGGTGAAAAAACGGCCCTACCGCACGAGTTTTGCGGCACCGTTCCGTCGGAAATGAAAGTGCCAAAAACCCACCAAACATGAGTTTTGGGACAAACGGAGATGATTGGGTAAGTCCTTTGCAAAAAATTCAACTGCGAGTTTTTCGGTGCATTGTTGAAAAACGGCCCTGCAGCATGAGTTTTCTGGCACTGTTCCGTCGAAAATGAAAGTACCAAAAACCCACCAAACATGAGTTTCGGGTCCAACGGAGATGATTGGGTGTGTCCGTTGCGAAAAATTCAACTACGAGTTTTTTTCGTGAATCCGTGGGAAAAACGGTCATACCGCGCGAGTTTTGCGGCACCGTATCGTCGGAAATGAAAGTGCCAAAAACTCACCCAACATGAGTTTTAAGTCAAACGGAGATGATAGGGTCCGTCCGTTGTGAAAAATTTAACTCCGTGTTTTTCGGTGCATTGTTGAAAAAACGGCCCTACCGCACGAGTTTTGCGGCACCGTTCCGTCGGAAATGAAGGAGCCAAAAACCCACCAAACATGAGTTTTGGGTCAAACGGAGATGATTGGGTGCGTCCGTCGCAAAAAAAATTCAACTGCGAGTTTTTTGGTGCATTGTTGAAAAACGGCCCTGCCGCATGAGTTTTGCGGCACCGTATCGTCGGAAATGAAAGGGCCAAAAACTCACCAAACATGACTTTTGAGTCAAACGGAGATGATTGGGTGCGTCCGTTGTGAAAACTTTAACTCCGAGTTTTTCGTTGCATTGGTGCAAAAAATGGCCCTCCCGCGCGAGTTTTGTGGCACCGTTCCGTCGGAAATGAAAATGACAAAAACCCACCAAACATGAGTTTTGGGTCAAACGGAGATGATTGGGTGCGTCCGTTGCAAAAAATTCAACTGCGAGTTTTTCGATGCATTGTTGAAAAACGGCCCTGCCGCATGAGTTTTGTGGCACTGTTCCGTCGGAAATGAAAGTACCAAAAACCCACCAAACATGAGTTTCGGGTCCAACAGAGATGATTGGGTGTGTCCGTTGCGAAAAATTCAACTGCGAGTTTTTTTCGTGAATCCGTGGGAAAAACGGTCATACCGCGCGAGTTTTGCGGCACCGTATCGTCGGAAATGAAAGTGCCAAAAACTCACCCAACATGAGTTTTGAGTCAAACGGAGATGATTGGGTGCGTCCGTTGTGAAAAATTTAACTCCGAGTTTTTCGTTGCATTGGTGCAAAAAATGGCACTCCCGCGCGAGTTTTGTGGCACCGTTCCGTCGAAAATGAAAGTGCCAAAAACCCACCAAACATGTGTTTTGGGTCAAACGGAGATGATTGGGTGTGTCAATTATGAAAAATTCAACTGGAGGTTTTTTTGGTGAATCCGTGGGAGAAACGGCCATCCCGTGCGAGTTTTTCGGCACCGTTCCGTCGAAAATGAATGTGCCAAAAACCCACCAAACATGAGTTTTGGGTCAAACAAGAGATGATTGGGTGCGTCCGTTGCAAAAAATTCAACTCCGTGTTTTTCGGTGCATTGGTGAAAAAACGGCCCTACCGCACTAGTTTTGCGGCACCGTTCCGTCGGAAATGAAAGAGCCAAAAACCCACCAAACATGAGTTTTGGGTCAAACGTAGATGATTGGGTGCGTCCGTTGCAAAAAAATTCAACTGCGAGTTTTTCGGTGCATTGTTGAAAAACGGCCCTGCCGCATGAGTTTTGTGGCACTGTTCCATCGGAAAAGAAAGTACCAAAAACCCACCAAACATGAGTTTCGGGTCCAACGGAGATGATTGGGTGTGTCCGTTGCGAAATATTCAACTGCGAGTTTTTTTTTTGTGAATCCGTGGGAAAAACGGTCATCCCGCGTGAGTTTTCGACACCGTACCGTCGGAAATGAAAGTCCCAAAAACCCACCCAACATGAGTTTTGAGTCAAACGGAGATGATTGGGTGCGTCCGTTGTGAAAAATTTAACACCGAGTTTTTCGGTGCATTGGTGCAAAATTCAACTGCAGGTTTTTTTGGTGAATCTGTGGGAAAAACGGCCATCCCGTGCGAGTTTTTCAGCACCGTTCCGTCAAAAATGAAAGTGCCAAAAACCCACCAAACATGAGTTTTGGGTCAAACAAGAGATGATTGGGTGCGTCCGTTGCAAAAAATTCAACTGCGTGTTTTCCGGTGCATTGGTGAAAAAATGGCCCTACCGCACGAGTTTTGCGGCACCGTTCCGTCGGAAATGAAAGTGCCAAAAACCCACCAAACATGAGTTTTGGGTCAAACAGAGATGATTGGGTGTGTCCGTTGCGAAAAATTCAACTGCGAGTTTTTTTTGTGAATCCGTGGGAAAAACGGTCATCCCGCGCGAGTTTTCGGCACCGTACCGTCGAAAATGAAAGTGCCAAAAACCCACCCAACATGAGTTTTGAGTCAAACGGAGATGATTGGGTGCGTCCGTTGCGAAAAATTTAACTCCGAGTTTTTCGGTGCATTGGTGCAAAAAATGGCCCTCTCGCGCAAGTTTTGTGGCACCGTTCCATCAGAAATGGAAGTGCCACAAACCCAACAAACATGTGTTTTGGGTCAAACGGAGATGATTGGGTGCGTCCGTTGTGAAAAATTCAACTGCGGGTTTTTTTGGTGAATCCGTGGGAAAAACGGCCATCCCGTGCGAGTTTTTCGGCACCGTTCCGTCAAAAATGAAAGTGCCAAAAACCCACCAAACATGTGTTTTGGGTCAAAAGGTTATGATTGGGTTCGTCCGTTGAGAAAAATTCAACTGCGGGTTTTTTTGGTGAATCCGTGGGAAAAACGGCCATCCCGTGCGAGTTTTTCGGCACCGTTCCGTCGAAAATGAAAGTGCCAAAAACCCACCAAACATGAGTTTTGGGTCAAACAAGAGATGATTGGGTGGGTCCGTTGCAAAAAATTCAACTGCGTGTTTTTCGGTGCATTGGTGAAAAAACGTCCCTACCGCACGAGTTTTTGCGGCACCGTTCCGTCGGAAATCACAATGACAAAAACCCACCAAACATGAGTTTTGGGTCAAACGGAGATGATTGGGTGCGTCCTTGCAAAAAATTCAACTGCCAGTTTTTCGGTGCATTGTTGAAAAACGGCCCTGCAGCATGAGTTTTGTGGCACAGTTCCGTCGGAAATGAAATTACCAAAAACCCACCAAACATGAGTTTCGGGTCCAACGGAGATGATTGGGTGTGTCCGTTGCGAAAAATTCAACTGCGAGTTTTTTTCGTGAATCCGTGGGAAAAACGGTCATCCCGCGCGAGTTTTGCGGCACCGTACCATCGGAAATGAAAGTGCCAAAAATACACCCAACATGAGTTTTGAGTCAAACGGAGATGATTGGGTGCGTCCGTTGTGAAAAATTTAACTCCGAGTTTTTCGGTGCATTGGTGCAAAAAATGGCCCTCCCGCGCGAGTTTTGTGGCACCGTTCCGTCAGAAATGAAAGTGCCAAAAACCCACCAAACATGTGTTTTGGGTCAAACGGAGATGATTGGGTGGGTCCGTTGTGAAAAATTCAACTGCGGGTTTTTTTGGTGAATCCGTGGGAAAAACGGCCATCCCGTGCGAGTTTTTCGGCACCGTTCCGTCGAAAATGAAAGTGCCAAAAACCCACCAAACATGAGTTTTGGGTCAAACAAGAGATGATTGGGTGCGTCCGTTGCAAAAAATTCAACTCCGTGTTTTTCGGTGCATTGGTGAAAAAACGGCCCTACCGCACGAGTTTTGCGGCACCGTTCCGTCAGAAATGAAAGAGCCAAAAACCCACCAAACATGAGTTTTGGGTCAAACGGAGATGATTGGGTGCGTCCGTTGCAAAAAATTCAACTGCGAGTTTTTCGGTGCTTTGTTAAAAAACGGCCCTGCCGCATGAGTTTTGTGGCACTGTTCCGTCGTAAAAGAAAGTACCAAAAACCCACCCAACATGAGTTTCGGGTCCAACGGAGATGATTGGGTGTGTCCGTTGCGAAATATTCAACTGCGAGTTTTTTTTTGTGAATCCGTGGGAAAAACGGTCATCCCGCGTGAGTTTTCGACACCGTACCGTCGGAAATGAAAGTCCCAAAAACCCACCCAACATGAGTTTTGAGTCAAACGGAGATGATTGGGTGCATCCGTTGTGAAAAATTTAACTCCGAGTTTTTCGGTGCATTGGTGCAAAAAATGGCCCTCCCGCGCGAGTTTTGTGGCACCGTTCCGTCAGAAATGAAAGTCCCACAAACCGAACAAACATGTGTTTTGGGTCAAACGGAGATGATTGGGTGCGTCCGTTGTGAAAAATTCAACTGCGGGTTTTTTGGTGAATCCGTGGGAAAAACGGCCCTACCGCACGAGTTTTGCGGCACCGTTCCGTCGAAAATGAAAGAGCCAAAAACCCACCAAACATGAGTTTTGGGTCAAACAAGAGATGATTGGGTGCGTCCGTCGCAAAAAAATTCAACTGCGAGTTTTTCGGTGCATTGTTGAAAAACGGCCCTGCCGCATGAGTTTTGTGGCACTGTTCCATCGGAAATGAAAGTACCAAAACCCCACCAAACATGAGTTTCGGGTCCAACAGAGATGATTGGGTGTGTCCGTTGCGAAAAATTCAACTGCGAGTTTTTTTTTGAATCCGTCGGAAAAACGGTCATCCCGCGCGAGTTTTCGGCACCGTACCGTCGGAAATGAAAGTGCCAAAACCCCACCCAACATGAGTTTTGAGTCAAACGGAGATGATTGGGTGCGTCCGTTGCGAAAAATTTAACTCCGAGTTTTTCGGTGCATTGGTGCAAAACATGGCCCTCTCGCGCGAGTTTTGTGGCACCGTTCCGTCAGAAATGAAAGTGCCACAAACCCAACAAACATGTGTTTTGGGTCAAACGGAGATGATTGGGTGCGTCCGTTGTGAAAAATTCAACTGCGGGTTTTTTGGTGAATCCGTGGGAAAAACGGCCATCCCGTGTGAGTTTTTCGGCACCGTTCCGTCGAAAATGAAAGTGCCAAAAACCCACCAAACATGAGTTTTGGGTCAAACAAGAGATGATTGGGTGCGTCCATTGCAAAAAATTCAACTGCGTGTTTCTCGGTGCATTGGTAAAAAAACGGCCCTACCGCACGAGTTTTGCGGCACCGTTCCGTCGGAAATGAAAATGACAAAAACCCACCAAACATGAGTTTTGGGTCAAACGGAGATGATTGGGTCCGTCCGTTGCAAAAAATTCAACTGCGAGTTTTTTGGTGCATTGTTGAAAAATGGCCCTGCCGCATGAGTTTTGTGGCACTGTTCCGTCGGAAATGAAAGTACCAAAAACCCACCAAACATGAGTTTCGGGTCCAACAGAGATGATGGGTGTGTCCGTTGCGAAAAATTCAACTGCGAGTTTTTTTTCGTGAATCCGTGGGAAAAACGGTCATCCCGCGCGAGTTTTGCGGCACCGTACCGTCCGAAATGAAAGTGCCAAAAACCCACCCAACATCAGTTTTGAGTCAAACGGAGATGATTGGGTGCGTCCGTTGTATAAATTTAACTCCGAGTTTTTCGGTGCATTGGTGCAAAAAATGGCCCTCCCGCGCGAGTTTTGTGGCACCGTTCCGTCAGAAATGAAAGTGCCAAAAACCGACCAAACATGTGTTTTGGGTCAAACGGAGATGATTGGGTGGGTCCGTTGTGAAAAATTCAACTGCGGGTTTTTTTGGTGAATCCGTGGGAAAAACGGCCATCCCGTGCGAGGTTTTCGGCACCGTTCTGTCGAAAATGAAAGTGCCAAAAACCCACCAAACATGAGTTTTGGGTCAAACAAGAGATGATTGGGTGCGTCCGTTGCAAAAAATTCAACGGCGTGTTTTTTGGTGCATTGGTGAAAAAACGGCCCTACCGCACGAGTTTTGCGGCACCGTTCCGTCGGAAATGAAAGTGCCAAAAACCCACCAAACATGAGTTTTGGGTCAAACGGAGATGATTGGGTAAGTCCTTTGCAAAAAATTCAACTGCGAGTTTTTCGGTGCATTGTTGAAAAACGGCCCTGCAGCATGAGTTTTGTGGCACAGTTCCGTCGGAAATGAAAGTACCAAAAACCCACCAAACATGAGTTTCGGGTCCAACGGAGATGATTGGGTGTGTCCGTTGCGAAAAATTCAACTGCGAGTTTTTTTCGTGAATCCGTGGGAAAAACGGTCATCCCGCGCGAGTTTTGTGGCACCGTTCCGTCAGAAATGAAAGTGCCAAAAACCCACCAAACATGTGTTTTGGGTCAAACGGAGATGATTGGGTGTCTCCGTTGTGAAAAATTCAACTGGAGGTTTTTTTGGTGAATCCGAGGGAAAAACGGCCATCTCGTGCGAGTTTTTCGGCACCGTTCCGTCGAAAATGAAAGTGCCAAAAACCCACCAAACATGAGTTTTGGGTCAAACAAGAGATGATTGGGTGCGTCCGTTGCAAAAAATTCAACTCCGTGTTTTTCGGTGCATTGGTGAAAAAATGGCCCTACCGCATGAGTTTTGTGGCACTGTTCCGTCGAAAATGAAAGTACCAAAAACCCACCAAACATGAGTTTCGAGTCCAACGGAGATGATTGGGTGTGTCCGTTGCGAAAAATTCAACTGCGAGTTTTTTTTGAATCCGTGGGAAAAACGGTCATCCCGCGCGAGTTTTCGGCACCGTACCATCGGAAATGAAAGTGCCAAAAACCCACCCAACATGAGTTTTGAGTCAAACGGAGATGATTGGGTACGTCCGTTGTGAAAAATTTAACTCTGAGTTTTTCGGTGCATTGGTGCAAAAAATGGCCCTCCCGCGCGAGTTTTGTGGCACCGTTCCGTCAGAAATGAAAGTGCCAAAAACCCACCAAACATGTGTTTTGGGTCAAACGGAGATGATTGGGTGCGTCCGTTGTGAAAAATTCAACTGCGAGTTTTTCGGTGCATTGTTGAAAAACGGCCCTGCCACATGAGTTTTGTGGCACTGTTCCGTCGGAAATGAAAGTACCAAAAACCCACCAAACATGAGTTTCGGGTCCAACGGAGATGATTGGGTGTGTCCGTTGCGAAAAATTCAACTGCGAGTTTTTTTCGTGAATCCGTCGGAAAAACGGTCATCCCGCGCGAGTTTTGCGGCACCGTATCGTCAGAAATGAAAGTGCCAAAAACTCACCCCACATGAGTTTTGAGTCAAACGGAGATGATTGGGTGCGTCCGTTGTGAAAAATTTAACTCCGAGTTTTTCGGTGCATTGGTGCAAAAAATGGCCCTCCCGCGCGAGTTTTGTGGCACTGTTCCGTCAGAAATGAAAGTGCCAAAAACCCACCAAACATGTGTTTTGGGTCAAACGGAGATGATTGGGTGTGTCCGTTGTGAAAAATTCAACTGGAGGTTTTTTTGGTGAATCCGACGGAAAAACGGCCATCTCGTGCGAGTTTTTTGGCACCGTTCCGTCAAAAATGAAAGTGCCAAAAACCCACCAAACATGAGTTTTGGGTCAAACAAGAGATGATTGGGTGCGTCCGTTGCAAAAAATTCAACTCCATGTTTTTCGGTGCATTGGTGAAAAAACGGCCCTACTGCACGAGTTTTGCGGCACCGTTCCGTCGGAAATGAAAGAGCCAAAAACCCACCAAACATGAGTTTCGGGTCCATTGGAGATGATTGGGTGTGTCCGATGCGAAAAATTCAACTGCGAGTTTTTTTTTCGTAAATCCGTGGGAAAAATGGTCATCCCGCGCGAGTTTTCGGCACCGTACCGTCGGAAATGAAAGTGCCAAAAACCCACCCAACATGAGTTTTGAGTCAAACGGAGATGATTGGGTGCGTCCGTTGTGAAAAATTTAACTCCGAGTTTTTCGGTGCATTGGTGCAAAAGATGGCCCTCCCGCGCGAGTTTTGTGGTATCGTTCCGTCAGAAATGAAAGTGCCAAAAACCCACCAAACATGTGTTTTGGGTCAAACGGAGATGATTGGGTGTGTCCGTTGTGAAAAATTCAACTGGAGGTTTTTTTGGTGAATCCGAGGGAAAAACGGCCATCTCGTGCGAGTTTTTCGGCACCGTTCCATCGAAAATGAAAGTGCCAAAAACCAACCAAACATGAGTTTTGGGTCAAACAAGAGATGATTGGGTGCATCCGTTGCAAAAAATTCAACTCCGTGTCTTTCGGTGCATTGGTGAAAAAACGGCCCTACCGCATGAGTTTTGTGGCACTGTTCCGTCGGAAATGAAAGTACCAAAAACCCACCAAACATGAGTTTCGGGTCCAACGGAGATGATTGGGTGTGTCCGTTGCGAAAAATTCAACTGCGAGTTTTTTTTTGTGAATCCGCGGGAAAAAACGGTCATCCCACGTGAGTTTTCGGCACCGTACCGTCGGAAATGAAAGTGCCAAAAACCCACCCAACATGAGTTTTGAGTCAAACGGAGATGATTGGGTGCGTCCGTTGTGAAAAATTTAACTCCGAGTTTTTCGGTGCATTGGTGCAAAAAATGGCCCTCCCGCGCGAGTTTTGTGGCACCGTTCCGTCAGAAATGAAAGTGCCAAAAACCCACCAAACATGTGTTTTGGGTCAAACGGAGATGATTGGGTGCGTCCGTTGTGAAAAATTCAACTGCGAGTTTTGGGTGCATTGTTGAAAAACGGCCCTGCCACATGAGTTTTGTGGCACTGTTCCGTCGGAAATGAAAGTACCAAAAACCCACCAAACATGAGTTTCGGGTCCAACGGAGATGATTGGGTGTGTCCGTTGTGAAAAATTCAACTGCGAGTTTTTTTTTGTGAATCCGTGCGAAAAACGGTCATCCCGCGCGAGTTTTCGGCACCGTACCGTCGGAAAAGAAAGTGCCAAAAACCCACCCAACATGAGTTTTGAGTCAAACGGAGATGATTGGGTGCGTCCGTTGTGAAAAATTTAACTCCGAATTTTTCGGTGCATTGGGGCAAAAAATGGCCCTCCCGCGCGAGTTTTGTGGCACCGTTCCGTCAGAAATGAAAGTGCCAAAAATCTACCAAACATGTGTTTTGGGTCAAACGGAGATGATTGGGTGCGTTCGTTGTGAAAAATTCAACTGCGGGTTTTTTTGGTGAATCCGCCGGAAAAACGGCCATCCCGTGCGAGTTTTTCAGCACCGTTCCGTCGAAAATGAAAGTGCGGGAAACCCACCAAACATGAGTTTTGGGTCAAACAAGAGATGATTGGGTGCGTCCGTTGCAAAAAATTCAACTCAATTTTTTCGGTGCATTGGTGAAAAAACGGCCCTACCGCACGAGTTTTGCGGCACCGTTCCGTCAGAAATGAAAGAGCTAAAAAACCACCAAACATGAGTTTTGGGTCAAACAAGAGATGATTGGGTGCGTCCGTTGCAAAAAATTCAAGTCCGTGTTTTTCGGTGCATTGGTGAAAAAATGGCCCTACCGCGCGAGTTTTGCGGCACCGTTCCGTCGGAAATGAAAGTACCAAAAAACCACCAAACATGAGTTTCGGGTCAAACGGAGATGATTGGGTGCGTCCGTTGCAAAAAATTCAACTGCGAGTTTTTCGGTGCATTGTTGAAAAATGGCCCTGCCACATGAGTTTTGTGGCACTGTTCCGTCGGAAATGAAAGTACCAAAAACCCACCAAACATGAGTTTCGGGTCCAACGGAGATGATTGGGTGTGTCCGTTGCGAAAAATTCAACTGCGAGTTTTTTTTGTGAATCCGTGGGAAAAACGGTCATCCCGCGCGAGTTTTCGGCACCGTACCGTCGGAAATGAAAGTGCCAAAGACCCACCCAACATGAGTTTTGAGTCAAACGGAGATGATTGGGTGCGTCCGTTGTGAAAAATTTAACTCCGAGTTTTTCGGTGCATTGGTGCAAAAAATAACCCTCCCGCGCGAGTTTTGTGGCACCGTTCCGTCAGAAATGAAAGTGCCAAAAACCCACCAAACATGTGTTTTGCGTCAAACGGAGATGATTGGGTGCGTCCGTTGTGAAAAATTCAACTGCGGGTTTTTTGGTGAATCCGTGGGAAAAACGGCCATCCCGTGCGAGTTTTTCGGCACCGTTCCGTCGAAAATGAAAGTGCCAAAAACCCACCAAACATGAGTTTTGGGTCAAACAAGAGATGATTGGGTGCGTCCGTTGCAAAAAATTCAACTGCGTGTTTTTCGGTGCATTGGTGCAAAAGCGGCCCTACCGCACGAGTTTTGCGGCACCGTTCCGTCGGAAATGAAAGTGCCAAAAACCCACCAAACATGAGTTTTGGGTCAAACGGAGATGATTGGGTGCGTCCTTTGCAAAAAATTCAACTGCGAGTTTTTCGGTGCATTGTTGAAAAACGGCCCTGCAGCATGAGTTTTGTGGCACAGTTCCGTCGGAAATGAAAGTACCAAAAATCCACCAAACAAGAGTTTCGGGTCCAACGGAGATGATTGGGTGTGTCCGTTGCAAAAAATTCAACTGCGAGTTTTTTTCGTGAATCCGTGGGAAAAACGGTCATCCCGCGCGAGTTTTGCGGCACCGTATCGTCGGAAATGAAAGTGCCAAAGACCCACCCAACATGAGTTTTGAGTCAAACGGAGATGATTGGGTGCGTCCGTTGTGAAAAATTTAACTCCGAGTTTTTCGGTGCATTGGTGGAAAAAATGGCCCTCCCGCGCGAGTTTTGTGGCACCGTTCCGTCAGAAATGAAAGTGCCAAAAACCCACCAAACATGTGTTTTGGGTCAAACGGAGATGATTGGGTGTGTCCGTTGTGAAAAATTCAACTGGAGGTTTTTTTGGTGAATCCGAGGGAAAAACGGCCATCTCGTGCGAGTTTTTTGGCACCGTTCCGTCGAAAATGAAAGTGCCAAAAACCCACCAAACATGAGTTTTGGGTCAAACAAGAGATGATTGGGTGCGTCCGTTGCAAAAAATTCAACTCCATGTTTTTCGGTGCATTGGTGAAAAAACGGCCCTACTGCACAAGTTTTGCGGCACCGTTCCGTCGGAAATGAAAGAGCCAAAAACCCACCAAACATGAGTTTCGGGTCCAACGGAGATGATTGGGTGTGTCCGATGCGAAAAATTCAACTGCGAGTTTTTTTTCGTAAATCCGTGGGAAAAATGGTCATCCCGCGCGAGTTTTCGGCACCGTACCGTCGGAAATGAAAGTGCCAAAAACCCACCCAACATGAGTTTTGAGTCAAACGGAGATGATTGGGTGCGTCCGTTGTGAAAAATTTAACTCCGAGTTTTTCGGTGCATTGGTGCAAAAAATGGCCCTCCCGCGCGAGTTTTGTGGTATCGTTCCGTCAGAAATGAAAGTGCCAAAAACCCACCAAACATGTGTTTTGGGTCAAACGGAGATGATTGGGTGTGTCCGTTGTGAAAAATTCAACTGGAGGTTTTTTTGGTGAATCCGAGGGAAAAACGGCCATCTCGTGCGAGTTTTTCGGCACCGTTCCGTCGAAAATGAAAGTGCCAAAAACCCACCAAACATGAGTTTTGGGTCAAACAAGAGATGATTGGGTGCGTCCGTTGCAAAAAATTCAACTCCGTGTCTTTCGGTGCATTGGTGAAAAAACAGCCCTACCGCATGAGTTTTGTGGCACTGTTCCGTCGGAAATGAATGTACCAAAAACCCACCAAACATGAGTTTCGGGTCCAACGGAGATGATTGGGTGTGTCCGTTGCGAAAAATTCAACTGCGAGTTTTTTGGTGCATTGTTGAAAAACGGCCCTGCCGCATGAGTTTTGTGGCACTGTTCCATCGGAAATGAAAGTACCAAAAACCCACCAAACATGAGTTTCGGTTCCAACGAAGATGATTGGGTGTGTCCGTTGCGAAAAATTCAACTGCGAGTTTTTTTTTGTGAATCCGTGGGAAAAACGGTCATCTCGCGTGAGTTTTCGGCACCGTACCGTCGGAAATGAAAGTTCCAAAAACCCACCCAACATGAGTTTTCAGTCAAACGGAGATGATTGGGTGCGTCCGTTGTAAAAAATTTAACTCCGAGTTTTTCGGTGCATTGGTGCAAAAAATGGCCCTCCCGCGCGAGTTTTGTGGCACCGTTCCGTCAGAAATGAAAGTGCCAAAAACCCACCAAACATGTGTTTTGGGTCAAACAGAGATGATTGGGTGCGTCCATTGTGAAAAATTCAACTGCGAGTTTTTCGGTGCATTGTTGAAAAACGGCCCTGTCGCATGAGTTTTGTGGCACTGTTCCGTCGGAAATGAAAGTACCAAAAACCCACCAAACATGAGTTTCTGGTCCAACGGAGATGATTGGGTGTGTCCGTTGCGAAAAATTCAACTGCGAGTTTTTTTTTGTGAATCCGTGGGAAAAACGGTCAGCACGCGCGAGTTTTCGGCACCGTACCGTCGAAAATGAAAGTACCAAAAACCCACCCAACATGAGTTTTGAGTCAAACGGAGATGATTGGGTGCGTCCGTTGTGAAAAATTTAACTCCGAGTTTTTCGGTGCATTGGTGCAAAAAATGGCCCTCCCGCGCGAGTTTTGTGGCACCGTTCCGTCAGAAATGATAGTGCCAAAAACCCACCAAACATGTGTTTTGGGTCAAACGGAGATGATTGGGTGCGTCCGTTGTGAAAATTCAACTGCGGGTTTTTTTGGGGAGTCCGTGGGAAAAACGGTCATCCCGCGCGAGTTTTGCGGCACCGTTCCGTCAGAAATGAAAGTTCCAAAAACCCACCAAACATGAGTTTTGAGTCAAACGGAGATGATTGGGTGCGTTCATTGTGAAAAATTCAACTCCGAGTTTTTCGGTGCAATGGTGGGAAAAATGGCCCTCCCGCACGAGTTTTGTGGCACCGTTCCGTCAGAAATGAAAGTGCCAAAAACCCACCAAACATGTGTTTTGGGTCAAATGGAGATGATTGGGTGCGTCCATTGTGAAAAATTCAACTGCGGGTTTTTTTGGTGAATCCGTGGGAAAAACGGCCATCCCGCGCGAGTTTTGCGGCACCGTTCCGTCGGAAATGAAAGTGCCAAAAACCCACCAAACCATGACTTTCGGGTCAAACGGATATGATTGAATGCGTCCGTTGCGAAAAATTCAACTACTGGTTTTTTGGTGAATCCGTGGGAAAAACGGTCATCCCACGCGAGTTTTGTGGCACCGTTCCGTCGGAAATGAAAGTGCCAAAAACCCACCAAACATGAGTTTCGGGTCCAACGGAGATGATTGGGTGTGTCCGTTGCGAAAAATTCAACTGCGAGTTTTTTTCGTGAATCCGTGGGAAAAACGGTCATCCCGCGCGAGTTTTGCGGCACCGTACCGTCGGAAATGAAAGTAACAAAAACCCACCCAACATCAGTTTTGAGTCAAACGGAGATGATTGGGTGCGTCCGTTGTGAAAAATTCAACTGCGGGTTTTTTTGGTGAATCCGTGGGAAAAACGGCCATCCCGCGCGAGTTTTGCTGCACCGTTCCGTCGGAAATGAAAGTGCCAAAAACCCACCAAACATGAGTTGTGAGTCAACCGGAGGTGACTGGGTGCGTCCGTTGTGAAAAATTTAACTCCGAGTTTTTCGGTGCATTGGTGCAAAATATGGCCCTCCCACGCGAGTTTTGTGGCACCGTTCCGTCAGAAATGATAGTGCCAAAAACCCACCAAACATGTGTTTTGGGTCAAACGGAGATGATTGGGTGCGTCCGTTGTGAAAAATTCGACTGCGGGTTTTTTTGGGGAATCCGTGGGAAAACCCACCAAACATGAGTTTCGGGTCAAACGAAGATGATTGGGTGCGTCCGTTGCAAAAAAATTAACTACGAGTTATTCGGTGCATTGGTGAAAAAATGGCCCTGCCGCACGAGTTTTGCGGCACTGTTCCGTCGGAAATGAAAGTACCAAAAATCCACCAAACATGAGTTTAGGGTCAAACGGAGATGATTGGGTGCGTCCGTTGCAAAAAATTCAACTGCGAGTTTTTCGGTGCATTGGTGAAAAAACGGCCCTGCCGCACGAGTTTTGCGGCACTGTTCCGTCGGAAATGAAAGTACCAAAAACCCACCAAACATGAGTTTCGGGTCCAACGGAGATGATTCAGTGTGTCCGTTGCGAAAAATTCAACTGCGAGTTTTTTTGGTGAATCCGTGGGAAAAACGGTCATCCCGCGCGAGTTTTGCGGCACCGTTCCGTCGGAAATGAAAGTGCCAAAAACCCACCCAACTTGAGTTTTGAGTCAACCGGAGATGATTGGGTGCGTCCATTGTGAAAAACTTAACTCCGAGTTTTTCGGTGCATTGGTGCAAAATATGGCCCTCCCGCGCGAGTTTTGTGGCACCGTTCTGTCAGAAATGATAGTGCCAAAAACCCACCAAACATGTGTTTTGGGTCAAATGGAGATGATTGGGTGCGTCCGTTGTCAAAAATTCAACTACGGGTTCTTTTGGTGAATCCGAGGGAAAAACGGCCATCCCGCGCGAGTTTTGCGGCACCGTTCCGTCGGAAATGAAAGTGCCAAAAACCCACCAAACATGAGTTTTGAGTCAAACGGAGATAATTGGGTGCGTTCATTGTGAAAAATTCAACTCCGAGTTTTTGGTGCAATGGTGGAAAAAATGGCCCTCTCGCACGAGTTTTGTGGCACCGTTCCGTCAGAAATGAAAGTGCCAAAAACCCACCAAACATGTGTTTTGGGTCAAATGGAGATGATTGGGTGCGTCCATTGTGAAAAGTTCAACTGCGGGTTTTTTGGTGAATCCGTGGGAAAAACGGCCATCCCGCGCGAGTTTTGCGGCACCGTTCCGTCGGAAACGAAAGTGCCAAAACCCCACCAAACATGAGTTTCGGGTCATACGGAGATGATTGATTGCGTCCGTTGCGAAAAATTCAACTGCGGGTTTTTTGGTGAATCCGTGCGAAAAATGTCCATCTCGCGCGAGTTTTGCGGCACCGTTCCGTCGGAAATCAAAGTGCGAAAAACCCACCAAACATGAGTTGTGGGTCAAACGGCGATGATTGGGTGCGTGCATTGCGAAAAATTCAACTGCAAGTTTTTCGGTGCGTTGGTGAAAAAAGAGCCCTACCGCACGAGTGTTGCGACACCGTTCCGTCGGAAATGAAAGTGTCGAAAACCTACCAAACATGAGTTTCGGGTCAAACGGAGATGATTGGGTGCGTCCGTTGCGAAAAATTCAACTGCGAGTTTTTTTGGTGAATCCGTGGGAAAAACTGTCATCCCGCGGGAGTTTTGCGGCACCGTTCTGTCGGAAATGAAAGTGCCAAAAACCCACCAAACATGAGTTGTGGGTCAAACGGCGATGATTGGGTGCGTCCATTGCGAAAAATTCAATTGCGAGTTTTTCGGTGCATTGGTGAAAAAATGGCCCTGCCACACGAGTGTTGCGACACCGTTCCGTCGGAAATGAAAGTGCCGAAAACCCACCAAACATGAGTTTCGGGTCAAACAGAGATGATTGGGTGCGTCCTTTGTGAAAAATTCAACTGTGGGTTTTTTTGGTGAATCCGTGGGAAAAACGGCCATCCCGCGCGAGTTTTGCGGCACCGTTCCGTCGGAAATGAAAGTGCCAAAAACCCACCAAACATGAGTTGTGGGTCAAACGGCGATGATTGGGTGCGTCCATTGCGAAAAATTCAACTGCAAGTTTTTCGGTGCATTGGTGAAAAAACAGCCCTGCCGCACGAGTGTTGCGACACCGTTCCGTCGGAAATGAAAGTGTCGAAAACCCACCAAACATGAGTTTCAGGTCAAACGAAGATGATTGATTGCGTCCGTTGCGAAAAATTCAACTGCGGGTTTTTTTGGTGAATCCGTGGGAAAAACGGTCATCCCGCACGAGTTTTGCGGCACCGTTTCGTCCAAAATGAAAGTGCCAAAAACCCACCAAACATGAGTTTTGAGTCAAACGGAGATGATTGGGTGCGTCCGTTGTGAAAAATTTAACTCCGAGTTTTTCGGTGCATTGGTGTAAAAAATGGCCCTCCCGCGCGAGTTTTATGGCACCGTTCCGTCAGAAATGAAAGTGCCAAAAACCCACCAAACATGAGTTTTGGGTCAAACGGAGATGATTGGGTGCGTCCGTTGCCAAAAATTCAACTACGAGTTATTCGGTGCATTGGTGAAAAAATGGCCCTGTCGCACGAGTTTTGCGGCACTATTCCGTCGGAAATGAAAGTACCAAAAACCCACCAAACATGAGTTTCGGGTCCAACGGAGATGATTGGGTGTGTCCGTTGCGAAAAATTCAACTGCGAGTTTTTTTTTGTGAATCCGCGGGAAAAACGGTCATCCCACGTGAGTTTTCGGCACCGTACCGTCGGAAATGAAAGTGCCAAAAACCCACCCAACATGAGTTTTGAGTCAAACGGAGATGATTGGGTGCGTCCGTTGTGAAAATTTTAACTCCGAGTTTTTCGGTGCATTGGTGCAAAAAATGGCCCTCCCGCGCGAGTTTTGTGGCACCGTTCCGTCAGAAATGAAAGTGCCAAAAACCCACCAAACATGTGTTTTGGGTCAAACGGAGATGATTGGGTGCGTCCGTTGTGAAAAATTCAACTGCGAGTTTTTCGGTGCATTGTTGAAAAACGGCCCTGTCGCATGAGTTTTGTGGCACTGTTCCGTCGGAAATGAAAGTACCAAAAACCCACCAAACATGAGTTTCGGGTCCAACGGAGATGATTGGGTGTGTCCGTTGCGAAAAATTCAACTGCGAGTTTTTTTTTGTGAATCCGTGGGAAAAACGGTCATCCCGCGCGAGTTTTCGGCACCGTACCGTCGGAAAAGAAAGTGCCAAAAACCCACCCAACATGAGTTTTGAGTCAAACGGAGATGATTGGGTGCGTCCGTTGTGAAAAATTTAACTCCGAGTTTTTCGGTGCATTGGGGCAAAAAATGGCCCTCCCGCGCGAGTTTTGTGGCACCGTTCCGTCAGAAATGAAAGTGCCAAAAATCCACCAAACATGTGTTTTGGGTCAAACGGAGATGATTGGGTGCGTTCGTTGTGAAAAATTCAACTGCGGGTTTTTTTGGTGAATCCGCCGGAAAAACGGCCATCCTGTGCGAGTTTTTCAGCACCGTTCCGTCGAAAATGAAAGTGCGGGAAACCCACCAAACATGAGTTTTGGGTCAAACAAGAGATGATTGGGTGCGTCCGTTGCAAAAAATTCAACTCAATTTTTTCGGTGCATTGGTGAAAAAACGGCCCTACCGCACGAGTTTTGCGGCACCGTTCCGTCAGAAATGAAAGAGCTAAAAAACCACCAAACATGAGTTTTGGGTCAAACAAGAGATGATTGGGTGCGTCCGTTGCAAAAAATTCAAGTCCGTGTTTTTCGGTGCATTGGTGAAAAAATGGCCCTACCGCGCGAGTTTTGCGGCACCGTTCCGTCGGAAATGAAAGTACCAAAAAACCACCAAACATGAGTTTCGGGTCAAACGGAGATGATTGGGTGCGTCCGTTGCAAAAAATTCAACTGCGAGTTTTTCGGTGCATTGTTGAAAAATGGCCCTGCCACATGAGTTTTGTGGCACTGTTCCGTCGGAAATGAAAGTACCAAAAACCCACCAAACATGAGTTTCGGGTCCAACGGAGATGATTGGGTGTGTCCGTTGCGAAAAATTCAACTGCGAGTTTTTTTTGTGAATCCGTGGGAAAAACGGTCATCCCGCGCGAGTTTTCGGCACCGTACCGTCGGAAATGAAAGTGCCAAAGACCCACCCAACATGAGTTTTGAGTCAAACGGAGATGATTGGGTGCGTCCGTTGTGAAAAATTTAACTCCGAGTTTTTCGGTGCATTGGTGCAAAAAATAACCCTCCCGCGCGAGTTTTGTGGCACCGTTCCGTCAGAAATGAAAGTGCCAAAAACCAACCAAACATGTGTTTTGCGTCAAACGGAGATGATTGGGTGCGTCCGTTGTGAAAAATTCAACTGCGGGTTTTTTGGTGAATCCGTGGGAAAAACGGCCATCCCGTGCGAGTTTTTCGGCACCGTTCCGTCGAAAATGAAAGTGCCAAAAACCCACCAAACATGAGTTTTGGGTCAAACAAGAGATGATTGGGTGCGTCCGTTGCAAAAAATTCAACTGCGTGTTTTTCGGTGCATTGGTGCAAAAGCGGCCCTACCGCACGAGTTTTGCGGCACCGTTCCGTCGGAAATGAAAGTGCCAAAAACCCACCAAACATGAGTTTTGGGTCAAACGGAGATGATTGGGTGCGTCCTTTGCAAAAAATTCAACTGCGAGTTTTTCGGTGCATTGTTGAAAAACGGCCCTGCAGCATGAGTTTTGTGGCACAGTTCCGTCGGAAATGAAAGTACCAAAAACCCACCAAACAAGAGTTTCGGGTCCAACGGAGATGATTGGGTGTGTCCGTTGCAAAAAATTCAACTGCGAGTTTTTTTCGTGAATCCGTGGGAAAAACGGTCATCCCGCGCGAGTTTTGCGGCACCGTATCGTCGGAAATGAAAGTGCCAAAAACTCACCCCACATGAGTTTTGAGTCAAACGGAGATGATTGGGTGCGTCCGTTGTGAAAAATTTAACTCCGAGTTTTTCGGTGCATTGGTGGAAAAAATGGCCCTCCCGCGCGAGTTTTGTGGCACCGTTCCGTCAGAAATGAAAGTGCCAAAAACCCACCAAACATGTGTTTTGGGTCAAACGGAGATGATTGGGTGTGTCCGTTGTGAAAAATTCAACTGGAGGTTTTTTTGGTGAATCCGAGGGAAAAACGGCCATCTCGTGCGAGTTTTTTGGCACCGTTCCGTCGAAAATGAAAGTGCCAAAAACCCACCAAACATGAGTTTTGGGTCAAACAAGAGATGATTGGGTGCGTCCGTTGCAAAAAATTCAACTCCATGTTTTTCGGTGCATTGGTGAAAAAACGGCCCTACTGCACGAGTTTTGCGGCACCGTTCCGTCGGAAATGAAAGAGCCAAAAACCCACCAAACATGAGTTTCGGGTCCAACGGAGATGATTGGGTGTGTCCGATGCGAAAAATTCAACTGCGAGTTTTTTTTCGTAAATCCGTGGGAAAAATGGTCATCCCGCGCGAGTTTTCGGCACCGTACCGTCGGAAATGAAAGTGCCAAAAACCCACCCAACATGAGTTTTGAGTCAAACGGAGATGATTGGGTGCGTCCGTTGTGAAAAATTTAACTCCGAGTTTTTCGGTGCATTGGTGCAAAAAATGGCCCTCCCGCGCGAGTTTTGTGGTATCGTTCCGTCAGAAATGAAAGTGCCAAAAACCCACCAAACATGTGTTTTGGGTCAAACGGAGATGATTGGGTGTGTCCGTTGTGAAAAATTCAACTGGAGGTTTTTTTGGTGAATCCGAGGGAAAAACGGCCATCTCGTGCGAGTTTTTCGGCACCGTTCCGTCGAAAATGAAAGTGCCAAAAACCCACCAAACATGAGTTTTGGGTCAAACAAGAGATGATTGGGTGCGTCCGTTGCAAAAAATTCAACTCCGTGTCTTTCGGTGCATTGGTGAAAAAACAGCCCTACCGCATGAGTTTTGTGGCACTGTTCCGTCGGAAATGAATGTACCAAAAACCCACCAAACATGAGTTTCGGGTCCAACGGAGATGATTGGGTGTGTCCGTTGCGAAAAATTCAACTGCGAGTTTTTTGGTGCATTGTTGAAAAATGGCCCTGCCGCATGAGTTTTGTGGCACTGTTCCATCGGAAATGAAAGTACCAAAAACCCACCAAACATGAGTTTCGGTTCCAACGAAGATGATTGGGTGTGTCCGTTGCGAAAAATTCAACTGCGAGTTTTTTTTTGTGAATCCGTGGGAAAAACGGTCATCTCGCGTGAGTTTTCGGCACCGTACCGTCGGAAATGAAAGTTCCAAAAACCCACCCAACATGAGTTTTGAGTCAAACGGAGATGATTGGGTGCGTCCGTTGTAAAAAATTTAACTCCGAGTTTTTCGGTGCATTGGTGCAAAAAATGGCCCTCCCGCGCGAGTTTTGTGGCACCGTTCCGTCAGAAATGAAAGTGCCAAAAACCCACCAAACATGTGTTTTGGGTCAAACAGAGATGATTGGGTGCGTCCATTGTGAAAAATTCAACTGCGAGTTTTTCGGTGCATTGTTGAAAAACGGCCCTGTCGCATGAGTTTTGTGGCACTGTTCCGTCGGAAATGAAAGTACCAAAAACCCACCAAACATGAGTTTCTGGTCTAACGGAGATGATTGGGTGTGTCCGTTGCGAAAAATTCAACTGCGAGTTTTTTTTTGTGAATCCGTGGGAAAAACGGTCAGCACGCGCGAGTTTTCGGCACCGTACCGTCGAAAATGAAAGTACCAAAAACCCACCCAACATGAGTTTTGAGTCAAACGGAGATGATTGGGTGCGTCCGTTGTGAAAAATTTAACTCCGAGTTTTTCGGTGCATTGGTGCAAAAAATGGCCCTCCTGCGCGAGTTTTGTGGCACCGTTCCGTCAGAAATGATAGTGCCAAAAACCCACCAAACATGTGTTTTGGGTCAAACGGAGATGATTGGGTGCGTTCGTTGTGAAAAATTCAACTGCGGGTTTTTTTGGTGAATCCGCCGGAAAAACGGCCATCCCGTGCGAGTTTTTCAGCACCGTTCCGTCGAAAATGAAAGTGCGGGAAACCCACCAAACATGAGTTTTGGGTCAAACAAGAGATGATTGGGTGCGTCCGTTGCAAAAAATTCAACTCAATTTTTTCGGTGCATTGGTGAAAAAACGGCCCTACCGCACGAGTTTTGCGGCACCGTTCCGTCAGAAATGAAAGAGCTAAAAAACCACCAAACATGAGTTTTGGGTCAAACAAGAGATGATTGGGTGCGTCCGTTGCAAAAAATTCAAGTCCGTGTTTTTCGGTGCATTGGTGAAAAAATGGCCCTACCGCGCGAGTTTTGCGGCACCGTTCCGTCGGAAATGAAAGTACCAAAAAACCACCAAACATGAGTTTCGGGTCAAACGGAGATGATTGGGTGCGTCCGTTGCAAAAAATTCAACTGCGAGTTTTTCGGTGCATTGTTGAAAAATGGCCCTGCCACATGAGTTTTGTGGCACTGTTCCGTCGGAAATGAAAGTACCAAAAACCCACCAAACATGAGTTTCGGGTCCAACGGAGATGATTGGGTGTGTCCGTTGCGAAAAATTCAACTGCGAGTTTTTTTTGTGAATCCGTGGGAAAAACGGTCATCCCGCGCGAGTTTTCGGCACCGTACCGTCGGAAATGAAAGTGCCAAAGACCCACCCAACATGAGTTTTGAGTCAAACGGAGATGATTGGGTGCGTCCGTTGTGAAAAATTTAACTCCGAGTTTTTCGGTGCATTGGTGCAAAAAATAACCCTCCCGCGCGAGTTTTGTGGCACCGTTCCGTCAGAAATGAAAGTGCCAAAAACCAACCAAACATGTGTTTTGCGTCAAACGGAGATGATTGGGTGCGTCCGTTGTGAAAAATTCAACTGCGGGTTTTTTGGTGAATCCGTGGGAAAAACGGCCATCCCGTGCGAGTTTTTCGGCACCGTTCCGTCGAAAATGAAAGTGCCAAAAACCCACCAAACATGAGTTTTGGGTCAAACAAGAGATGATTGGGTGCGTCCGTTGCAAAAAATTCAACTGCGTGTTTTTCGGTGCATTGGTGCAAAAGCGGCCCTACCGCACGAGTTTTGCGGCACCGTTCCGTCGGAAATGAAAGTGCCAAAAACCCACCAAACATGAGTTTTGGGTCAAACGGAGATGATTGGGTGCGTCCTTTGCAAAAAATTCAACTGCGAGTTTTTCGGTGCATTGTTGAAAAACGGCCCTGCAGCATGAGTTTTGTGGCACAGTTCCGTCGGAAATGAAAGTACCAAAAACCCACCAAACAAGAGTTTCGGGTCCAACGGAGATGATTGGGTGTGTCCGTTGCAAAAAATTCAACTGCGAGTTTTTTTCGTGAATCCGTGGGAAAAACGGTCATCCCGCGCGAGTTTTGCGGCACCGTATCGTCGGAAATGAAAGTGCCAAAAACTCACCCCACATGAGTTTTGAGTCAAACGGAGATGATTGGGTGCGTCCGTTGTGAAAAATTTAACTCCGAGTTTTTCGGTGCATTGGTGCAAAAAATGGCCCTCCCGCGCGAGTTTTGTGGCACCGTTCCGTCAGAAATGAAAGTGCCAAAAACCCACCAAACATGTGTTTTGGGTCAAACGGAGATGATTGGGTGTGTCCGTTGTGAAAAATTCAACTGGAGGTTTTTTTGGTGAATCCGAGGGAAAAACGGCCATCTCGTGCGAGTTTTTTGGCACCGTTCCGTCGAAAATGAAAGTGCCAAAAACCCACCAAACATGAGTTTTGGGTCAAACAAGAGATGATTGGGTGCGTCCGTTGCAAAAAATTCAACTCCATGTTTTTCGGTGCATTGGTGAAAAAACGGCCCTACTGCACGAGTTTTGCGGCACCGTTCCGTCGGAAATGAAAGAGCCAAAAACCCACCAAACATGAGTTTCGGGTCCAACGGAGATGATTGGGTGTGTCCGATGCGAAAAATTCAACTGCGAGTTTTTTTTCGTAAATCCGTGGGAAAAATGGTCATCCCGCGCGAGTTTTCGGCACCGTACCGTCGGAAATGAAAGTGCCAAAAACCCACCCAACATGAGTTTTGAGTCAAACGGAGATGATTGGGTGCGTCCGTTGTGAAAAATTTAACTCCGAGTTTTTCGGTGCATTGGTGCAAAAAATGGCCCTCCCGCGCGAGTTTTGTGGTATCGTTCCGTCAGAAATGAAAGTGCCAAAAACCCACCAAACATGTGTTTTGGGTCAAACGGAGATGATTGGGTGTGTCCGTTGTGAAAAATTCAACTGGAGGTTTTTTTGGTGAATCCGAGGGAAAAACGGCCATCTCGTGCGAGTTTTTCGGCACCGTTCCGTCGAAAATGAAAGTGCCAAAAACCCACCAAACATGAGTTTTGGGTCAAACAAGAGATGATTGGGTGCGTCCGTTGCAAAAAATTCAACTCCGTGTCTTTCGGTGCATTGGTGAAAAAACAGCCCTACCGCATGAGTTTTGTGGCACTGTTCCGTCGGAAATGAATGTACCAAAAACCCACCAAACATGAGTTTCGGGTCCAACGGAGATGATTGGGTGTGTCCGTTGCGAAAAATTCAACTGCGAGTTTTTTGGTGCATTGTTGAAAAATGGCCCTGCCGCATGAGTTTTGTGGCACTGTTCCATCGGAAATGAAAGTACCAAAAACGCACCAAACATGAGTTTCGGTTCCAACGAAGATGATTGGGTGTGTCCGTTGCGAAAAATTCAACTGCGAGTTTTTTTTTGTGAATCCGTGGGAAAAACGGTCATCTCGCGTGAGTTTTCGGCACCGTACCGTCGGAAATGAAAGTTCCAAAAACCCACCCAACATGAGTTTTGAGTCAAACGGAGATGATTGGGTGCGTCCGTTGTAAAAAATTTAACTCCGAGTTTTTCGGTGCATTGGTGCAAAAAATGGCCCTCCCGCGCGAGTTTTGTGGCACCGTTCCGTCAGAAATGAAAGTGCCAAAAACCCACCAAACATGTGTTTTGGGTCAAACAGAGATGATTGGGTGCGTCCATTGTGAAAAATTCAACTGCGAGTTTTTCGGTGCATTGTTGAAAAACGGCCCTGTCGCATGAGTTTTGTGGCACTGTTCCGTCGGAAATGAAAGTACCAAAAACCCACCAAACATGAGTTTCTGGTCTAACGGAGATGATTGGGTGTGTCCGTTGCGAAAAATTCAACTGCGAGTTTTTTTTTGTGAATCCGTGGGAAAAACGGTCAGCACGCGCGAGTTTTCGGCACCGTACCGTCGAAAATGAAAGTACCAAAAACCCACCCAACATGAGTTTTGAGTCAAACGGAGATGATTGGGTGCGTCCGTTGTGAAAAATTTAACTCCGAGTTTTTCGGTGCATTGGTGCAAAAAATGGCCCTCCTGCGCGAGTTTTGTGGCACCGTTCCGTCAGAAATGATAGTGCCAAAAACCCACCAAACATGTGTTTTGGGTCAAACGGAGATGATTGGGTGCGTTCGTTGTGAAAAATTCAACTGCGGGTTTTTTTGGTGAATCCGCCGGAAAAACGGCCATCCCGTGCGAGTTTTTCAGCACCGTTCCGTCGAAAATGAAAGTGCGGGAAACCCACCAAACATGAGTTTTGGGTCAAACAAGAGATGATTGGGTGCGTCCGTTGCAAAAAATTCAACTCAATTTTTTCGGTGCATTGGTGAAAAAACGGCCCTACCGCACGAGTTTTGCGGCACCGTTCCGTCAGAAATGAAAGAGCTAAAAAACCACCAAACATGAGTTTTGGGTCAAACAAGAGATGATTGGGTGCGTCCGTTGCAAAAAATTCAAGTCCGTGTTTTTCGGTGCATTGGTGAAAAAATGGCCCTACCGCGCGAGTTTTGCGGCACCGTTCCGTCGGAAATGAAAGTACCAAAAAACCACCAAACATGAGTTTCGGGTCAAACGGAGATGATTGGGTGCGTCCGTTGCAAAAAATTCAACTGCGAGTTTTTCGGTGCATTGTTGAAAAATGGCCCTGCCACATGAGTTTTGTGGCACTGTTCCGTCGGAAATGAAAGTACCAAAAACCCACCAAACATGAGTTTCGGGTCCAACGGAGATGATTGGGTGTGTCCGTTGCGAAAAATTCAACTGCGAGTTTTTTTTGTGAATCCGTGGGAAAAACGGTCATCCCGCGCGAGTTTTCGGCACCGTACCGTCGGAAATGAAAGTGCCAAAGACCCACCCAACATGAGTTTTGAGTCAAACGGAGATGATTGGGTGCGTCCGTTGTGAAAAATTTAACTCCGAGTTTTTCGGTGCATTGGTGCAAAAAATAACCCTCCCGCGCGAGTTTTGTGGCACCGTTCCGTCAGAAATGAAAGTGCCAAAAACCAACCAAACATGTGTTTTGCGTCAAACGGAGATGATTGGGTGCGTCCGTTGTGAAAAATTCAACTGCGGGTTTTTTGGTGAATCCGTGGGAAAAACGGCCATCCCGTGCGAGTTTTTCGGCACCGTTCCGTCGAAAATGAAAGTGCCAAAAACCCACCAAACATGAGTTTTGGGTCAAACAAGAGATGATTGGGTGCGTCCGTTGCAAAAAATTCAACTGCGTGTTTTTCGGTGCATTGGTGCAAAAGCGGCCCTACCGCACGAGTTTTGCGGCACCGTTCCGTCGGAAATGAAAGTGCCAAAAACCCACCAAACATGAGTTTTGGGTCAAACGGAGATGATTGGGTGCGTCCTTTGCAAAAAATTCAACTGCGAGTTTTTCGGTGCATTGTTGAAAAACGGCCCTGCAGCATGAGTTTTGTGGCACAGTTCCGTCGGAAATGAAAGTACCAAAAACCCACCAAACAAGAGTTTCGGGTCCAACGGAGATGATTGGGTGTGTCCGTTGCAAAAATTCAACTGCGAGTTTTTTTCGTGAATCCGTGGGAAAAACGGTCATCCCGCGCGAGTTTTGCGGCACCGTATCGTCGGAAATGAAAGTGCCAAAAACTCACCCCACATGAGTTTTGAGTCAAACGGAGATGATTGGGTGCGTCCGTTGTGAAAAATTTAACTCCGAGTTTTTCGGTGCATTGGTGCAAAAAATGGCCCTCCCGCGCGAGTTTTGTGGCACCGTTCCGTCAGAAATGAAAGTGCCAAAAACCCACCAAACATGTGTTTTGGGTCAAACGGAGATGATTGGGTGTGTCCGTTGTGAAAAATTCAACTGGAGGTTTTTTTGGTGAATCCGAGGGAAAAACGGCCATCTCGTGCGAGTTTTTTGGCACCGTTCCGTCGAAAATGAAAGTGCCAAAAACCCACCAAACATGAGTTTTGGGTCAAACAAGAGATGATTGGGTGCGTCCGTTGCAAAAAATTCAACTCCATGTTTTTCGGTGCATTGGTGAAAAAACGGCCCTACTGCACGAGTTTTGCGGCACCGTTCCGTCGGAAATGAAAGAGCCAAAAACCCACCAAACATGAGTTTCGGGTCCAACGGAGATGATTGGGTGTGTCCGATGCGAAAAATTCAACTGCGAGTTTTTTTTCGTAAATCCGTGGGAAAAATGGTCATCCCGCGCGAGTTTTCGGCACCGTACCGTCGGAAATGAAAGTGCCAAAAACCCACCCAACATGAGTTTTGAGTCAAACGGAGATGATTGGGTGCGTCCGTTGTGAAAAATTTAACTCCGAGTTTTTCGGTGCATTGGTGCAAAAAATGGCCCTCCCGCGCGAGTTTTGTGGTATCGTTCCGTCAGAAATGAAAGTGCCAAAAACCCACCAAACATGTGTTTTGGGTCAAACGGAGATGATTGGGTGTGTCCGTTGTGAAAAATTCAACTGGAGGTTTTTTTGGTGAATCCGAGGGAAAAACGGCCATCTCGTGCGAGTTTTTCGGCACCGTTCCGTCGAAAATGAAAGTGCCAAAAACCCACCAAACATGAGTTTTGGGTCAAACAAGAGATGATTGGGTGCGTCCGTTGCAAAAAATTCAACTCCGTGTCTTTCGGTGCATTGGTGAAAAAACAGCCCTACCGCATGAGTTTTGTGGCACTGTTCCGTCGGAAATGAATGTACCAAAAACCCACCAAACATGAGTTTCGGGTCCAACGGAGATGATTGGGTGTGTCCGTTGCGAAAAATTCAACTGCGAGTTTTTTGGTGCATTGTTGAAAAATGGCCCTGCCGCATGAGTTTTGTGGCACTGTTCCATCGGAAATGAAAGTACCAAAAACGCACCAAACATGAGTTTCGGTTCCAACGAAGATGATTGGGTGTGTCCGTTGCGAAAAATTCAACTGCGAGTTTTTTTTGTGAATCCGTGGGAAAAACGGTCATCTCGCGTGAGTTTTCGGCACCGTACCGTCGGAAATGAAAGTTCCAAAAACCCACCCAACATGAGTTTTGAGTCAAACGGAGATGATTGGGTGCGTCCGTTGTAAAAAATTTAACTCCGAGTTTTTCGGTGCATTGGTGCAAAAAATGGCCCTCCCGCGCGAGTTTTGTGGCACCGTTCCGTCAGAAATGAAAGTGCCAAAAACCCACCAAACATGTGTTTTGGGTCAAACAGAGATGATTGGGTGCGTCCATTGTGAAAAATTCAACTGCGAGTTTTTCGGTGCATTGTTGAAAAACGGCCCTGTCGCATGAGTTTTGTGGCACTGTTCCGTCGGAAATGAAAGTACCAAAAACCCACCAAACATGAGTTTCTGGTCCAACGGAGATGATTGGGTGTGTCCGTTGCGAAAAATTCAACTGCGAGTTTTTTTTTGTGAATCCGTGGGAAAAACGGTCAGCACGCGCGAGTTTTCGGCACCGTACCGTCGAAAATGAAAGTACCAAAAACCCACCCAACATGAGTTTTGAGTCAAACGGAGATGATTGGGTGCGTCCGTTGTGAAAAATTTAACTCCGAGTTTTTCGGTGCATTGGTGCAAAAAATGGCCCTCCCGCGCGAGTTTTGTGGCACCGTTCCGTCAGAAATGATAGTGCCAAAAACCCACCAAACATGTGTTTTGGGTCAAACGGAGATGATTGGGTGCGTCCGTTGTGAAAATTCAACTGCGGGTTTTTTTGGGGAGTCCGTGGGAAAAACGGTCATCCCGCGCGAGTTTTGCGGCACCGTTCCGTCAGAAATGAAAGTTCCAAAAACCCACCAAACATGAGTTTTGAGTCAAACGGAGATGATTGGGTGCGTTCATTGTGAAAAATTCAACTCCGAGTTTTTCGGTGCAATGGTGGGAAAAATGGCCCTCCCGCACGAGTTTTGTGGCACCGTTCCGTCAGAAATGAAAGTGCCAAAAACCCACCAAACATGTGTTTTGGGTCAAATGGAGATGATTGGGTGCGTCCATTGTGAAAAATTCAACTGCGGGTTTTTTTGGTGAATCCGTGGGAAAAACGGCCATCCCGCACGAGTTTTGCGGCACCGTTCCGTCGGAAATGAAAGTGCCAAAAACCCACCAAACCATGACTTTCGGGTCAAACGGATATGATTGAATGCGTCCGTTGCGAAAAATTCAACTACTGGTTTTTTGGTGAATCCGTGGGAAAAACGGTCATCCCGCGCGAGTTTTGTGCACCGTTCCGTCGGAAATGAAAGTGCCAAAAACCCACCAAACATGAGTTTCGGGTCCAACGGAGATGATTGGGTGTGTCCGTTGCGAAAAATTCAACTGCGAGTTTTTTTCGTGAATCCGTGGGAAAAACGGTCATCCCGCGCGAGTTTTGCGGCACCGTACCGTCGGAAATGAAAGTGCCAAAAATCCACCCAACATCAGTTTTGAGTCAAACGGAGATGATTGGGTGCGTCCGTTGTGAAAAATTCAACTGCGGGTTTTTTTGGTGAATCCGTGGGAAAAACGGCCATCCCGCGCGAGTTTTGCTGCACCGTTCCATCGGAAATGAAAGTGCCAAAAACCCACCAAACATGAGTTGTGAGTCAACCGGAGGTGACTGGGTGCGTCCGTTGTGAAAAATTTAACTCCGAGTTTTTCGGTGCATTGGTGCAAAATATGGCCCTCCCGCGCGAGTTTTATGGCACCGTTCCGTCAGAAATGAAAGTGCCAAAAACCCACCAAACATGAGTTTTGCGTCAAACGGAGATGATTGGGTGCGTCCGTTGCCAAAAATTCAACTACGAGTTATTCGGTGCATTGGTGAAAAAATGGCCCTGTCGCACGAGTTTTGCGGCACTATTCCGTCGGAAATGAAAGTACCAAAAATCCACCAAACATGAGTTTCGGGTCAAACGGAGATGACTGGGTGTGTCCGTTGCAAAAAAATTCAAGTGCGAGTTTTTCGGTGCATTGGTGAAAAAACGGCCCTGCCGCACGAGTTTTGCGGCACTGTTCCGTCGGAAATTAAAGTACCAAAAACCCACCAAACATGAGTTTCGGGTCCAACGGAGATGATTCGGTGTGTCCGTTGCGAAAAATTCAACTGCGAGTTTTTTTGGTGAATCCGTGGGAAAAACGGTCAACCCGCGCAAGTTTTGCGGCACCGTTCCGTCGGAAATGAAAGTGCCAAAAACCCACCCAACATGAATTTTGAGTCAACCGGAGATGATTGGGTGCGTCCGTTGTGAAAAATTTAACTCCGAGTTTTTCGGTGCATTGGTGCAAAATATGGCCCTCCCGCGCGAGTTTTGTGGCACCGTTCCGTCAGAAATGATAGTGCCAAAAACCCACCAAACATGTGTTTTGGGTCAAACGGAGATGATTGGGTGCGTCCGTTGTGAAAAATTCAACTGCGGGTTTTTTTTGGGGAGTCCGTGGGAAAAACGGCCATCCCGCGCGAGTTTTGCGGCACCGTTCCGTCAGAAATAAAAGTTCCAAAAACCCACCAAACATGAGTTTTGAGTCAAACGGAGATGATTGGGTGCGTTCATTGTGAAAAATTCAACTCCGAGTTTTTCGGTGCAATGGTGGGAAAAATGGCCCTCCCGCACGAGTTTTGTGGCACCGTTCGGTCAGAAATGAAAGTGCCAAAAACCCACCAAACATGTGTTTTGGGTCAAATGGAGATGATTGGGTGCGTCCATTGTGAAAAGTTCAACTGCGGGTTTTTTTGGTGAATCCGTGGGAAAAACGGCCATCCCGCGCGAGTTTTGCGGCACCGTTCCGTCGGAAACGAAAGTGCCAAAAACCCACCAAACATGAGTTTCGTGTCATACGGAGATGATTGATTGCGTCCATTGCGAAAAATTCAACTGCGGGTTTTTTGGTGAATCCGTGGGGAAAATGTCCATCTCGCGCGAGTTTTGCGGCACCGTTCCGTCGGAAATCAAAGTGCGAAAAACCCACCAAACATGAGTTGTGGGTCAAACGGCGATGATTGGGTGCGTCCATTGCGAAAAATTCAACTGGAAGTTTTTCGGTGCATTGGTGAAAAAAGAGCCCTACCGCACGAGTGTTGCTGCACCGTTCCGTCGGAAATGAAAGTGTCGAAAACCTACCAAACATGAGTTTCGGATCAAATGGAGATGATTGGGTGCGTCCGTTGCGAAAAATTCAACTGCGAGTTTTTTTGGTGAATCCGTGGGAAAAACTGTCATCCCGCGCGAGTTTTGCGGCACCGTTCCGTCGGAAATGAAAGTGCCAAAAACCCACCCAACATGAGTTTTGAGTCAACCGGAGATGATTGGGTGCGTCCGTTGTGAAAAATTTAACTCCGAGTTTTATGGTGCATTGGTGCAAAATATGGCCCTCCTGCACGAGTTTTGTGGCACCATTCCGTCAGAATGAAAGTGCCAAAAACCCACCAAACATGTGTTTTGGCTCAAACGGAGATGATTGGGTGCGTCCGTTGCAAAAAATTCAACTGCGGGTTTTTTTGGTGAATCCGTGGGAAAAACGGCCATCCCGTGCGAGTTTTGCGGCACCGTTCCGTCGGAAATGAAAGTGCCAAAAACCCACCAAACATGACTTTCAGGTCAAACGAAGATGATTGATTGCGTCCGTTGCGAAAAAATCAACTGCGGGTTTTTTTGGTGAATCCGTGGGAAAAACGATCATCCCGCACGAGTTTTGCGGCACCGTTCCGTCCGAAATGAAAGTGCCAAAAACCCACCAAACATGAGTTGTGGGTCAAACGGCGATGATTGGGTGCGTCCATTGCGAAAAATTCAACTGCAAGTTTTTCGGTGCATTGGTGAAAAAACAGCCCTGCCACACGAGTGTTGCGACCCCGTTCCGTCGGAAATGAAAGTGCCAAAAACCCACCAAACATGTGTTTTGGGTCAAATGGAGATGATTGGGTTTGTCCGTTGTGAAAAATTCAACAGCGGGGTTTTTTGGTGAATCTGTGGGAAAAACGGCCATCCCGTGCGAGTTTTGCGGCACCGTTCCGTCGGAAACAAAAGAGCCAAAAACCCACCAAACATGAGTTTCGGGTCATACGGAGATGATTGATTGCGTCCGTTGCGAAAAATTCAACTGCGGGTTTTTTGGTGAATCCGTGGGAAAAACGGCCATCTCGCACGAGTTTTGCGGCACAGTTCCGTCGGAAATCAAAGTGCGAAAAACCCACCAAACATGAGTTTCGGGTCAAACGGAGATGATTGGGTGCGTCCGTTGCGAAAAATTCAACTGCGGGTTTTTTTGGTGAATCCGTGGGAAAAACGGCCATCCCGCGCCAGTTTTGCGGCACCGTTCCGTCGGAAATGAAAGTGCCAAAAACCCACCAAACATGACTTTCGGGTCAAACGAAGATGATTGATTGCGTCCGTTGCGAAAAATTCAACTGCGGGTTTTTTTGGTGAATCCGTGGGAAAAACGGCCATCTCGCACGAGTTTTGCGGCACCGTTCCGTCGGAAATCAAAGTGCGAAAAAACCCACCAAACATGAGTTTCGGGTCAAACGGAGATGATTGGGTGCGTCCGTTGCGAAAAATTCAACTGCGAGTTTTTTTGGTGAATCCGTGGGAAAAACGGTCATCCCGCGCGAGTTTTGCGGCACCGTTCCGTCGGAAAGGAAAGTGCCAAAAACCCACCCAACATGAGTTTTGACTCAAACGGAGATGATTGGGTGCGTCCGTTGTGAAAAATTTAACTCCGAGTTTTTCGGTGCATTGGTGTAAAAAATGGCCCTCCCGCGCGAGTTTTATGGCACCGTTCCGTCAGAAATGAAAGTGCCAAAAACCCACCAATCATGAGTTTTGGGTCAAACAGAGATGATTGGGTGCGTCCGTTGTGAAAAATTCGACTGCGAGTTATTCGGTGCATTGGTGAAAAAATGGCCCTGCCGCACGAGTTTTCGACAGAACGGTGCCGCAAAACTCGTGCGGGATGGCCGTTTTTCCCACTGATTCACCAAAAAAACCAGCTGTTGAATTTTTTGCAACGGACGCACCCAATCATCTCCATTTGACCCAAAACACATGTTTAGTGGGTTTTTGGCACTTTCATTTCCGACGGAATTGTGCCGCAAAGCTCGTGCGGCAGGGCCGTTTTTTCACCAATGCACCGAAAAACTCGTAGTTTAATTTTTTGCAACGGACGCACCCAATCATCTCCGTTTGACCCAAAACTCATGTTTGGTGGGTTTTTGGCACTTTCATTTTCGACGGAACGGTGCCGCAAAACTCGCGCGGGATGGCTGTTTTTCCCACGGATTCACCCAAAAAAACTCACAGTTGAATTTTTCGCAACGAACGCACCCAATCATCTTTGTTTGACCCGAAACTCATGTTTGGTAGGTTTTCGGCACTTCACTTCCGACGGAACGGTGCCGCAACAACTTTTGCGGAAGGGCTGTTTTTTCACCAATGCACCGAAAAACTTGTAGTTGAATTTTTGGCAACGGACTCTCCCAATCATCTCCGTTTGACCCAAAACTCATGTTTGGTGGGTGTTTGGCACTTTCATTTCCAACGGAACGGTGCCGCAAAACTCGCGCGGGATGGCCGTTTTTCCCACGGATTCACCAAAAAAAACTCGCAGTTGAATTTTTCGCAACGGACGCACTGAATCATCTCTGTTTGACCCCAAACTCATGTTTGGTAGGTTTTCGGCACTTCACTTCCGTCGGAACGGTGCCGCAACACTTGTGCGGAAGGGCTGTTTTTTCACCAATGCACCGAAAAACTTGTAGTTGAATTTTTGGCATCGGACGCTCCCAATCATCTCCGTTTGACCCAAAACTCATGTTTGGTGGGTTTTTGGCACTTTCATTTCCGACGGAACGGTGCCGCAAAACTCACGCGGGATGACCGTTTTTCCCACGGATTCACCAAAAAATCCCGCAGTTGAATTTTTCGCAACGGACGAAATCAATCGTCTCCGTTTGACCCGAAACTCATGTTTGGTGGGTTTTGGCACTTTCATTTTCGACAGAACGTTGCCGCAAAACTCGTGCGGGATGGCCGTTTTTTCCACTGATTCACAAAAAAACCAGCAGTTGAATTTTTCGCAACGGACGCACCCAATCATCTCTGTTTGACCCAAAACACATGTTCGGTGGGTTTTTGGCACTTTCATTTCTGACGGAACGGTGCCACAAAACTCGCGCGGGAGGGCCATGTTTTCCACCAATGCACCGAAAAACTCGAAGTTGAATTTTTCACAACGGACGCACCCAATCATCTCAGTTTGACTCAAAACTCATGTTTGGTGGGTTTTTGGCACTTTCATTTCCGGCGGAACGTTGCCGCAAAACTCGTGCGGTAGGGCCGTTTTTTCACCAATGCACCGAAAAACTCGCAGTTGAATTTTTTGCAACGGACGGACCCAATCATCTCCGTTTGTCCCAAAACTCATGTTTGGTGTTTTTGGCACTTTCATTTCCAACGGAACGGTGCCGCAAAACTCGCGCGGGATGGCCGTTTTTCCCACGGATTCACCAAAAAAATTCAGAGTTGAATTTTTCGCAACGGACGCACCCAATCATCTCTGTTTGACCCAAAACTCATGTTTGGTAGGTTTTCGGCACTTCACTTCCGACGGAACGGTGCCGCAACACTTGTGCAAAAGGGCTGTTTTTTCACCAATGCACCGAAAAACTTGTAGTTGAATTTTTGGCAATGGACGCACCCAATCATCGCCGTTTGACCCAAAACTCATGTTTGGTGGGTTTTTGGCACTTTCTTTTTCGACGGAACGGTGCCGAAAAACTCGCATGGGGTAACCGTTTTTCCCACGGCTTCACCAAAAAACTCGCAGTTGAATTTTTCGCAACGGACGCGCCCAATCATCTCTGTTTGACACCAAACTCATGTTTGGTAGGTTTTCGGCACTTCACTTCCGACTGAACGGTGCCGCAACACTTGTGCGGAAGGGCTGTTTTTCACCAATGCACCGAAAAACTTGTAGTTGAATTTTTGGCAATGGACGCACCCAATCATCGCCGTTTGACCCAAAACTCATGTTTGGTGGGTTTTTGGCACTTTCATTTCCGACGGAACGGTGCCGCAAAACTCACGCGGGATGACCGTTTTTCCCACGGATTCACCAAAAAAACCCGCAGTTCAATTTTTCGCAACGGACGCAATCGATCGTCACCGTTTGACCCAAAACTCATGTTTGGTGGGTTTTTGGCACTTTCATTTTCGACAGAACGGTGCCGCAAAACTCGTGCGGGATGGCCGTTTTTCCCACTGATTCACGAAAAAAACCAGCAGTTGAATTTTTCGCAACGGACGCACCCAATCATCTCCGTTTGACCCAAAACACATGTTTGGTGGGTTTTTGGCACTTTCATTTCCGACGGAATAGTGCCGCAAAGCTCGTGCGGCAGGGCCGTTTTTTCACCAATGCACCGAAAAACTCGCAGTTGAATTTTTTGCAACGGACGCACCCAATCATCTCCGTTTGACCCAAAACTCATGTTTGGTGGGTTTTTGGCACTTTCATTTTTGACGGAACGGTGCCGAAAAACTCGCACGGGGTAACCGTTTTTCCCATGGATTCACTAAAAAAACCCGCAGTTGAATTTCTTGCAACGGACGCACCCAATCATCTCCGTTTGACCCAAAACACATGTTTGGTGGGTTTTTGGCACTTTCATTTCTGACGGAACGGTGCCACAAAACTCAAGCGGGAAGTCCATTTTTTCCACCAATGCACCGAAAAACTCGAAGTTGAATTTTTCACAACGGACGCACCCAATCATCTCAGTTTGACTCAAAACTCATGTTGGGTGGGTTTTTGGCACTTTCATTTCCAACGGAACGATGCCGCAAAACTCGCGCGGGATGACCTTTTTTCCCACGAATTCACCAAAAAAACCCGCAGTTGTTTTTTTCGCAATGGACACACCCAATCATCTTCGTTTGACACGAAACTCATGTTTGGTGGGGTTTTGGTACTTTCATTTCCGACGGAACAGTGCTGCAAAACTCGTGCGTTAGGGCCGTTTTTTCACCAATGCACCGAAAAACTCGCAGTTGAAATTTTTGCAACAGACGCACCCAATCAAATCCGTTTGACCCAAAACTCATGTTTGGTGGGTTTTTGGCACTTTCATTTCCAACGGAACGGTGCCGCAAAACTCGCGCGGGATGGCTGTTTTTCCCACGGATTCACCCAAAAAAACTCACAGTTGAATTTTTCGCCACGGACGCACCCAATCATCTTTGTTTGACCCGAAACTCATGTTTGGTAGGTTTTCGGCACTTCACTTCCGACGGAACGGTGCCGCAACAACTTTTGCGGAAGGGCTGTTTTTTCACCAATGCACCGAAAAACTTGTAGTTGAATTTTTGGCAACGGACGCTCCCAATCATCTCCATTTGACCCAAAACTCATGTTTGGTGGGTTTTTGGCACTTTCATTTCCAACGGAACGGTGCCGCAAAACTCGCGCGGGATGGCCGTTTTTCCCACGGATTCACCAAAAAAAACTCACAGTTGAATTTTTCGCAACGGACGCACCCAATCATCTCTGTTTGACCCCAAACTCATGTTTGGTAGGTTTTCGGCACTTCACTTCCGACGGAACGGTGCTGCAACACTTGTGCGGTAGGGCCGTTTTTTCACCAATGCTCCGAAAAACTCGCAGTTGAATTTTTTGCAACGGACGCACCCAATCATCTCCGTTTGACCCAAAACTCATGTTTGGTGGGTTTTTGGCACTTTCATTTCCAACCGAACGGTGCCGCAAAACTCACGCGGGATGGCTGTTTTTCCCACGGATTCACCCAAAAAAACTCGCAGTTCAATTTTTCGCAACGGATGCACCCAATCATCTTTGTTTGACCCGAAACTCATGTTTGGTAGGTTTTCGGCACTTCACTTCCGACGGAACGGTGCCGCAACACTTTTGCGGAAGGGCTGTTTTTTCACCAATGCACCGAAAAACTTGTAGTTGAATTTTTGGCATCGGACGCTCCCAATCATCTCTGTTTGACCCAAAACTCATGTTTGGTGGGTTTTTGGCACTTTCATTTCCAACGGAACGGTGCCGCAAAACTCGCGCGGGATGGATGTTTTTCCCACGGATTCACCAAAAAAAACTCGCAGTTGAATTTTTCACAATGGACACACCCAATCATCTCCGTTTGACCTGAAACTCATGTTTGGTGGGTTTTTGTTACTTTCATTTCCGACGGAACAGTGCCGCAAAACTCGTGCGGCAGGGCCATTTTTTCACCAATGCACCGAAAAACTCGGAGTTGAATTTTTGCAACGGACGCACCCAATCATCTCTGTTTGACCCAAAACTCATGTTTGGTGGGTTTTTGGCACTTTCATTTTCGGCGGAACGCAGCCGCAAAACTCGTGCGGTAGGGCCGTTTTTTCACCAATGCACCGAAAAACTTGCAGTTGAATTTTTTTGCAATGGACGGACCCAATCATGTCCGTTTGACCCAAAACTCATGTTTGCTGGGTTTTTGGCACTTTCATTTTCGACAGAACGGTGCCGCAAAACTCGTGCGGGATGGCCGTTTTTCCCACTGATTCACGAAAAAAACCAGCAGTTGAATTTTTCGCAACGGACGCACCCAATCATCTCCGTTTGACCCAAAACACATGTTTGGTGGGTTTTTGGCACTTTCATTTCCGACGGAATAGTGCCGCAAAGCTCGTGCAGCAGGGCCGTTTTTTCACCAATGCACCGAAAAACTCGCAGGTGAATTTTTTGCAACGGACGCACCAAATCATCTCTGTTTGACCCAAAACTCATGTTTGGTGGGTTTTTGGCACTTTCATTTTCGACGGAACGGTGCCGAAAAACTCGCACGGGGTAACCGTTTTTCCCATGGATTCACCAAAAAAACCAGCAGTTGAATTTTTTGCAACGGACGCACCCAATCATCTCCGTTTGACCCAGAACACATGTTTGGTGGGTTTTTGGCACTTTCATTTCTGACGGAACGGTGCCACAAAACTCGCGCGGGAGGTCCATTTTTTCCACCAATGCACCGAAAAACTCCAAGTTGAATTTTTCACAACGGACGCACCCAATCATCTCAGTTTGACTCAAAACTCATGTTGGGTGGGTTTTTGACACTTTCATATCCAACGGAACGATTTCGCAAAACTCGCACGGGATGACCTTTTTTCCCATGGATTCACAAAAAAAACCCGCAGTTGAATTTTTTGCAACGGACGCACCCAATCATCTCCGTTTGACCCAAAACACATGTTGGGTGGCTTTTTCGCACTTTCATTTCTGACGGAACGGTGCCGCAAAACTCGCGCGGGATGACCGTTTTTCCCACGAATTCACAAAAAAACTCGTACTTGAATTTTTCGCAACGGACGCAATCAATCGTCTCCGTTTGACCCGAAACTCACGTTTGGTGGGTTTTTGGAAATTTCATTTTCGACAGAACGATGCCGCAAAACTCGTGCGAGATGGCCGTTTTTCCCACTGATTCACAAAAAACCCCGCAGTTGAATTTTTCGCAACGGACACACCCAATCATCTCTGTTTGACCCGAAACTCATGTTTGGTGGGTTTTTGGTACTTTCATTTCTGATGGAATAGTGCCGCGAAGCTCGTGCGGCAGGGCCATTTTTTCACCAATGCACAGAAAAACTCGCAGTAGAATTTTTTGCAACGGACGCACCCAATCATCTCCGTTTGACCCAAAACACATGTTGGGTGGGTTTTTGACACTTTCATTTTCGACGGAAGAGTGCCGAAAAACTCGCACGGGGTAACCGTTTTTCCCATGGATTCACCAAAAAAACCCGCAGTTGAATTTTTTGCAACGGACGCACCCAATCATCTCCGTTTGACCCAAAACACATGTTTGGTGGGTTTTTGGCACTTTCATTTCTGACGGAACGGTGCCACAAAACTCGCGCGGGAGGTCCATTTTTTCCACCAATGCACCGAAAAACTCGAAGTTGAACTTTTCACAACGGACGCACCCAATCATCTCAGTTTTACTCAAAACTCATGTTGGGTGGGTTTTTGGCACTTTCATTTCCAGCGGAACGATGCCGCAAAACTCGCGCGAGATGACCTTTTTTCCCACGGATTCACCAAAAAAACCCGCAGTTGTATTTTTCGCAACCGACACACCCAATCATCTCCGTTTGACCCGAAACTCATGTTTGGTGGGTTTTTGTAACTTTCATTTCCGACGGAACAGTGCCGCAAAACTCGTGCGGCAGGGCCGTTTTTCCACCAATGCACCGAAAAACTCGGAGTTGAATTTTTCGCAACGGACGCACCCAATCATCTCCGTTTGACCCAAAACTCATGTTTGGTGGGTTTTTGGAACTTTCATTTCTGACGGAATGGTGCTGCAAGACTCGTGCGGTAGGGCCGTTTTTTCACCAATGCACCGAAAAACTCGCAGTTGAATTTTTTGCAACGGACGCACCCAATCATCTCCGTTTTACCCAAAACTCATGTTTGGTGGGTTTTGGGCACTTTCATTTTCGACGGAACGGTGCCGAAAAACTCGCACGGGGTAACCGTTTTTCCCATGGATTCACCAAAAAGCCCGCAGTTGAATTTTTCGCAACGGACGGACCCAATCGTCTCCGTCTGACCCAAAACTCATGTTTGGGGGGTTTTGGCACTTTCATTTCCGGCGGAACGGTGCCGCAAAACTCGTGCGGTAGGGCCGTTTTTTCATCAATGCACCGAAAAACTCGCAGTTGAATTTTTTGCAACGGACGCACCCAATCATCTCCGTTTGTCCCAAAACTCATGTTTGGTGGTTTTGGGCACTTTCATTTCCAACGGAACGGTGCCGCAAAACTCGCGCGGGATGGCCGTTTTTCCCACAGATTCACCAAAAAAACTCGTAGTTGAACTTTTCGCAACAGACACACACCAATCATCTCCGTTTGACCCGAAACTCATGTTTGGTGGGTTTTTTGTACTTTCATTTCCGATGGAACAGTGCCGCAAAATTCGTGCGGAAGGGCCGTTTTTTCACCAATGCACTAAAAAACTCGCAGTTGAATTTTTTGCAATGGACGCACCCAATCATCTCCGTTTGTCCCAAAACTCATGTTTGGTGGTTTTTGGCACTTTCATTTCCAACGGAACGGTGCCGCAAAACTCGCGCGGGATGGCCGTTTTTCCCACGGATTCACCAAAAAAACTCACAGTTGAATTTTTCGCAACGGACGCACCCAATCATCTCTGTTTGACCCCAAACTCATGTTTGGTAGGTTTTCGGCACTTCACTTCCGACGGAACGGTGCCGCAACACTTGTGCGGAAGGGCTGTTTTTTCACCAATGCACCGAAAAACTTGTAGTTGAATTTTTGGCAATGGACACACCCAATCATCGCCGTTTGACCCAAAACTCATGTTTGGTGGGTTTTTGGCAATTTCATTTCTGACGGAACGATGCCGCAAAACTCACGCAGGATGAGCGTTTTGCCCACGGATTCACCAAAAAAACCCGCAGTTGATTTTTGCGCAACGGACGAAATCAATCGTCTTCGTTTGACCCGAAACTCATGTTTGGTGGGTTTTGGCACTTTCATTTTCGACAGACCGTTGCCGCAAAACTCGTGCGGGATGGCCGTTTTTTCCACTGATTCACAAAAAAACCAGCAGTTGAATTTTTCGCAACGGACGCACCCAATCATCTCCGTTTGACCCAAAACACATGTTTGGTGGGTTTTTGGCACTTTCATTTCTGACGGAACGGTGCCACAAAACTCGCGCGGGAGGGCCATGTTTTCCACCAATGCACCGAAAAACTCGAAGTTGAATTTTTCACAACGGACGCACCCAATCATCTCAGTTTGACTCAAAACTCATGTTGGGTGGGTTTTTCACACTTTCATTTCTGACGGAACGGTGCCGCAAATCTCGCGCGGGATGACCGTTTTTCCCACGGATTCACCAAAAAAACTCATAGTTGAATTTTTCACAACGGACACACACCAATCATCTCCGTTTGACCCGAAACTCATGTTTGGTGGGTTTTTTGTACTTTCATTTCCGACGGAACAGTGCCGCAAAATTCATGCGGAAGGGCCGTTTTTTCACCAATGCACTGAAAAACTCGCAGTTGAATTTTTCGCAACGGACGGACCCAATCATCTCCGTTTGACCCAAAACTCATGTTTGGTGGGCTTTTGGCACTTTCATTTCCGGCGGAACGGTGCCGCAAAACTCGTGCGGTAGGGCCGTTTTTTCACCAATGCACCGAAAAACTCGCAGTTGAATTTTTTGCAATGGACGCACCCAATCATCTCCGTTTGTCCCAAAACTCATGTTTGGTGGTTTTTGGCACTTTCATTTCCAACGGAACGGTGCCGCAAAACTCGCGCGGGATGGCCGTTTTTCCCACGGATTCACCAAAAAAACTCACAGTTGAATTTTTCACAACGGACGCACCCAATCATCTCCGTTTGACCCAAAACACATGTTTGGTGGGTTTTTGGCACTTTCATTTCTGACGGAACGGTGCCACAAAACTCGCGCGGGAGGTCCATTTTTTCCACCAATGCACCGAAAAACTCCAAGTTGAATTTTTCACAACGGACGCACCCAATCATCTCAGTTTGACTCAAAACTCATGTTGGGTGGGTTTTTGACACTTTCATATCCAACGGAACGATTTCGCAAAACTCGCACGGGATGACCTTTTTTCCCATGGATTCACAAAAAAAACCCGCAGTTGAATTTTTTGCAACGGACGCACCCAATCATCTCCGTTTGACCCAAAACACATGTTGGGTGGCTTTTTCGCACTTTCATTTCTGACGGAACGGTGCCGCAAAACTCGCGCGGGATGACCGTTTTTCCCACGAATTCACAAAAAAACTCGTACTTGAATTTTTCGCAACGGACGCAATCAATCGTCTCCGTTTGACCCGAAACTCACGTTTGGTGGGTTTTTGGAAATTTCATTTTCGACAGAACGATGCCGCAAAACTCGTGCGAGATGGCCGTTTTTCCCACTGATTCACAAAAAACCCCGCAGTTGAATTTTTCGCAACGGACACACCCAATCATCTCTGTTTGACCCGAAACTCATGTTTGGTGGGTTTTTGGTACTTTCATTTCTGATGGAATAGTGCCGCGAAGCTCGTGCGGCAGGGCCATTTTTTCACCAATGCACAGAAAAACTCGCAGTAGAATTTTTTGCAACGGACGCACCCAATCATCTCCGTTTGACCCAAAACACATGTTGGGTGGGTTTTTGACACTTTCATTTTCGACGGAAGAGTGCCGAAAAACTCGCACGGGGTAACCGTTTTTCCCATGGATTCACCAAAAAAACCCGCAGTTGAATTTTTTGCAACGGACGCACCCAATCATCTCCGTTTGACCCAAAACACATGTTTGGTTGGTTTTTGGCACTTTCATTTCTGACGGAACGGTGCCACAAAACTCGCGCGGGAGGTCCATTTTTTCCACCAATGCACCGAAAAACTCGAAGTTGAACTTTTCACAACGGACACACCCAATCATCTCAGTTTTACTCAATACTCATGTTGGGTGGGTTTTTGGCACTTTCATTTCCAGCGGAACGATGCCGCAAAACTCGCGCGAGATGACCTTTTTTCCCACGGATTCACCAAAAAAAACCCGCAGTTGTATTTTTCGCAACGGACACACCCAATCATCTCCGTTTGACCCGAAACTCATGTTTGGTGGGTTTTTGTAACTTTCATTTCCGACGGAACAGTGCCGCAAAACTCGTGCGGCAGGGCCGTTTTTCCACCAATGCACCGAAAAACTCGGAGTTGAATTTTTCGCAACGGACGCACCCAATCATCTCCGTTTGACCCAAAACTCATGTTTGGTGGGTTTTTGGCACTTTCATTTCTGACGGAATGGTGCTGCAAGACTCGTGCGGTAGGGCCGTTTTTTCACCAATGCACCGAAAAACTCGCAGTTGAATTTTTTGCAACGGACGCACCCAATCATCTCCGTTTTACCCAAAACTCATGTTTGGTGGGTTTTGGGCACTTTCATTTTCGACGGAACGGTGCCGAAAAACTCGCACGGGGTAACCGTTTTTCCCATGGATTCACCAAAAAGCCCGCAGTTGAATTTTTCGCAACGGACGGACCCAATCGTCTTCGTCTGACCCAAAACTCATGTTTGGGGGGTTTTGGCACTTTCATTTCCGGCGGAACGGTGCCGCAAAACTCGTGCGGTAGGGCCGTTTTTTCATCAATGCACCGAAAAACTCGCAGTTGAATTTTTTGCAACGGACGCACCCAATCATCTCCGTTTGTCCCAAAACTCATGTTTGGTGGTTTTGGGCACTTTCATTTCCAACGGAACGGTGCCGCAAAACTCGCGCGGGATGGCCGTTTTTCCCACGGATTCACCAAAAAAACTCGTAGTTGAACTTTTCGCAACAGACACACACCAATCATCTCCGTTTGACCCGAAACTCATGTTTGGTGGGTTTTTTGTACTTTCATTTCCGATGGAACAGTGCCGCAAAATTCGTGCGGAAGGGCCGTTTTTTCACCAATGCACTAAAAAACTCGCAGTTGAATTTTTTGCAATGGACGCACCCAATCATCTCCGTTTGTCCCAAAACTCATGTTTGGTGGTTTTTGGCACTTTCATTTCCAACGGAACGGTGCCGCAAAACTCGCGCGGGATGGCCGTTTTTCCCACGGATTCACCAAAAAAACTCACAGTTGAATTTTTCGCAACGGACGCACCCAATCATCTCTGTTTGACCCCAAACTCATGTTTGGTAGGTTTTCGGCACTTCACTTCCGACGGAACGGTGCCGCAACACTTGTGCGGAAGGGCTGTTTTTTCACCAATGCACCGAAAAACTTGTAGTTGAATTTTTGGCAATGGACACACCCAATCATCGCCGTTTGACCCAAAACTCATGTTTGGTGGGTTTTTGGCAATTTCATTTCTGACGGAACGATGCCGCAAAACTCACGCAGGATGAGCGTTTTGCCCACGGATTCACCAAAAAAACCCGCAGTTGATTTTTGCGCAACGGACGAAATCAATCGTCTTCGTTTGACCCGAAACTCATGTTTGGTGGGTTTTGGCACTTTCATTTTCGACAGACCGTTGCCGCAAAACTCGTGCGGGATGGCCGTTTTTTCCACTGATTCACAAAAAAACCAGCAGTTGAATTTTTCGCAACGGACGCACCCAATCATCTCCGTTTGACCCAAAACACATGTTTGGTGGGTTTTTGGCACTTTCATTTCTGACGGAACGGTGCCACAAAACTCGCGCGGGAGGGCCATGTTTTCCACCAATGCACCGAAAAACTCGAAGTTGAATTTTTCACAACGGACGCACCCAATCATCTCAGTTTGACTCAAAACTCATGTTGGGTGGGTTTTTCACACTTTCATTTCTGACGGAACGGTGCCGCAAATCTCACGCGGGATGACCGTTTTTCCCACGGATTCACCAAAAAAACTCATAGTTGAATTTTTCGCAACGGACACACACCAATCATCTCCGTTTGACCCGAAACTCATGTTTGGTGGGTTTTTTGTACTTTCATTTCCGACGGAACAGTGCCGCAAAATTCATGCGGAAGGGCCGTTTTTTCACCAATGCACTGAAAAACTCGCAGTTGAATTTTTCGCAACGGACGGACCCAATCATCTCCGTTTGACCCAAAACTCATGTTTGGTGGGCTTTTGGCACTTTCATTTCCGGCGGAACGGTGCCGCAAAACTCGTGCGGTAGGGCCGTTTTTTCACCAATGCACCGAAAAACTCGCAGTTGAATTTTTTGCAATGGACGCACCCAATCATCTCCGTTTGTCCCAAAACTCATGTTTGGTGGTTTTTGGCACTTTCATTTCCAACGGAACGGTGCCGCAAAACTCGCGCGGGATGGCCGTTTTTCCCACGGATTCACCAAAAAAACTCACAGTTGAATTTTTCACAACGGACGCACCCAATCATCTCTGTTTGACCCAAAACTCATGTTCGGTGGGTTTTCGGCACTTCACTTCCGACGGAACGGTGCCGCAACACTTGTGCGAAAGGCCTGTTTTTTCACCGATGCACTGAAAAACTTGTAGTTGAATTTTTGGCAATGGACACACCCAATCATCGCCGTTTGACCCAAAACTCATGTTTGGTGGGTTTTTGGCACTTTCATTTCCGACGGAACGGTGCCGCAAAACTCACGCGGGATGACAGTTTTGCCCACGGATTCACCAAAAAATCCCGCAGTTGAATTTTTCGCAACGGACGAAATCAATCGTCTTCGTTTGACCCGAAACTCATGTTTGGTGGGTTTTGGCACATTCATTTTCGACAGAACGTTGCCGCAAAACTCGTGCGGGATGGCCGTTTTTTCCACTGATTCACAAAAAAACCAGCAGTTGAATTTTTCGCAACGGACGCACCCAATCATCTCCGTTTGACCCAAAACACATGTTTGGTGGGTTTTTGGCACTATCATTTCTGACGGAACGGTGCCACAAAACTCGCGCGGGAGGGCCATGTTTTCCACCAATGCACCGAAAAACTCGAAGTTGAATTTTTCACAACGGACGCACCCAATTATCTCAGTTTGACTCAAAACTCACGTTGGGTGGGTTTTTCACACATTCATTTCTGACGGAACAGTGCCGCAAAACTCGCGCGGCATGACCGTTTTTCCCACGGATTCACCAAAAAAACTCGTAGTTGAATTTTTCGCAACGGACACACACCAACCATCTCCGTTTGACCCGAAACACATGTTTGGTGGGTTTTTGGCACTTTCATTTCTGACGGAACGGTGCCACAAAACTCGCGCGGGAGGGCCATGTTTTCCACCAATGCACCGAAAAACTCGAAGTTGAATTTTTCACAACGGACGCACCCAATCATCTCAGTTTGACTCAAAACTCATGTTTGGTGGGTTTTTGGCACTTTCATTTCCGGCGGAACGTTGCCGCAAAACTCGTGCGGTAGGGCCGTTTTTTCACCAATGCAACGAAAAACTCGCAGTTGAATTTTTTGCAACGGACGCACCCAATCATCTCCGTTTGTCCCAAAACTCATGTTTGGTGTTTTTGGCACTTCCATTTCCAACGGAACGGTGCCGCAAAACTCGCGCGGGATGGCCGTTTTTCCCACGGATTCACCCAAAAAACTCACAGTTGAATTTTTCGCAACGGACGCACCCAATCATCTCTGTTTGCCCAAAACTCATGTTTGATAGGTTTTCGGCACTTCACTTCCGACGGAACGGTGCCGCAACACTTGTGCAAAAGGGTTGTTTTTTCACTAATGCACCGAAAAACTTGTAGTTGAATTTTTGGCAATGGACGCACCCAATCATCGCCGTTTGACCCAAAACTCATGTTTGGTGGGTTTTTGGTACTTTCATTTTCGACGGAACGGTGCCGAAAAATTCGCATGGGGTAACCGTTTTTCCCACGGATTCACCAAATAACTCGCAGTTGAATTTTTCGCAACGGACGCGCCCAATCATCTCTGTTTGACACCAAACTCATGTTTGGTAGGTTTTCGGCACTTCACTTCCGACTGAACGGTGCCGCAACACTTGTGCGGAAGCGCTATTTTTTCACCAATGCACCGAAAAACTCGCAGTTGAATTTTTTGCAACGGACGCACCCAATCATCTCTGTTTTACCCAAAACTCATGTTTGGTAGGTTTTCGGCACTTCACTTCCGACGGAACGGTGCCGCAACACTTGTGCGAAAGGCCTGTTTTTTCACCAATGCACCGAAAAACTCGAAGTTGAATTTTTGGCAATGGACACACCCAATCATCGCCGTTTGACCCAAAACTCATGTTTGGTGGGTTTTTGGCACTTTCATTTCCGACGGAACGGTGCCGCAAAACTCACGCGGGATGACCGTTTTGCCCACGGATTCACCAAAAAATCCCGCAGTTGAATTTTTCGCAACGGACGAAATCAATCGTCTTCGTTTGACCGAAAACTCATGTATGGTGGTTTTTGGCACATTCATTTTCGACAGAACGTTGCCGCAACACTCGTGCGGGATGGCCGTTTTTTCCACTGATTCACAAAAAAACCAGCAGTTGAATTTTTCGCAACGAACGCACCCAATCATCTTCGTTTGACCCAAAACACATGTTTGGTGGATTTTTGGCACTTTCATTTCTGACGGAACGGTGCCACAAAACTCGCGTGGGAGGGCCATGTTTTCCACGAATGCACCGAAAAACTCGAAGTTGAATTTTTCACAACGGACGCACCCAATCATCTCAGTTTGACTCAAAACTCATGTTGGGTGGGTTTTTCACACTTTCATTTCTGACGGAACGGTGCCGCAAATCTCGCGCGGGATGACCGTTTTCCCACGGATTCACCAAAAAAACTCGTAGTTGAATTTTTCGCAACGGACACACACCAATCATCTCCGTTTGACCCGAAACTCATGTTTGGTGGGTTTTTTGTACTTTCATTTCCGACGGAACAGTGCCGCAAAATTCATGCGGAAGGGCCGTTTTTTCACCAATGCACTGAAAAACTCGCAGTTGAATTTTTCGCAACGGACGGACCCAATCATCTCCGTTTGACCCAAAACTCATGTTTGGTGGGTTTTTGGCACTTTCATTTCCGGCGGAACGGTACCGCAAAACTCGTGCGGTAGGGCCGTTTTTTCACCAATGCACCGAAAAACTCGCAGTTGAATTTTTTGCAACGGACGCACCCAATCATCTCCGTTTGTCCCAAAACTCATGTTTGGTGGTTTTTGGCACTTTCATTTCCAACGGAACGGTGCCGCAAAACTCGCGCGGGATGGCCGTTTTTCCCACGGATTCACCAAAAAAACTCACAGTTGAATTTTTCGCAACGGACGCACCCAATCATCTCTGTTTGACCCAAAACTCATGTTTGGTGGGTTTTCGGCACTTCACTTCCGACAGAACGGTGCCGCGACACTTGTGCGAAAGGGCTATTTTTTCACCAATGCACCGAAAAACTTGTAGTTGAATTTTTGGCAATGGACACACCCAATCATCGCCGTTTGACCCAAAACTCATGTTTGGTGGGTTTTTGGCACTTTCATTTCCGACGGAACGGTGCCGCAAAACTCACGCGGGATGACCGTTTTGCCCACGGATTCACCAAAAAATCCCGCAGTTGAATTTTTCGCAACGGACGAAATCAATCGTCTTCGTTTGACCCGAAACTCATGTTTGGTGGGTTTTGGCACATTCATTTTCAACAGAACGTTGCCGCAAAACTCGTGCGGGATGGCCGTTTTTTCCACTGATTCACAAAAAAACCAGCAGTTGAATTTTTCGCAACGGACGCACCCAATCATCTCCGTTTGACCCAAAACACATGTTTGGTGGGTTTTTGGCACTTTCATTTCTGACGGAACGGTGCCACAAAACTCGCGCGGGAGGGCCATGTTTTCCACCAATGCACCGAAAAACTCGAAGTTGAATTTTTCACAACGGACGCACCCAATCATCTCAGTTTGACTCAAAACTCATGTTGGGTGGGTTTTTCACACTTTCATTTCTAACGGAACGGTGCCGCAAAACTCGCGCGGGATGACCGTTTTTCCCACGGATTCACCAAAAAAACTCGTAGTTGAACTTTTCGCAACGGACACACACCAATCATCTCCGTTTGACCCGAAACTCATGTTTGGTGGGTTTTTTGTACTTTCATTTCCGACGGAACAGTGCCGCAAAATTCGTGCGGAAGGGCCGTTTTTTCACCAATGCACTAAAAAACTCGCAGTTCAATTTTTCGCAACGGACGGACCCAATCATCTCCATTTGACCCAAAACTCATGTTTGGTGGGTTTTTGGCACTTTCATTTCTGACGGAACGGTGCCACAAAACTCGCGCGGGAGGGCCATGTTTTCCACCAATGCACCGAAAAACTCGAAGTTGAATTTTTCACAACGGACGCACCCAATCATCTCAGTTTGACTCAAAACTCATGTTTGGTGGGTTTTTGGCACTTTCATTTCCGGCGGAACGTTGCCGCAAAACTCGTGCGGTAGGGCCGTTTTTTCACCAATGCACCGAAAAACTCGAAGTTGAATTTTTCACAACGGACGCACCCAATCATCTCAGTTTGACTCAAAACTCATGTTGGGTGGGTTTTTCACACTTTCATTTCTGACAGAACGGTGCCGCAAATCTCGCGCGGGATGACCGTTTTTCCCACGGATTCACCAAAAAAACTCGTAGTTGAATTTTTCGCAACGGACACACACCAATCATCTCCGTTTGACCCGAAACTCATGTTTGGTGGGTTTTTTGTACTTTCATTTCCGACGGAACAGTGCCGCAAAATTCATGCGGAAGGGCCGTTTTTTCACCAATGCACTGAAAAACTCGCAGTTGAATTTTTCGCAACAGACGGACCCAATCATCTCCGTTTGACCCAAAACTCATGTTTGGTGGGTTTTTGGCACTTTCATTTCCGGCGGAATGGTGCCGCAAAACTCGTGCGGTAGGGCCGTTTTTTCACCAATGCACGGAAAAACTCGCAGTTGAATTTTTTGCAACGGACGCACCCAATCATCTCTGTTTGTCCCAAAACTCATGTTTGGTGGTTTTTGGCACTTTCATTTCCAACGGAACGGTGCCGCAAAACTCGCGCGGGATGGCCGTTTTTCCCACGGATTCACCAAAAAAACTCACAGTTGAATTTTTCGCAACGGACGCACCCAATCATCTCTGTTTGACCCAAAACTCATGTTTGGTGGGTTTTCGGCACTTCACTTCCGACGGAACTGTGCCGCAACACCTGTGCGAAAGGGCTGTTTTTTCACCAATGCACCGAAAAACTTGTAGTTGAATTTTTGGCAATGGACACACCCAATCATCGCCGTTTGACCCAAAACTCATGTTTGGTGGGTTTTTGGCACTTTCATTTCCGACGGAACGGTGCCGCAAAACTCACGCGGGATGACCATTTTGCCCACGGATTCACCAAAAAATCCCGCAGTTGAATTTTTCGCAACGGACGAAATCAATCGTCTTCGTTTGACCCGAAACTCATGTTTGGTGGGTTTTGGCACATTCATTTTAGACAGAATGTTGCCGCAAAACTCGTGCGGGATGGCCGTTTTTTCCACTGATTCACAAAAAAACCAGCAGTTGAATTTTTCGCAACGGACGCACCCAATCATCTCCGTTTGACCCAAAACACATGTTTGGTGGGTTTTTGGCACTTTCATTTCTGACGGAACGGTGCCACAAAACTCGCGCGGGAGGGCCATGTTTTCCACCAATGCACCGAAAAACTCGAAGTTGAATTTTTCACAACGGACGCACCCAATCATCTCAGTTTGACTCAAAACTCTTGTTGGGTGGGTTTTTCACACTTTCATTTCTAACGGAACGGTGCCGCAAAACTCGCGCGGGATGACCATTTTTCCCACGGATTCACCAAAAAAACTCGTAGTTGAATTTTTCGCAACGGACACACACCAATCATCTCCGTTTGACCCGAAACTCATGTTTGGTGGGTTTTTTGTACTTTCATTTCCGACGGAACAGTGCCGCAAAATTCGTGCGGAAGGGCCGTTTTTTCACCAATGCACTAAAAAACTCGCTGTTCAATTTTTCGCAACGGACGGACCCAATCATCTCCATTTGACCCAAAACTCATGTTTGGTGGGTTTTTGGCACTCTCATTTCCGGAGGAACGTTGCCGCAAAACTCGTGCCGTAGGGCCGTTTTTTCACGAATGCACCGAAAAACTCGCAGTTGAATTTTTTGCAACGGACGCACCCAATCATCTACGTTTGTCCCAAAACTCATGTTTCGTGTTTTTGGCACTTTCATTTCCAATGGAACGGTGCCGCAAAACTCGCGCGGGATGGCCGTTTTTCCCACGGATTCACCAAAAAAACTCACAGTTGAATTTTTCGCAACGGACGCACCCAATCATCTCTGTTTGACCCAAAACTCATGTTTGGTAGGTTTTCGGCACTTCACTTCCGACGGAACGGTGCCGCAACACTTGTGCAAAAGGGCTGTTTTTTCACTAATGGACAGAAAACTTGTAGTTGAATTTTTGGCAATGGACGCACCCAATCATCGCCGTTTGACCCAAAACTCATGTTTGGTGGGTTTTTGGCACTTTCATTTTCGACGGAACGGTGCCGAAAAATTCGCATGGGGTAACCGTTTTTCCCACGGATTCACCAAAAAACTCGCAGTTGAATTTTTCGCAACGGACGCGCCCAATCATCTCTGTTTGACACCAAACTCATGTTTGGTAGGTTTTCGGCACTTCACTTCCGACTGAACGGTGCCGCAACACTTGTGCGGAAGGGCTATTTTTTCACCAATGCACCGAAAACTCGCAGTTGAATTTTTTGCAACGGATGCACCCAATCATCTCCGTTTGACCCAAAACTCATGTTTGGTGGGTTTTTGGCACTTTCATTTCCAACGGAACGGTGCCGCAAAACTTGCGCAGGATGGCCGTTTTTGCCACGGATTCACAAAATTAACTCGCAGTTGAATTTTTCGCAACGGACGCACCCAATCATCTCTGTTTGACCCCAAACTCATGTTTGGTAGGTTTTCGGCACTTCACTTCTGACGGAACGGTGCCACAACACTTGTGCGGAAGGGCTGTTTTTTCACCAATGCACCGAAAAACTTGTAGTTGAATTTTTGGCAATGGACACACCCAATCATCGCCGTTTGACCCAAAACTCATGTTTGGTGGGTTTCTGGCACTTTCATTTCCGACGGAACGGTGCCGCAAAACTCATGCGGGATGACCGTTTTGCCCACGGATTCACCAAAAAATCCCGCAGTTGAATTTTTCGCAACGGACGAAATCAATCGTCTTCGTTTGACCCGAAACTCATGTTTGGTGGGTTTTGGCACTTTCATTTTCTACAGAAAGTGGCCGCAAAACTCGTGCGGGATGGCCGTTTTTTCGACTGATTCACAAAAAAAACCAGCAGTTGAATTCTTCGCAACGGAGGCACCCAATCATCTCCGTTTGACCCAAAACACATGTAGGGTGGGTTTTTGGCACTTTCATTTCTGACGGAACGGTGCCACAAAACTCGCGCGGGAGGGCCATGTTTTCCACCAATGCACCGAAAAACTCGCAGTTGAATTTTTTGCAACGGACGCACCCAATCATCTCAGTTTGACTGAAAACTCATGTTTGGTGGGTTTTTGGCACTTTCATTTCCGGCGGAACGTTGCCGCAAAACTCGTGCGGTAGGGCCGTTTTTTCACCAATGCACCGAAAAACTCGCAGTTGAATTTTTTGCAACGGACGCACCCAATCATCTCCGTTTGTCCCAAAACTCATGTTTGGTGTTTTTGACACTTTCATTTCCAACGGAACGGTGCCGCAAAACTCGCGCGGGATGGCCGTTTTTCCCACGGATTCACCAAAAAAACTCACAGTTGAATTTTTCGCAACGGACGCACCCAATCATCTCTGTTTGACCCAAAACTCATGTTTGGTAGGTTTTCGGCACTTCACTTCCGACGGAACGGTGCCGCAACACTTGTGCAAAAGGGCTGTTTTTTCACTAATGGACAGAAAACTTGTAGTTGAATTTTTGGCAATGGACGCACCCAATCATCGCCGTTTGACCCAAAACTCATGTTTGGTGGGTTTTTGGCACTTTCATTTTCGACGGAACGGTGCCGAAAAATTCGCATGGGGTAACCGTTTTTCCCACGGATTCACCAAAAAACTCGCAGTTGAATTTTTCGCAACGGACGCGCCCAATCATCTCTGTTTGACACCAAACTCATGTTTGGTAGGTTTTCGGCACTTCACTTCCGACTGAACGGTGCCGCAACACTTGTGCGGAAGGGCTATTTTTTCACCAATGCACCGAAAACTCGCAGTTGAATTTTTTGCAACGGATGCACCCAATCATCTCCGTTTGACCCAAAACTCATGTTTGGTGGGTTTTTGGCACTTTCATTTCCAACGGAACGGTGCCGCAAAACTCGCGCGGGATGGCCGTTTTTGCCACGGATTCACAAAATTAACTCGCAGTTGAATTTTTCGCAACGGACGCACCCAATCATCTCTGTTTGACCCCAAACTCATGTTTGGTAGGTTTTCGGCACTTCACTTCTGACGGAACGGTGCCACAACACTTGTGCGGAAGGGCTGTTTTTTCACCAATGCACCGAAAAACTTGTAGTTGAATTTTTGGCAATGGACACACCCAATCATCGCCGTTTGACCCAAAACTCATGTTTGGTGTGTTTCTGGCACTTTCATTTCCGACGGAACGGTGCCGCAAAACTCATGCGGGATGACCGTTTTGCCCACGGATTCACCAAAAAATCCCGCAGTTGAATTTTTCGCAACGGACGAAATCAATCGTCTTCGTTTGACCCGAAACTCATGTTTGGTGGGTTTTGGCACTTTCATTTTCTACAGAAAGTGGCCGCAAAACTCGTGCGGGATGGCCGTTTTTTCCACTGATTCACAAAAAAAACCAGCAGTTGAATTCTTCGCAACGGAGGCACCCAATCATCTCCGTTTGACCCAAAACACATGTTTGGTGGGTTTTTGGCACTTTCATTTCTGACGGAACGGTGCCACAAAACTCGCGCGGGAGGGCCATGTTTTCCACCAATGCACCGAAAAACTCGCAGTTGAATTTTTTGCAACGGACGCACCCAATCATCTCAGTTTGACTGAAAACTCATGTTTGGTGGGTTTTTGGCACTTTCATTTCCGGCGGAACGTAGCCGCAAAACTCGTGCGGTAGGGCCGTTTTTTCACCAATGCACCGAAAAACTCGCAGTTGAATTTTTTGCAACGGACGCACCCAATCATCTCCGTTTGTCCCAAAACTCATGTTTGGTGTTTTTGACACTTTCATTTCCAACGGAACGGTGCCGCAAAACTCGCGCGGGATGGCCGTTTTTCCCACGGATTCACCAAAAAAACTCACAGTTGAATTTTTCGCAACGGACGCACCCAATCATCTCTGTTTGACCCAAAACTCATGTTTGGTAGGTTTTCGGCACTTCACTTCCGACGGAACGGTGCCGCAACACTTGTGCAAAAGGGCTGTTTTTTCACCAATGCACCGAAAAACTTGTAGTTGAATTTTTGGCAATGGACGCACCCAATCATCGCCGTTTGACTCAAAACTCATGTTGGGTGGGTTTTTCACACTTTCATTTCTGACGGAACGGTGCCGCAAATCTCGCGCGGGATGACCGTTTTCCCACGGATTCACCAAAAAAACTCGTAGTTGAATTTTTCGCAACGGACACACACCAATCATCTCCGTTTGACCCGAAACTCATGTTTGGTGGGTTTTTTGTACTTTCATTTCCGACGGAACAGTGCCGCAAAATTCATGCGGAAGGGCCGTTTTTTCACCAATGCACTGAAAAACTCGCAGTTGAATTTTTCGCAACGGACGGACCCAATCATCTCCGTTTGACCCAAAACTCATGTTTGGTGGGTTTTTGGCACTTTCATTTCCGGCGGAACGGTGCCGCAAAACTCGTGCGGTAGGGCCGTTTTTTTACCAATGCACCGAAAAACTCGCAGTTGAATTTTTTGCAACGGACGCACCCAATCATCTCCGTTTGACCCAAAACTCATGTTTGGTGGTTTTTGGCACTTTCATTTCCAACGGAACGGTGCCGCAAAACTCGCGCGGGATGGCCGTTTTTCCCACGGATTCACCAAAAAAACTCACAGTTGAATTTTTCGCAACGGACGCACCCAATCATCTCTGTTTGACCCAAAACTCATGTTTGGTGGGTTTTCGGCACTTCACTTCCGACAGAACGGTGCCGCGACACTTGTGCGAAAGGGCCATTTTTTCACCAATGCACCGAAAAACTTGTAGTTGAATTTTTGGCAATGGACACACCCAATCATCGCCGTTTGACCCAAAACTCATGTTTGGTGGGTTTTTGGCACTTTCATTTCCGACGGAACGGTGCCGCAAAACTCACGCGGGATGACCGTTTTGCCCACGGATTCACCAAAAAATCCCGCAGTTGAATTTTTCGCAACGGACGAAATCAATCGTCTTCGTTTGACCCGAAACTCATGTTTGGTGGGTTTTGGCACATTCATTTTCGACAGAACGTTGCCGCAAAACTCGTGCGGGATGGCCGTTTTTTCTACTGATTCACAAAAAAACCAGCAGTTGAATTTTTCGCAACGGACGCACCCAATCATCTCCGTTTGACCCAAAACACATGTTTGGTGGGTTTTTGGCACTTTCATTTCTGACGGAACGGTGCCACAAAACTCGCGCGGGAGGGCCATGTTTTCCACCAATGCACCGAAAAACTCGAAGTTGAATTTTTCACAACGGACGCACCCAATCATCTCAGTTTGACTCAAAACTCATGTTGGGTGGGTTTTTCACACTTTCATTTCTAACGGAACGGTGCCGCAAAACTCGTGCGGGATGACCGTTTTTCCCACGGATTCACCAAAAAAACTCGTAGTTGAACTTTTCGCAACGGACACACACCAATCATCTCCGTTTGACCCGAAACTCATGTTTGGTGGGTTTTTTGTACTTTCATTTCCGACGGAACAGTGCCGCAAAATTCGTGCGGAAGTGCCGTTTTTTCACCAATGCACTAAAAAACTCGCAGTTCAATTTTTCGCAACGGACGGACCCAATCATCTCCATTTGACCCAAAACTCATGTTTGGTGGGTTTTTGGCACTTTCATTTCTGACGGAATGGTGCCACAAAACTCGCGCGGGAGGGCCATGTTTTCCACCAATGCACCGAAAAACTCGAAGTTGAATTTTTCACAACGGACGCACCCAATCATCTCAGTTTGACTCAAAACTCATGTTTGGTGGGTTTTTGGCACTTTCATTTCCGGCGGAACGTTGCCGCAAAACTCGTGCGGTAGGGCCGTTTTTTCACCAATGCACCGAAAAACTCGAAGTTGAATTTTTCACAACGGACGCACCCAATCATCTCAGTTTGACTCAAAACTCATGTTGGGTGGGTTTTTCACACTTTCATTTCTGACGGAACGGTGCCGCAAATCTCGCGCGGGATGACCGTTTTTCCCACGGATTCACCAAAAAAACTCGTAGTTGAATTTTTCGCAACGGACACACACCAATCATCTCCGTTTGACCCAAAACTCATGTTTGGTGGGTTTTTTGTACTTTCATTTCCGACGGAACAGTGCCGCAAAATTCATGCGGAAGGGCCGTTTTTTCACCAATGCACTGAAAAACTCGCAGTTGAATTTTTCGCAACAGACGGACCCAATCATCTCCGTTTGACCCAAAACTCATGTTTGGTGGGTTTTTGGCAGTTTCATTTCCGGCGGAATGGTGCCGCAAAACTCGTGCGGTAGGGCCGTTTTTTCACCAATGCACCGAAAAACTCGCAGTTGAATTTTTTGCAACGGACGCACCCAATCATCTCCGTTTGTCCCAAAACTCATGTTTGGTGGTTTTTGGCACTTTCATTTCCAACGGAACGGTGCCGCAAAACTCGCGCGGGATGGCCGTTTTTCCCACGGATTCACCAAAAAAACTCACAGTTGAATTTTTCGCAACGGACGCACCCAATCATCTCTGTTTGACCCAAAACTCATGTTTGGTGGGTTTTCGGCACTTCACTTCCGACGGAACGGTGCCGCAACACCTGTGCGAAAGGGCTGTTTTTTCACCAATGCACCGAAAAACTTGTAGTTGAATTTTTGGCAATGGACACACCCAATCATCGCCGTTTGACCCAAAACTCATGTTTGGTGGGTTTTTGGCACTTTCATTTCCGACGGAACGGTGCCGCAAAACTCACGCGGGATGACCATTTTGCCCACGGATTCACCAAAAAATCCCGCAGTTGAATTTTTCACAACGGACGAAATCAATCGTCTTCGTTTGACCCGAAACTCATGTTTGGTGGGTTTTGGCACATTCATTTTAGACAGAATGTTGCCGCAAAACTCGTGCGGGATGGCCGTTTTTTCCACTGATTCACAAAAAAACCAGCAGTTGAATTTTTCGCAACGGACGCACCCAATCATCTCCGTTTGACCCAAAACACATGTTTGGTGGGTTTTTGGCACTTTCATTTCTGACAGAACGGTGCCACAAAACTCGCGCGGGAGGGCCATGTTTTCCACCAATGCACCGAAAAACTCGAAGTTGAATTTTTCACAACGGACGCACCCAATCATCTCAGTTTGACTCAAAACTCTTGTTGGGTGGGTTTTTCACACTTTCATTTCTAACGGAACGGTACCGCAAAACTCGCGCGGGATGACCGTTTTTCCCACGGATTCACCAAAAAAACTCGTAGTTGAATTTTTCGCAACGGACACACACCAATCATCTCCGTTTGACCCGAAACTCATGTTTGGTGGGTTTTTTGTACTTTCATTTCCGACGGAACAGTGCCGCAAAATTCGTGCGGAAGGGCCGTTTTTTCACCAATGCACTAAAAAACTCGCTGTTCAATTTTTCGCAACGGACGGACCCAATCATCTCCATTTGACCCAAAACTCATGTTTGGTGGTGATGCGAACCCGCTAGGGTTTTTGCCCGATCTTTCGATGAGAAACAGGGATAACTCGATTGGTGGATGGAGATGACGTTCACGGCCCGACTACAGCCCTCAAGACCGCGCCTTAGCAACCGATACACCACGTCCAATAGCCGTCACGATCTTGTGGAGCGCGACAACCAGCCCCTAGGGCTCCCGTCCTGCAAGCAATCGAAGAACTAGCAAGAACAAGGAAACAAGCACTGAATTTGCAAGATGAAATTGAAGGTTTCAAACTGAATCTTAATCTACAATGGGGTTCCGAAGACAAGGAGACGGGCGGCTGATCCTGCACGCGCGCCTACAAGCAAGTAGCTAAGGCTAAACTTGATCTAAACAAAACCCAACCCGACCATGGCGGCTATAGAGGGATATAAGTAGATGGATTGACGACCAAAAGAGTGTTGGGGTCGTCCTCCAACCCTAGGACGCGTCCCTAATGGACCCAACTTGATACATGGGCCATAAGCCCAAAATGAGGTGACGCAGCACCCTGGACAGCAAGACCTGTCGACGGTAATTGGATCATTGCCGCTGCTGCCGAACAGATATTGACGTGGGACTTGATTCATATGAAAGTAAACTTGATAAGCTTTCCAACAAGTCCTGAAGCGCCTGAATCCGAATCCGTATGCAACCGTGGTGGCGGTCACAAGTTGGTGCTTTGCTGCAGTCCGAATCCAGCTAGCGCGAGTCCTTCTCCCTTTCGGTCTTCTCCTCGGTTCCTAATCAAAACAAGAGTGCACGCGTTTCCATTGTCTAAACAAGATGGACAAGAGCTTATCATGGAACTCACTTGATGATTAAGTTGACGAGCACGAGCACGAGTAAGAGGACCAGCTATAGGTTGTGTCGGAGAGGATGTATCGCTGGTGTTGATGTCCTCATCATCCTCCCTTTCTTGCATTTGAGTCGTCCTCGACTCAAGCTCATCTTCCTCACCCAAATAAGGCTTCAAATCTGCAATGTTAAATGTGGGACTAACCCCAAAATCTGCAGGAAGATCAAGCTTATATGCATTCTCATTAATTCGTTGCAGCACTTTAAAAGGGCCATCAGCTCTAGGCATCAATTTGGATTTTCTCAGTTCTGGAAATCTATCTTTTCGCAAATGCAACCAAACCAAATCCCCAGGTTCCAGAATCAATTGCTTTCTACCTTTATCTCCAGCACATTTGTACTTAGCATTCATGCGCTCTATGTTTTCTTTAGTGGCTTCATGTAATTTTAACATCAATTCAGCACGTTGCTTAGCATCAAAATTCTTTTTTTCAGAACTTGGCAAAGGCATTAAATCAATAGGAGCACGTGGCAAGAAGCCATAGACAATCTCGAAAGGACACATTTTTGTAGTAGAATGCAATGAACGATTATAAGCGAACTCAATATGAGGCAAACATTCTTCCCACATCTTAATATTCTTCTTTAAAACAGCCCTTAACATAGTGGATAAAGTTCTATTCACAACTTCAGTTTGACCATCAGTTTGGGGATGACAAGTGGTGGAAAATAAAAGCTTAGTCCCCAATTTAAACCACAAAGTCTTCCAAAAATGACTAAGAAATTTAGCATCACGATCAGAAACAATTGTGTTGGGCACACCATGTAGGCGAACAATTTCTCGAAAGAACAAATCAGCAATATTTGTAGCATCATCAGTTTTATGACATGGTATGAAATGTGCCATCTTAGAAAATCTATCAACAACCACAAACACACTATCACGTCCCCTCCTAGTCCTTGGTAATCCCAACACAAAATCCATAGATATATCCTCCCAAGGAGCATTAGGAACAGGAAGAGGTAGATACAAACCGTGGGGATTTAACCGTGACTTTGACTTTTGACATGTTGTGCAACGAGCAACAAACCTCTCCACATCTCTCTTCATCCTTGGCCAAAAGAAATGACCAGCAAGTATGTCCTCGGTCTTTTTTGCTCCAAAATGTCCCATCAAGCCACCTCCATGTGCTTCCTGCAACAACAACAAACGAACAGAGCTAGCTGGAATGCATAGCTTGTTAGCTCTAAACACAAACCCATCACTAACGATGAATTTGTTCCATCCTTTTCCATCTTTACAATGCAGCAACACGTCTCTAAAATCAGCATCGTGAACATATTGGTCCTTAATTGTTTCTAACCCAAAGATCTTATAATCAAGATGATTCAGCAAAGTATATCTCCGTGACAAAGCATCAGCAATAATATTCTCCTTCCCTTTCTTGTGTTTAATAATATAAGGAAAAGATTCAATAAATTCAACCCATTTTGCATGCCTACGATTCAGTTTTCCTTGACTACGAATATGTTTTAAAGATTCATGATCAGAATGGATAACAAACTCTTTGGGCCACAAATAATGCTGCCATGTCTCTAAGGTTCGAACAAGAGCATAGAGTTCTTTATCATAAGTAGAATAATTGAGAACAGGCCCACTCAATTTCTCACTAAAATATGCAATAGGTTTTCCCTCTTGTAACAAAACACCTCCCAGACCAATTCCACTAGCATCACATTCAAGCTCAAAAGTCTTATTAAAATCAGGAAGTTGTAGGAGAGGCGCATGAGTTAACTTATCTTTCAACATGTCGAATGAATTCTCTTGTGTTTTGCCCCACTCAAAAGGCACCCCCTTTTTGGTAAGCTCATTCAATGGTGCAGCAATGGTGCTGAAATCCTTCACAAAACGGCGATAGAATCCAGCAAGTCCTAGGAAACTCCGCACCTGGGTGATAGTCTTTGGGACAGGCCATCCCTGTATAGCTTCCACCTTGGCTTGATCAACCTCAATTCCCTGTGGAGTTACAACATAACCAAGAAAACACACTCGATCGGTGCAAAAGGTGCACTTCTCAAGGTTACCAAATAAGCGTGCCTCGCGTAGTGCATTAAAAACAGCACGTAAATGATCAAGATGTTCATCCAATGATTTGCTGTAAATTAATATATCATCAAAATATACGACAACAAATTTCCCAATGAAAGCACGCAAAACCTCGTTCATTAATCTCATGAAAGTACTAGGTGCATTAGTTAACCCAAAAGGCATGACTAACCACTCATATAAACCGAACTTAGTTTTGAAAGCAGTTTTCCATTCATCTCCCAATTTCATACGAATCTGGTGGTACCCACTACGTAAATCAACTTTTGAAAACACAACAGCACCACTCAGTTCATCTAGCATATCATCTAATCGTGGAATAGGGTGTCGATATCGAATGGTGATATTATTAATAGCTCTACAATCAACACACATACGCCATGTTCCATCTTTCTTAGGCACTAAAATTACTGGAACAGCACAAGGGCTAAGGGATTCTCGCACATAACCTTTGTCCAGTAGTTCTTGCACTTGTCGCTGAATTTCCTTTGTTTCTTCCGGGTTTGTCCTGTATGGCGCACGGTTTGGCAAAGATGCACCAGGAATAAGATCAATTTGGTGCTCAATCCCGCGTAATGGTGGCAGCCCCGCTGGTACCGCACTTGGAAACACATCGGAATACTCCTGCAAAACGTTAGCAATAGCAGGGGGCAAAGAACATTGCATATCCTCAATTGAAATCAAAGCATCCTTGCATATCAAAGCATAAGCAACAGAAGTGGATGCATTGAACTCATTAATATCTGATTTGGTAGCTATCATACAACGTCCTTTCAGTTTTATCTCATCTTTGTTACCAATTACAGATTTATCATTTTTATTGCTCTCGCTCTTTGCTTTAGTAGCCCTTGCAACATCAGTTTGCATAATAGTTTCAGGGGACATAGGATGCAGCACAATTTTGCGATCATGGTATAGAAAAGAATACTGATTTGATCTACCATGATGCATAGAATCTCTATCAAATTGCCAAGGTCTACCTAGCAGAATGTTACAAGCTTGCATAGGCACAACATCACATTCAACAATATCTTTGTAGGATCCGATGGAAAAATTGATTCTCACAAGTCTAGTTACCTTTGCCTTACCACTGTTGTTCAGCCATTGGATGTAGTAGGGATGCGGGTGTGGTTTGGTGTTGAGGGCAAGTTTCTGCACCATATCGCTGCTTGCCAAGTTGTTGCAGCTACCTCCATCAATGATCATGCGGCAGGAACGCTCTTTGATGACACACTTTGTTTGGAATAAAATATGTCGCTGATTTTGCTCCGCCTTCTCCATTTGTGCACTAAGCACTCGCTGCACGATCAAGCTTTCATAGTGGTCCGCTTCACCTGCATTAATATGTTCTTCTATTTGCTCTTCATTACCTGCATGGTCAGTCGCAAGCAGTGCAAGCGTGTCTTCATCAAAATCACTAGCAGATGAGCACTCACCATCATCTTTGACAATCATAACTCGCTTGTTTGGACAGTCACGCATCATGTGTCCATATCCCTTGCACCGGTGACATTGTATGTGGCTTGTTCTACCCGTCGATGCCACGGATGAAGTACTCGCAGCAGGCTTTTGCATCGTCTTTGCAACTGAATTTGTGGGAGCAGCTCGAGTCTTGTCACTAGATGATGGAGTAGACATACGTGTAGATGGAGTTGTAGTCATGCGTTGCTGCCATGAATTAGCCTTCCCTGCAGAAATATTAGTCCTTGCGCTAGCACGTCGTCCCTGCACTTCCCTTTCAGCTTTACAAGCAAGATGAAACAAACGGGTTACACTATTGTATTCTTTGTAAGCGAGGATGTCCTGAATTTCCCGATTTAACCCACCCAAAAATCTAGCCATAGCCGGTTCCTCATCCTCCTCTAGGTTACAACGCAACATACCCGTTTGTAATTCCTGATAATATTCTTCTACACTTTTAGCACCTTGTCTCAATTGTTGCAACTTATTTATCAAATCACGGGCATAGTAAGATGGAACAAATCTAGCTCTCATGGCTCGTTTCAGCGCATCCCAAGTTCTAGGTAAGTTATTAGGATTTTTCTTGCCATATTCTATCCACCAAACAGAAGCAAAATCTGTAAACTCACTAGTAGCAGCCCTAACACGTGTAGTCTCAGGAAATTCATGACATGCAAACTTTTGATCAACAGCAATCTCCCAAGTAATGTAGGCATCAGGGTCATATTTACCATCAAAAGGAGGTATCTTAAATTTAATCTTACTGAAAGCATCATCATTATTGTGTACCTCGCGTCGGCGGTTGCCACCCATACCTCTACGGTTGTGACGTAGGCGTCGTCGATCACGAGCGTCTTGATCATCATGCTCAGTATCAGCAGTGTAGTCATCTTCATGACTACCGTGCTCTCGATCTCCCTCCTTTTCTTCTTTATGCTTCTCTTTATCCTCGGTGTGGAAGTCATCAAATCGCCTTAGGAGAGCAGCAAGGCTTTTGTCCACACTAGCAACGGATTCCTCCAAACTTGTAAGCTTGTTGTTTGTGGCAATCTGCGTAGCCTCCAACTGCCCCAGCTTTTCATTTGTCACCTGCAAGTCATTATCAAGTCCCTCTGTGTGCAGCTTCACTTTCCTTTCAAAATGCTGTATGATGCCCTTAGTGCGAGGTGTATGTAGTGTTTCGTTATCATCATCTCCCCCTGTCATGGTTCAAAAACAAAGACAACAAGAAAGGCAAGTGAAGAAATAAAAGCCCTACAGCTACTAGGATGTAGCTACAGCAAGTCTCTCACACTCAACTTGTTACACAAGTTCTTACCAATTCTTACCTTGCTTGACAGGAGGGGTCGTCTACCAACAAGTCTTCAGCAATGGATGAAGTGTATCGGTGCTGCGGCACAAGACCTGTCAAGCTGTAGAGTATGTGGAGCTATAGGTGGGCTGAAACAAGGAACGAACTAGCACCACGTTAGTTATAAAGGCGAGCTGAATAAACGTTCGACGATGGTACTGTGCTGGTCCTAGGCTAGACCGTGCTAGAGACGCGAGCCTGGACACAAAGGAAAACCACAGCACACCGCTGAAAACAAGGTGGAACAAACCTAAAATCAATATGAAAAACAGCCCCTTTTCTTTTGAATCTTTTCTCTTTTCTTTTTTTTTTTTTTTTTTGGGCAACCTCAAAAACTGATTATATGAACAAAAGAATACAAAGGAGCAATTCGGTACACACACTTTTTCCGAAAGTACAGGGGTATTCCGGTAAGAAGAAGATACTCTCTCTCTCTCTCTCTCTCTAGAGTAAGGCCGAACAAGTATGGAGTTATCTTTCTTTTGGATCACAGAAAGACTCACGTAGACGGAGTTCAGGATATATTAACAAGCGGACTCCAAGTTCTACTCGGTTTCCACTCAGAACCAACCACAAACGGATTCCACCTATTGCCGAGTTCTACTCGGTTTCCTTTTTTTTTATCACGTTGGTGGAACTCAGATTGGAACTCAACTCGATCCGGACCAAGACCACAGTTCAATTCGGACTTCACAACAGATTCGACAGAGAGAAGATATGGTAATACTCGGCTGTGTATAGATGGTGACAAGAACTCGAAACTCTAAAGGACTAGACACTAAGACCAGCAACTCGACACAAACCGAAGCAACGCAAATTCAACAAGCCCTAACTAAACGGTACTAGCCAAGGCACAAAGGTTTAATAGGATTATGGAAAAACTAATCTACTATATTTTTTTTTTGGCTTTTCTGGACTATAGGAAATTAATTAAAAACAGCAATGGATTAGAAGTCTCTCACCGAAGAACCTTGCTCTGATTACCAACTGATGCGAACCCGCTAGGGTTTTTGCCCGATCTTTCGATGAGAAACAGGGATAACTCGATTGGTGGATGGAGATGACGTTCACGGCCCGACTACAGCCCTCAAGACCGCGCCTTAGCAACCGATACACCACGTCCAATAGCCGTCACGATCTTGTGGAGCGCGACAACCAGCCCCTAGGGCTCCCGTCCTGCAAGCAATCGAAGAACTAGCAAGAACAAGGAAACAAGCACTGAATTTGCAAGATGAAATTGAAGGTTTCAAACTGAATCTTAATCTACAATGGGGTTCCGAAGACAAGGAGACGGGCGGCTGATCCTGCACGCGCGCCTACAAGCAAGTAGCTAAGGCTAAACTTGATCTAAACAAAACCCAACCCGACCATGGCGGCTATAGAGGGATATAAGTAGATGGATTGACGACCAAAAGAGTGTTGGGGTCGTCCTCCAACCCTAGGACGCGTCCCTAATGGACCCAACTTGATACATGGGCCATAAGCCCAAAATGAGGTGACGCAGCACCCTGGACAGCAAGACCTGTCGACGGTAATTGGATCATTGCCGCTGCTGCCGAACAGATATTGACGTGGGACTTGATTCATATGAAAGTAAACTTGATAAGCTTTCCAACAAGTCCTGAAGCGCCTGAATCCGAATCCGTATGCAACCGTGGTGGCGGTCACAAGTTGGTGCTTTGCTGCAGTCCGAATCCAGCTAGCGCGAGTCCTTCTCCCTTTCGGTCTTCTCCTCGGTTCCTAATCAAAACAAGAGTGCACGCGTTTCCATTGTCTAAACAAGATGGACAAGAGCTTATCATGGAACTCACTTGATGATTAAGTTGACGAGCACGAGCACGAGTAAGAGGACCAGCTATAGGTTGTGTCGGAGAGGATGTATCGCTGGTGTTGATGTCCTCATCAGGTGGGTTTTTGGCACTTTCATTTCCGGAGGAACGTTGCCGCAAAACTCGTGCCGTAGGGCCGTTTTTTCACGAATGCACCGAAAAACTCGCAGTTGAATTTTTTGCAACGGACGCACCCAATCATCTACGTTTGTCCCAAAACTCATGTTTCGTGTTTTTGGCACTTTCATTTCCAACGGAACGGTGCCGCAAAACTCGCGCGGGATGGCCGTTTTTCCCACGGATTCACCAAAAAAACTCACAGTTGAATTTTTCGCAACGGACGCACCCAATCATCTCTGTTTGACCCAAAACTCATGTTTGGTAGGTTTTCGGCACTTCACTTCCGACGGAACGGTGCCGCAACACTTGTGCAAAAGGGCTGTTTTTTCACTAATGCACCGAAAAACTTGTAGTTGAATTTTTGGCAATGGACGCACCCAATCATCGCCGTTTGACCCAAAACTCATGTTTGGTGGGTTTTTGGCACTTTCATTTTCGACGGAACGGTGCCGAAAAATTCGCATGGGGTAACCGTTTTTCCCACGGATTCACCAAAAAACTCGCAGTTGAATTTTTCGCAACAGACGCGCCCAATCATCTCTGTTTGACACCAAACTCATGTTTGGTAGGTTTTCGGCACTTCACTTCCGACTGAACGTTGCCGCAAAACTCGTGCGGTAGGGCCGTTTTTTCACCAATGCACCGAAAAACTCGCAGTTGAATTTTTTGCAACGGACGCACCCAATCATCTCCGTTTGTCCCAAAACTCATGTTTGGTGTTTTTGACACTATCATTTCCAACGGAACGGTGCCGCAAAACTCGCGCGGGATGGCCGTTTTTCCCACGGATTCACCAAAAAAACTCACAGTTGAATTTTTCGCAACGGACGCACCCAATCATCTCTGTTTGACCCAAAACTCATGTTTGGTAGGTTTTCGGCACTTCACTTCCGACGGAACGGTGCCGCAACACATGTGCAAAAGGGCTGTTTTTTCACCAATGCACCGAAAAACTTGTAGTTGAATTTTAGGCAATGGACGCACCCAATCATCGCCGTTTGACTCAAAACTCATGTTGGGTGGGTTTTTCACACTTTCATTTCTGACGGAACGGTGCCGCAAATCTCGCGCGGGATGACCGTTTTTCCCACGGATTCACCAAAAAAACTTGTAGTTGAATTTTTCGCAACGGACACACACCAATCATCTCCGTTTGACCCGGAACTCATGTTTGGTGGGTTTTTTGTACTTTCATTTCCGACGGAACAGTGCCGCAAAATTCATGCGGAAGGGCCGTTTTTTCACCAATGCACTGAAAAACTCGCAGTTGAATTTTTCGCAACGGACGGACCCAATCATCTCCGTTTGACCCAAAACTCATGTTTGGTGGGTTTTTGGCACTTTCATTTCCAACGGAACGGTGCCGCAAAACTCGCGCGGGATGGCCGTTTTTCCCACGGATTCACAAAAAAACTCGCAGTTGAATTTTTCACAACGGACGCACCCAATCATCTCTGTTTGACCCCAAACTCATGTTTGGTAGGTTTTCGGCACTTCACTTCCGACGGAACGGTGCCGCAACACTTGTGCGAAAGGGCTGTTTTTTCACCAATGCACCGAAAAACTTGTAGTTGAATTTTTGGCCTCGTTGAATTTTTGGCAATGGACACACCCAATCATCGCCGTTTGACCCAAAACTCATGTTTGGTGGGTTTTTGGCACTTTCATTTCCGACGGAACGGTGCCGCAAAACTCACGCGGGATGACCATTTTGCCCACGGATTCACCAAAAAATCCCGCAGTTGAATTTTTCGCAACGGACGAAATCAATCGTCTTCGTTTGACCCGAAACTCATGTTTGGTGGGTTTTGGCACTTTCATTTTCGACAGAACGTTGCCGGAAAACTCGTGCGGGATGGCCGTTTTTTCCACTGATTCACAAAAAACCAGCAGTTGAATTTTTCGCAACGGACGCACCCAATCATCTCCGTTTGACCCAAAACACATGTTTGGTGGGTTTTTGGCACTTTCATTTCTGACGGAACGGTGCCACAAAACTCGCGCGGGAGGGCCATGTTTTCCACCAATGCACCGAAAAACTCGAAGTTGAATTTTTCACAACGGACGCACCCAATCATCTCAGTTTGACTCAAAACTCATGTTGGGTGGGTTTTTCACACTTTCATTTCTGACGGAACGGTGCCGCAAAACTCGCGCGGGATGACCGTTTTTCCCACGGATTCACCAAAAAAACTCGTAGTTGAATTTTTCGCAACGGACACACACCAATCATCTCCGTTTGACCCGAAACTCATGTTTGGTGGGTTTTTTGTACTTTGATTTCTGACGGAACAGTGCCGCAAAATTCATGCGGAAGGGCCGTTTTTTCACCAATGCACTGAAAAACTCGCAGTTGAATTTTTCGCAACGGACGCACACAATCATCTACGTTTGTCCCAAAACTCATGTTTGGTGTTTTTGGCACATTCATTTCCAACGGAACGGTGCCGCAAAACTCGCGCGGGATGGCCGTTTTTCCCACGGATTCACCAAAAAAACTCACAGTTGAATTTTTCACAACGGACGCACCCAATCATCTCTGTTTGACCCAAAACTCATGTTTGGTGGGTTTTCGGCACTTCACTTCCGACGGAACGGTGCCGCAACACTTGTGCGAAAGGGCTGTTTTTTCACCAATGCACCGAAAAACTTGTAGTTGAATTTTTGGCCTAGTTGAATTTTTGGCAATGGACACACCCAATCATCGCCGTTTGACCCAAAACTCATGTTTGGTGGGTTTTTGACACTTTCATTTCCGACGGAACGGTGCCGCAAAACTCACGCGGGATGACCATTTTGCCCACGGATTCACCAAAAAATCCCGCAGTTGAATTTTTCGCAACGGACGAAATCAATCGTCTTCGTTTGACCCGAAACTCATGTTTGGTGGGTTTTGGCACATTCATTTTCGATAGAACGTTGCCGCAAAACTCGTGCGGGATGGCCGTTTTTCCCACGGATTCACCAAAAAAACTCACAGTTGAATTTTTCGCAACGGACGCACCCAATCATCTCTGTTTGACCCAAAACTCATGTTTGGTAGGTTTTCGGCACTTCACATCCGACGGAACGGTGCCGCAACACTTGTGCAAAAGGGCTGTTTTTTCACTAATGCACCGAAAAACTTGTAGTTGAATTTTTGGCAATGGACGCACCCAATCATCGCCGTTTGACCCAAAACTCATGTTTGGTGGGTTTTTGGCACTTTCATTTTCGACGGAACGGTGCCGAAAAATTCGCATGGGGTAACCGTTTTTCCCACGGATTCACCAAAAAACTCGCAGTTGAATTTTTCACAACGGACGCGCCCAATCATCTCTGTTTGACCCAAAACTCATGTTTGGTGGGTTTTCGGCACTTCACTTCCGACGGAACGGTGCCGCAACACTTGTGCGGAAGGGCTGTTTTTTCACCAAGGCACCGAAAAACTCGCAATTGAATTTTTTGCAACGGATGCACCCAATCATCTCCGTTTGACCCAAAACTCATGTTTGGTGGGTTTTTGGCACTTTCATTTCCAACGGAACGGTGCCGCAAAACTCGCGCTGGATGGCCGTTTTTCCCACGGATTCACAAAAAAAACTCGCAGTTGAATTTTTCACAACGGACGCACCCAATCATCTCTGTTTGACCCCAAACTCATGTTTGGTAGGTTTTCGGCACTTCACTTCCGACGGAACGGTGCCGCAACACTTGTGCGGAAGGGCTGTTTTTTCACCAATGCACCGAAAAACTTGTAGTTGAATTTTTGGCAATGGACACACAATCATCGCCGTTTGACCCAAAACTCATGTTTGGTGGGTTTTTGGCACTTTCATTTCCGACGGAACGGTGCCGCAAAACTCACGCGGGATGACCGTTTTGCCCACGGATTCACCAAAAAATCCCGCAGTTGAATTTTTCGCAACGGACGAAATCAATCGTCTTCGTTTGACCCGAAACTCATGTTTGGTGGATTTTGGCACTTTCATTTTCGACAGAAAGTTGCCGCAAAACTCGTGCGGGATGGCCGTTTTTTTCCACTGATTCACAAAAAAAACCAGCAGTTGAATTCTTCGCAACGGATACACCCAATCATCTCCGTTTGACCCAAAACACATGTTTGGTGGGTTTTTGGCACTTTCATTTCTGACGGAACGGTGCCACAAAACTCGCGCGGGAGGGCCATGTTTTCCACCAATGCACCGAAAAACTCGAAGTTGAATTTTTCACAACGGACGCACCCAATCATCTCAGTTTGACTCAAAACTCATGTTTGGTGGGTTTTTGGCACTTTCATTTCCGGCGGAACGTTGCCGCAAAACTCGTGCGGTAGGGCCGTTTTTTCACCAATGCACCGAAAAACTCGCAGTTGAATTTTTTGCAACGGACGCACCCAATCATCTCCATTTGTCCCAAAACTCATGTTTGGTGTTTTTGGCACTTTCATTTCCAACGGAACGGTGCCGCAATACTCGCGCGGGATGGCCGTTTTTCCCACGGATTCACCAAAAAAACTCACGGTTGAATTTTTCGCAACGGACGCACCCAATCATCTCTGTTTGACCCAAAACTCATGTTTGGTAGGTTTTCGGCACTTCACTTCCGACGGAACGGTGCCGCAACACTTGTGCAAAAGGGCTGTTTTTTCACCAATGCACCGAAAAACTTGTAGTTGAATTTTTGGCAATGGACGCACCCAATCATCGCCGTTTGACCCAAAACTCATGTTTGGTGGGTTTTTGGCACTTTCATTTTCGACGGAACGGTGCCGAAAAATTCGCATGGGGTAACCGTTTTTCCCACGGATTCACCAAAAAACTCGTAGTTGAATTTTTCGCAACGGACGCGCCCAATCATCTCTGTTTGACACCAAACTCATGTTTGGTAGGTTTTCGGCACTTCACTTCCGACTGAACGGTGCCGCAACACTTGTGCGGAAGGGCTATTTTTTCACCAATGCACCGAAAACTCGCAGTTGAATTTTATGCAACGGATGCACCCAATCATCTCCGTTTGACCCAAAACTCATGTTTGGTGGGTTTTTGGCACTTTCATTTCCAACGGAACGGTGCCGCAAAACTCGCGCGGGATGGCCGTTTTTGCCACGGATTCACAAAATTAACTCGCAGTTGAATTTTTCGCAACGGACGCACCCAATCATCTCTGTTTGACCCCAAACTCATGTTTGGTAGGTTTTCGGCACTTCACTTCTGACGGAACGGTGCCACAACACTTGTGCGGAAGGGCTGTTTTTTCACCAATGCACCGAAAAACTTGTAGTTGAATTTTTGGCAATGGACACACCCAATCATCGCCGTTTGACCCAAAACTCATGTTTGGTGGGTTTCTGGCACTTTCATTTCCGACGGAACGGTGCCGCAAAACTCATGCGGGATGACCGTTTTGCCCACGGATTCACCAAAAAATCCCGCAGTTGAATTTTTCGCAACGGACGAAATCAATCGTCTTCGTTTGACCCGAAACTCATGTTTGGTGGGTTTTGGCACTTTCATTTTCTACAGAAAGTGGCCGCAAAACTCGTGCGGGATGGCCGTTTTTTCCACTGATTCACAAAAAAAACCAGCAGTTGAATTCTTCGCAACGGAGGCACCCAATCATCTCCGTTTGACCCAAAACACATGTTTGGTGGGTTTTTGGCACTTTCATTTCTGACGGAACGGTGCCACAAAACTCGTGCGGGAGGACCATGTTTTCCACCAATGCACCGAAAAACTCGCAGTTGAATTTTTTGCAACGGACGCACCCAATCATCTCAGTTTGACTGAAAACTCATGTTTGGTGGGTTTTTGGCACTTTCATTTCCGGCGGAACGTAGCCGCAAAACTCGTGCGGTAGGGCCGTTTTTTCACCAATGCACCGAAAAACTCGCAGTTGAATTTTTTGCAACGGACGCACCCAATCATCTCCGTTTGTCCCAAAACTCATGTTTGGTGTTTTTGACACTTTCATTTCCAACGGAACGGTGCCGCAAAACTCGCGCGGGATGGCCGTTTTTCCCACGGATTCACCAAAAAAACTCACAGTTGAATTTTTCGCAACGGACGCACCCAATCATCTCTGTTTGACCCAAAACTCATGTTTGGTAGGTTTTCGGCACTTCACTTCCGACGGAACGGTGCCGCAACACTTGTGCAAAAGGGCTGTTTTTTCACCAATGCACCGAAAAACTTGTAGTTGAATTTTTGGCAATGGACGCACCCAATCATCGCCGTTTGACTCAAAACTCATGTTGGGTGGGTTTTTCACACTTTCATTTCTGACGGAACGGTGCCGCAAATCTCGCGCGGGATGACCGTTTTCCCACGGATTCACCAAAAAAACTCGTAGTTGAATTTTTCGCAACGGACACACACCAATCATCTCCGTTTGACCCGAAACTCATGTTTGGTGGGTTTTTTGTACTTTCATTTCCGACGGAACAGTGCCGCAAAATTCATGCGGAAGGGCCGTTTTTTCACCAATGCACTGAAAAACTCGCAGTTGAATTTTTCGCAACGGACGGACCCAATCATCTCCGTTTGACCCAAAACTCATGTTTGGTGGGTTTTTGGCACTTTCATTTCCGGCGGAACGGTGCCGCAAAACTCGTGCGGTAGGGCCGTTTTTTCACCAATGCACCGAAAAACTCGCAGTTGAATTTTTTGCAACGGACGCACCCAATCATCTCCGTTTGACCCAAAACTCATGTTTGGTGGTTTTTGGCACTTTCATTTCCAACGGAACGGTGCCGCAAAACTCGCGCGGGATGGCCGTTTTTCCCACGGATTCACCAAAAAAACTCACAGTTGAATTTTTCGCAACGGACGCACCCAATCATCTCTGTTTGACCCAAAACTCATGTTTGGTGGGTTTTCGGCACTTCACTTCCGACAGAACGGTGCCGCGACACTTGTGCGAAAGGGCCATTTTTTCACCAATGCACCGAAAAACTTGTAGTTGAATTTTTGGCAATGGACACACCCAATCATCGCCGTTTGACCCAAAACTCATGTTTGGTGGGTTTTTGGCACTTTCATTTCCGACGGAACGGTGCCGCAAAACTCACGCGGGATGACCGTTTTGCCCACGGATTCACCAAAAAATCCCGCAGTTGAATTTTTCGCAACGGACGAAATCAATCGTCTTCGTTTGACCCGAAACTCATGTTTGGTGGGTTTTGGCACATTCATTTTCGACAGAACGTTGCCGCAAAACTCGTGCGGGATGGCCGTTTTTTCTACTGATTCACAAAAAAACCAGCAGTTGAATTTTTCGCAACGGACGCACCCAATCATCTCCGTTTGACCCAAAACACATGTTTGGTGGGTTTTTGGCACTTTCATTTCTGACGGAACGGTGCCACAAAACTCGCGCGGGAGGGCCATGTTTTCCACCAATGCACCGAAAAACTCGAAGTTGAATTTTTCACAACGGACGCACCCAATCATCTCAGTTTGACTCAAAACTCATGTTGGGTGGGTTTTTCACACTTTCATTTCTAACGGAACGGTGCCGCAAAACTCGTGCGGGATGACCGTTTTTCCCACGGATTCACCAAAAAAACTCGTAGTTGAACTTTTCGCAACGGACACACACCAATCATCTCCGTTTGACCCGAAACTCATGTTTGGTGGGTTTTTTGTACTTTCATTTCCGACGGAACAGTGCCGCAAAATTCGTGCGGAAGTGCCGTTTTTTCACCAATGCACTAAAAAACTCGCAGTTCAATTTTTCGCAACGGACGGACCCAATCATCTCCATTTGACCCAAAACTCATGTTTGGTGGGTTTTTGGCACTTTCATTTCTGACGGAACGGTGCCACAAAACTCGCGCGGGAGGGCCATGTTTTCCACCAATGCACCGAAAAACTCGAAGTTGAATTTTTCACAACGGACGCACCCAATCATCTCAGTTTGACTCAAAACTCATGTTTGGTGGGTTTTTGGCACTTTCATTTCCGGCGGAACGTTGCCGCAAAACTCGTGCGGTAGGGCCGTTTTTTCACCAATGCACCGAAAAACTCGAAGTTGAATTTTTCACAACGGACGCACCCAATCATCTCAGTTTGACTCAAAACTCATGTTGGGTGGGTTTTTCACACTTTCATTTCTGACGGAACGGTGCCGCAAATCTCGCGCGGGATGACCGTTTTTCCCACGGATTCACCAAAAAAACTCGTAGTTGAATTTTTCGCAACGGACACACACCAATCATCTCCGTTTGACCCAAAACTCATGTTTGGTGGGTTTTTTGTACTTTCATTTCCGACGGAACAGTGCCGCAAAATTCATGCGGAAGGGCCGTTTTTTCACCAATGCACTGAAAAACTCGCAGTTGAATTTTTCGCAACAGACGGACCCAATCATCTCCGTTTGACCCAAAACTCATGTTTGGTGGGTTTTTGGCAGTTTCATTTCCGGCGGAATGGTGCCGCAAAACTCGTGCGGTAGGGCCGTTTTTTCACCAATGCACCGAAAAACTCGCAGTTGAATTTTTTGCAACGGACGCACCCAATCATCTCCGTTTGTCCCAAAACTCATGTTTGGTGGTTTTTGGCACTTTCATTTCCAACGGAACGGTGCCGCAAAACTCGCGCGGGATGGCCGTTTTTCCCACGGATTCACCAAAAAAACTCACAGTTGAATTTTTCGCAACGGACGCACCCAATCATCTCTGTTTGACCCAAAACTCATGTTTGGTGGGTTTTCGGCACTTCACTTCCGACGGAACGGTGCCGCAACACCTGTGCGAAAGGGCTGTTTTTTCACCAATGCACCGAAAAACTTGTAGTTGAATTTTTGGCAATGGACACACCCAATCATCGCCGTTTGACCCAAAACTCATGTTTGGTGGGTTTTTGGCACTTTCATTTCCGACGGAACGGTGCCGCAAAACTCACGCGGGATGACCATTTTGCCCACGGATTCACCAAAAAATCCCGCAGTTGAATTTTTCACAACGGACGAAATCAATCGTCTTCGTTTGACCCGAAACTCATGTTTGGTGGGTTTTGGCACATTCATTTTAGACAGAATGTTGCCGCAAAACTCGTGCGGGATGGCCGTTTTTTCCACTGATTCACAAAAAAACCAGCAGTTGAATTTTTCGCAACGGACGCACCCAATCATCTCCGTTTGACCCAAAACACATGTTTGGTGGGTTTTTGGCACTTTCATTTCTGACAGAACGGTGCCACAAAACTCGCGCGGGAGGGCCATGTTTTCCACCAATGCACCGAAAAACTCGAAGTTGAATTTTTCACAACGGACGCACCCAATCATCTCAGTTTGACTCAAAACTCATGTTGGGTGGGTTTTTCACACTTTCATTTCTGACGGAACGGTGCCGCAAATCTCGCGCGGGATGACCGTTTTCCCACGGATTCACCAAAAAAACTCGTAGTTGAATTTTTCGCAACGGACACACACCAATCATCTCCGTTTGACCCGAAACTCATGTTTGGTGGGTTTTTTGTACTTTCATTTCCGACGGAACAGTGCCGCAAAATTCATGCGGAAGGGCCGTTTTTTCACCAATGCACTGAAAAACTCGCAGTTGAATTTTTCGCAACGGACGGACCCAATCATCTCCGTTTGACCCAAAACTCATGTTTGGTGGGTTTTTGGCACTTTCATTTCCGGCGGAACGGTGCCGCAAAACTCGTGCGGTAGGGCCGTTTTTTCACCAATGCACCGAAAAACTCGCAGTTGAATTTTTTGCAACGGACGCACCCAATCATCTCCGTTTGACCCAAAACTCATGTTTGGTGGTTTTTGGCACTTTCATTTCCAACGGAACGGTGCCGCAAAACTCGCGCGGGATGGCCGTTTTTCCCACGGATTCACCAAAAAAACTCACAGTTGAATTTTTCGCAACGGACGCACCCAATCATCTCTGTTTGACCCAAAACTCATGTTTGGTGGGTTTTCGGCACTTCACTTCCGACAGAACGGTGCCGCGACACTTGTGCGAAAGGGCCATTTTTTCACCAATGCACCGAAAAACTTGTAGTTGAATTTTTGGCAATGGACACACCCAATCATCGCCGTTTGACCCAAAACTCATGTTTGGTGGGTTTTTGGCACTTTCATTTCCGACGGAACGGTGCCGCAAAACTCACGCGGGATGACCGTTTTGCCCACGGATTCACCAAAAAATCCCGCAGTTGAATTTTTCGCAACGGACGAAATCAATCGTCTTCGTTTGACCCGAAACTCATGTTTGGTGGGTTTTGGCACATTCATTTTCGACAGAACGTTGCCGCAAAACTCGTGCGGGATGGCCGTTTTTTCTACTGATTCACAAAAAAACCAGCAGTTGAATTTTTCGCAACGGACGCACCCAATCATCTCCGTTTGACCCAAAACACATGTTTGGTGGGTTTTTGGCACTTTCATTTCTGACGGAACGGTGCCACAAAACTCGCGCGGGAGGGCCATGTTTTCCACCAATGCACCGAAAAACTCGAAGTTGAATTTTTCACAACGGACGCACCCAATCATCTCAGTTTGACTCAAAACTCATGTTGGGTGGGTTTTTCACACTTTCATTTCTAACGGAACGGTGCCGCAAAACTCGTGCGGGATGACCGTTTTTCCCACGGATTCACCAAAAAAACTCGTAGTTGAACTTTTCGCAACGGACACACACCAATCATCTCCGTTTGACCCGAAACTCATGTTTGGTGGGTTTTTTGTACTTTCATTTCCGACGGAACAGTGCCGCAAAATTCGTGCGGAAGTGCCGTTTTTTCACCAATGCACTAAAAAACTCGCAGTTCAATTTTTCGCAACGGACGGACCCAATCATCTCCATTTGACCCAAAACTCATGTTTGGTGGGTTTTTGGCACTTTCATTTCTGACGGAACGGTGCCACAAAACTCGCGCGGGAGGGCCATGTTTTCCACCAATGCACCGAAAAACTCGAAGTTGAATTTTTCACAACGGACGCACCCAATCATATCAGTTTGACTCAAAACTCATGTTTGGTGGGTTTTTGGCACTTTCATTTCCGGCGGAACGTTGCCGCAAAACTCGTGCGGTAGGGCCGTTTTTTCACCAATGCACCGAAAAACTCGAAGTTGAATTTTTCACAACGGACGCACCCAATCATCTCAGTTTGACTCAAAACTCATGTTGGGTGGGTTTTTCACACTTTCATTTCTGACGGAACGGTGCCGCAAATCTCGCGCGGGATGACCGTTTTTCCCACGGATTCACCAAAAAAACTCGTAGTTGAATTTTTCGCAACGGACACACACCAATCATCTCCGTTTGACCCAAAACTCATGTTTGGTGGGTTTTTTGTACTTTCATTTCCGACGGAACAGTGCCGCAAAATTCATGCGGAAGGGCCGTTTTTTCACCAATGCACTGAAAAACTCGCAGTTGAATTTTTCGCAACAGACGGACCCAATCATCTCCGTTTGACCCAAAACTCATGTTTGGTGGGTTTTTGGCAGTTTCATTTCCGGCGGAATGGTGCCGCAAAACTCGTGCGGTAGGGCCGTTTTTTCACCAATGCACCGAAAAACTCGCAGTTGAATTTTTTGCAACGGACGCACCCAATCATCTCCGTTTGTCCCAAAACTCATGTTTGGTGGTTTTTGGCACTTTCATTTCCAACGGAACGGTGCCGCAAAACTCGCGCGGGATGGCCGTTTTTCCCACGGATTCACCAAAAAAACTCACAGTTGAATTTTTCGCAACGGACGCACCCAATCATCTCTGTTTGACCCAAAACTCATGTTTGGTGGGTTTTCGGCACTTCACTTCCGACGGAACGGTGCCGCAACACCTGTGCGAAAGGGCTGTTTTTTCACCAATGCACCGAAAAACTTGTAGTTGAATTTTTGGCAATGGACACACCCAATCATCGCCGTTTGACCCAAAACTCATGTTTGGTGGGTTTTTGGCACTTTCATTTCCGACGGAACGGTGCCGCAAAACTCACGCGGGATGACCATTTTGCCCACGGATTCACCAAAAAATCCCGCAGTTGAATTTTTCACAACGGACGAAATCAATCGTCTTCGTTTGACCCGAAACTCATGTTTGGTGGGTTTTGGCACATTCATTTTAGACAGAATGTTGCCGCAAAACTCGTGCGGGATGGCCGTTTTTTCCACTGATTCACAAAAAAACCAGCAGTTGAATTTTTCGCAACGGACGCACCCAATCATCTCCGTTTGACCCAAAACACATGTTTGGTGGGTTTTTGGCACTTTCATTTCTGACAGAACGGTGCCACAAAACTCGCGCGGGAGGGCCATGTTTTCCACCAATGCACCGAAAAACTCGAAGTTGAATTTTTCACAACGGACGCACCCAATCATCTCAGTTTGACTCAAAACTCATGTTGGGTGGGTTTTTCACACTTTCATTTCTGACGGAACGGTGCCGCAAATCTCGCGCGGGATGACCGTTTTCCCACGGATTCACCAAAAAAACTCGTAGTTGAATTTTTCGCAACGGACACACACCAATCATCTCCGTTTGACCCGAAACTCATGTTTGGTGGGTTTTTTGTACTTTCATTTCCGACGGAACAGTGCCGCAAAATTCATGCGGAAGGGCCGTTTTTTCACCAATGCACTGAAAAACTCGCAGTTGAATTTTTCGCAACGGACGGACCCAATCATCTCCGTTTGACCCAAAACTCATGTTTGGTGGGTTTTTGGCACTTTCATTTCCGGCGGAACGGTGCCGCAAAACTCGTGCGGTAGGGCCGTTTTTTCACCAATGCACCGAAAAACTCGCAGTTGAATTTTTTGCAACGGACGCACCCAATCATCTCCGTTTGACCCAAAACTCATGTTTGGTGGTTTTTGGCACTTTCATTTCCAACGGAACGGTGCCGCAAAACTCGCGCGGGATGGCCGTTTTTCCCACGGATTCACCAAAAAAACTCACAGTTGAATTTTTCGCAACGGACGCACCCAATCATCTCTGTTTGACCCAAAACTCATGTTTGGTGGGTTTTCGGCACTTCACTTCCGACAGAACGGTGCCGCGACACTTGTGCGAAAGGGCCATTTTTTCACCAATGCACCGAAAAACTTGTAGTTGAATTTTTGGCAATGGACACACCCAATCATCGCCGTTTGACCCAAAACTCATGTTTGGTGGGTTTTTGGCACTTTCATTTCCGACGGAACGGTGCCGCAAAACTCACGCGGGATGACCGTTTTGCCCACGGATTCACCAAAAAATCCCGCAGTTGAATTTTTCGCAACGGACGAAATCAATCGTCTTCGTTTGACCCGAAACTCATGTTTGGTGGGTTTTGGCACATTCATTTTCGACAGAACGTTGCCGCAAAACTCGTGCGGGATGGCCGTTTTTTCTACTGATTCACAAAAAAACCAGCAGTTGAATTTTTCGCAACGGACGCACCCAATCATCTCCGTTTGACCCAAAACACATGTTTGGTGGGTTTTTGGCACTTTCATTTCTGACGGAACGGTGCCACAAAACTCGCGCGGGAGGGCCATGTTTTCCACCAATGCACCGAAAAACTCGAAGTTGAATTTTTCACAACGGACGCACCCAATCATCTCAGTTTGACTCAAAACTCATGTTGGGTGGGTTTTTCACACTTTCATTTCTAACGGAACGGTGCCGCAAAACTCGTGCGGGATGACCGTTTTTCCCACGGATTCACCAAAAAAACTCGTAGTTGAACTTTTCGCAACGGACACACACCAATCATCTCCGTTTGACCCGAAACTCATGTTTGGTGGGTTTTTTGTACTTTCATTTCCGACGGAACAGTGCCGCAAAATTCGTGCGGAAGTGCCGTTTTTTCACCAATGCACTAAAAAACTCGCAGTTCAATTTTTCGCAACGGACGGACCCAATCATCTCCATTTGACCCAAAACTCATGTTTGGTGGGTTTTTGGCACTTTCATTTCTGACGGAACGGTGCCACAAAACTCGCGCGGGAGGGCCATGTTTTCCACCAATGCACCGAAAAACTCGAAGTTGAATTTTTCACAACGGACGCACCCAATCATATCAGTTTGACTCAAAACTCATGTTTGGTGGGTTTTTGGCACTTTCATTTCCGGCGGAACGTTGCCGCAAAACTCGTGCGGTAGGGCCGTTTTTTCACCAATGCACCGAAAAACTCGAAGTTGAATTTTTCACAACGGACGCACCCAATCATCTCAGTTTGACTCAAAACTCATGTTGGGTGGGTTTTTCACACTTTCATTTCTGACGGAACGGTGCCGCAAATCTCGCGCGGGATGACCGTTTTTCCCACGGATTCACCAAAAAAACTCGTAGTTGAATTTTTCGCAACGGACACACACCAATCATCTCCGTTTGACCCAAAACTCATGTTTGGTGGGTTTTTTGTACTTTCATTTCCGACGGAACAGTGCCGCAAAATTCATGCGGAAGGGCCGTTTTTTCACCAATGCACTGAAAAACTCGCAGTTGAATTTTTCGCAACAGACGGACCCAATCATCTCCGTTTGACCCAAAACTCATGTTTGGTGGGTTTTTGGCAGTTTCATTTCCGGCGGAATGGTGCCGCAAAACTCGTGCGGTAGGGCCGTTTTTTCACCAATGCACCGAAAAACTCGCAGTTGAATTTTTTGCAACGGACGCACCCAATCATCTCCGTTTGTCCCAAAACTCATGTTTGGTGGTTTTTGGCACTTTCATTTCCAACGGAACGGTGCCGCAAAACTCGCGCGGGATGGCCGTTTTTCCCACGGATTCACCAAAAAAACTCACAGTTGAATTTTTCGCAACGGACGCACCCAATCATCTCTGTTTGACCCAAAACTCATGTTTGGTGGGTTTTCGGCACTTCACTTCCGACGGAACGGTGCCGCAACACCTGTGCGAAAGGGCTGTTTTTTCACCAATGCACCGAAAAACTTGTAGTTGAATTTTTGGCAATGGACACACCCAATCATCGCCGTTTGACCCAAAACTCATGTTTGGTGGGTTTTTGGCACTTTCATTTCCGACGGAACGGTGCCGCAAAACTCACGCGGGATGACCATTTTGCCCACGGATTCACCAAAAAATCCCGCAGTTGAATTTTTCACAACGGACGAAATCAATCGTCTTCGTTTGACCCGAAACTCATGTTTGGTGGGTTTTGGCACATTCATTTTAGACAGAATGTTGCCGCAAAACTCGTGCGGGATGGCCGTTTTTTCCACTGATTCACAAAAAAACCAGCAGTTGAATTTTTCGCAACGGACGCACCCAATCATCTCCGTTTGACCCAAAACACATGTTTGGTGGGTTTTTGGCACTTTCATTTCTGACAGAACGGTGCCACAAAACTCGCGCGGGAGGGCCATGTTTTCCACCAATGCACCGAAAAACTCGAAGTTGAATTTTTCACAACGGACGCACCCAATCATCTCAGTTTGACTCAAAACTCTTGTTGGGTGGGTTTTTCACACTTTCATTTCTAACGGAACGGTACCGCAAAACTCGCGCGGGATGACCGTTTTTCCCACGGATTCACCAAAAAAACTCGTAGTTGAATTTTTCGCAACGGACACACACCAATCATCTCCGTTTGACCCGAAACTCATGTTTGGTGGGTTTTTTGTACTTTCATTTCCGACGGAACAGTGCCGCAAAATTCGTGCGGAAGGGCCGTTTTTTCACCAATGCACTAAAAAACTCGCTGTTCAATTTTTCGCAACGGACGGACCCAATCATCTCCATTTGACCCAAAACTCATGTTTGGTGGGTTTTTGGCACTTTCATTTCCGGAGGAACGTTGCCGCAAAACTCGTGCCGTAGGGCCGTTTTTTCACCAATGCACCGAAAAACTCGCAGTTGAATTTTTTGCAACGGACGCACCCAATCATCTACGTTTGTCCCAAAACTCATGTTTCGTGTTTTTGGCACTTTCATTTCCAACGGAACGGTGCCGCAAAACTCGCGCGGGATGGCCGTTTTTCCCACGGATTCACCAAAAAAACTCACAGTTGAATTTTTCGCAACGGACGCACCCAATCATCTCTGTTTGACCCAAAACTCATGTTTGGTAGGTTTTCGGCACTTCACTTCCGACGGAACGGTGCCGCAACACTTGTGCAAAAGGGCTGTTTTTTCACTAATGCACCGAAAAACTTGTAGTTGAATTTTTGGCAATGGACGCACCCAATCATCGCCGTTTGACCCAAAACTCATGTTTGGTGGGTTTTTGGCACTTTCATTTTCGACGGAACGGTGCCGAAAAATTCGCATGGGGTAACCGTTTTTCCCACGGATTCACCAAAAAACTCGCAGTTGAATTTTTCGCAACAGACGCGCCCAATCATCTCTGTTTGACACCAAACTCATGTTTGGTAGGTTTTCGGCACTTCACTTCCGACTGAACGGTGCCGCAACACTTGTGCGGAAGGGCTATTTTTTCACCAATGCACCGAAAACTCGCAGTTGAATTTTTTGCAACGGATGCACCCAATCATCTCCGTTTGACCCAAAACTCATGTTTGGTGGGTTTTTGGCACTTTCATTTCCAACGGAACGGTGCCGCAAAACTCGCGCGGGATGGCCGTTTTTGCCACGGATTCACAAAATTAACTCGCAGTTGAATTTTTCGCAACGGACGCACCCAATCATCTCTGTTTGACCCCAAACTCATGTTTGGTAGGTTTTCGGCACTTCACTTCTGACGGAACGGTGCCACAACACTTGTGCGGAAGGGCTGTTTTTTCACCAATGCACCGAAAAACTTGTAGTTGAATTTTTGGCAATGGACACACCCAATCATCGCCGTTTGACCCAAAACTCATGTTTGGTGGGTTTCTGGCACTTTCATTTCCGACGGAACGGTGCCGCAAAACTCATGCGGGATGACCGTTTTGCCCACGGATTCACCAAAAAATCCCGCAGTTGAATTTTTCGCAACGGACGAAATCAATCGTCTTCGTTTGACCCGAAACTCATGTTTGGTGGGTTTTGGCACTTTCATTTTCTACAGAAAGTGGCCGCAAAACTCGTGCGGGATGGCCGTTTTTTCCACTGATTCACAAAAAAAACCAGCAGTTGAATTCTTCGCAACGGAGGCACCCAATCATCTCCGTTTGACCCAAAACACATGTTGGGTGGGTTTTTGGCACTTTCATTTCTGACGGAACGGTGCCACAAAACTCGCGCGGGAGGGCCATGTTTTCCACCAATGCACCGAAAAACTCGCAGTTGAATTTTTTGCAACGGACGCACCCAATCATCTCAGTTTGACTGAAAACTCATGTTTGGTGGGTTTTTGGCACTTTCATTTCCGGCGGAACGTTGCCGCAAAACTCGTGCGGTAGGGCCGTTTTTTCACCAATGCACCGAAAAACTCGCAGTTGAATTTTTTGCAACGGACGCACCCAATCATCTCCGTTTGTCCCAAAACTCATGTTTGGTGTTTTTGACACTTTCATTTCCAACGGAACGGTGCCGCAAAACTCGCGCGGGATGGCCGTTTTTCCCACGGATTCACCAAAAAAACTCACAGTTGAATTTTTCGCAACGGACGCACCCAATCATCTCTGTTTGACCCAAAACTCATGTTTGGTAGGTTTTCGGCACTTCACTTCCGACGGAACGGTGCCGCAACACATGTGCAAAAGGGCTGTTTTTTCACCAATGCACCGAAAAACTTGTAGTTGAATTTTAGGCAATGGACGCACCCAATCATCGCCGTTTGACTCAAAACTCATGTTGGGTGGGTTTTTCACACTTTCATTTCTGACGGAACGGTGCCGCAAATCTCGCGCGGGATGACCGTTTTTCCCACGGATTCACCAAAAAAACTTGTAGTTGAATTTTTCGCAACGGACACACACCAATCATCTCCGTTTGACCCGAAACTCATGTTTGGTGGGTTTTTTGTACTTTCATTTCCGACGGAACAGTGCCGCAAAATTCATGCGGAAGGGCCGTTTTTTCACCAATGCACTGAAAAACTCGCAGTTGAATTTTTCGCAATGGACGGACCCAATCATCTCCGTTTGACCCAAAACTCATGTTTGGTGGGTTTTTGGCACTTTCATTTCCGGCGGAACGGTGCCGCAAAACTCGTGCGGTAGGGCCGTTTTTTCACCAATGCACCGAAAAACTCGCAGTTGAATTTTTTGCAACGGACGCACCCAATCATCTCCGTTTGTCCCAAAACTCATGTTTGGTGGTTTTTGGCACTTTTATTTCCAACGGAACGGTGCCGCAAAACTCGCGCGGGATGGCCGTTTTTCCCACGGATTCACCAAAAAAACTCACAGTTGAATTTTTCGCAACGGACGCACCCAATCATCTCTGTTTGACCCAAAACTCATGTTTGGTGGGTTTTCGGCACTTCACTTCCGACGGAACGGTGCCGCAACACTTGTGCGAAAGGGCTGTTTTTTCACCAATGCACCGAAAAACTTGTAGTTGAATTTTTGGCCTAGTTGAATTTTTGGCAATGGACACACCCAATCATCGCCGTTTGACCCAAAACTCATGTTTGGTGGGTTTTTGGCACTTTCATTTCCGACGGAACGGTGCCGCAAAACTCACGCGGGATGACCATTTTGCCCACGGATTCACCAAAAAATCCCGCAGTTGAATTTTTCGCAACGGACGAAATCAATCGTCTTCGTTTGACCCGAAACTCATGTTTGGCGGGTTTTGGCACTTTCATTTTCGACAGAACGTTGCCGGAAAACTCGTGCGGGATGGCCGTTTTTTCCACTGATTCACAAAAAACCAGCAGTTGAATTTTTCGCAACGGACGCACCCAATCATCTCCGTTTGACCCAAAACACATGTTTGGTGGGTTTTTGGCACTTTCATTTCTGACGGAACGGTGCCACAAAACTCGCGCGGGAGGGCCATGTTTTCCACCAATGCACCGAAAAACTCGAAGTTGAATTTTTCACAACGGACGCACCCAATCATCTCAGTTTGACTCAAAACTCATGTTGGGTGGGTTTTTCACACTTTCATTTCTGACGGAACGGTGCCGCAAAACTCGCGCGGGATGACCGTTTTTCCCACGGATTCACCAAAAAAACTCGTAGTTGAATTTTTCGCAACGGACACACACCAATCATCTCCGTTTGACCCGAAACTCATGTTTGGTGGGTTTTTTGTACTTTGATTTCTGACGGAACAGTGCCGCAAAATTCATGCGGAAGGGCCGTTTTTTCACCAATGCACTGAAAAACTCGCAGTTGAATTTTTCGCAACGGACGCACCCAATCATCTACGTTTGTCCCAAAACTCATGTTTGGTGTTTTTGGCACATTCATTTCCAACGGAACGGTGCCGCAAAACTCGCGCGGGATGGCCGTTTTTCCCACGGATTCACCAAAAAAACTCACAGTTGAATTTTTCACAACGGACGCACCCAATCATCTCTGTTTGACCCAAAACTCATGTTTGGTGGGTTTTCGGCACTTCACTTCCGACGGAACGGTGCCGCAACACTTGTGCGAAAGGGCTGTTTTTTCACCAATGCACCGAAAAACTTGTAGTTGAATTTTTGGCCTAGTTGAATTTTTGGCAATGGACACACCCAATCATCGCCGTTTGACCCAAAACTCATGTTTGGTGGGTTTTTGACACTTTCATTTCCGACGGAACGGTGCCGCAAAACTCACGCGGGATGACCATTTTGCCCACGGATTCACCAAAAAATCCCGCAGTTGAATTTTTCGCAACGGACGAAATCAATCGTCTTCGTTTGACCCGAAACTCATGTTTGGTGGGTTTTGGCACATTCATTTTCGATAGAACGTTGCCGCAAAACTCGTGCGGGATGGCCGTTTTTCCCACGGATTCACCAAAAAAAACTCACAGTTGAATTTTTCGCAACGGACGCACCCAATCATCTCTGTTTGACCCAAAACTCATGTTTGGTAGGTTTTCGGCACTTCACATCCGACGGAACGGTGCCGCAACACTTGTGCAAAAGGGCTGTTTTTTCACTAATGCACCGAAAAACTTGTAGTTGAATTTTTGGCAATGGACGCACCCAATCATCGCCGTTTGACCCAAAACTCATGTTTGGTGGGTTTTTGGCACTTTCATTTTCGACGGAACGGTGCCGAAAAATTCGCATGGGGTAACCGTTTTTCCCACGGATTCACCAAAAAACTCGCAGTTGAACTTTTCACAACGGACGCGCCCAATCATCTCTGTTTGACCCAAAACTCATGTTTGGTGGGTTTTCGGCACTTCACTTCCGACGGAACGGTGCCGCAACACTTGTGCGGAAGGGCTGTTTTTTCACCAAGGCACCGAAAAACTCGCAGTTGAATTTTTTGCAACGGATGCACCCAATCATCTCCGTTTGACCCAAAACTCATGTTTGGTGGGTTTTTGGCACTTTCATTTCCAACGGAACGGTGCCGCAAAACTCGCGCTGGATGGCCGTTTTTCCCACGGATTCACAAAAAAAACTCGCAGTTGAATTTTTCACAACGGACGCACCCAATCATCTCTGTTTGACCCCAAACTCATGTTTGGTAGGTTTTCGGCACTTCACTTCCGACGGAACGGTGCCGCAACACTTGTGCGGAAGGGCTGTTTTTTCACCAATGCACCGAAAAACTTGTAGTTGAATTTTTGGCAATGGACACACAATCATCGCCGTTTGACCCAAAACTCATGTTTGGTGGGTTTTTGGCACTTTCATTTCCGACGGAACGGTGCCGCAAAACTCACGCGGGATGACCGTTTTGCCCACGGATTCACCAAAAAATCCCGCAGTTGAATTTTTCGCAACGGACGAAATCAATCGTCTTCGTTTGACCCGAAACTCATGTTTGGTGGGTTTTGGCACTTTCATTTTCGACAGAAAGTTGCCGCAAAACTCGTGCGGGATGGCCGTTTTTTCCACTGATTCACAAAAAAAACCAGCAGTTGAATTCTTCGCAACGGACACACCCAATCATCTCCGTTTGACCCAAAACACATGTTTGGTGGGTTTTTGGCACTTTCATTTCTGACGGAACGGTGCCACAAAACTCGCGCGGGAGGGCCATGTTTTCCACCAATGCACCGAAAAACTCGAAGTTGAATTTTTCACAACGGACGCACCCAATCATCTCAGTTTGACTCAAAACTCATGTTTGGTGGGTTTTTGGCACTTTCATTTCCGGCGGAACGTTGCCGCAAAACTCGTGCGGTAGGGCCGTTTTTTCACCAATGCACCGAAAAACTCGCAGTTGAATTTTTTGCAACGGACGCACCCAATCATCTCCATTTGTCCCAAAACTCATGTTTGGTGTTTTTGGCACTTTCATTTCCAACGGAACGGTGCCGCAAAACTCGCGCGGGATGGCCGTTTTTCCCACGGATTCACCAAAAAAACTCACGGTTGAATTTTTCGCAACGGACGCACCCAATCATCTCTGTTTGACCCAAAACTCATGTTTGGTAGGTTTTCGGCACTTCACTTCCGACGGAACGGTGCCGCAACACTTGTGCAAAAGGGCTGTTTTTTCACCAATGCACCGAAAAACTTGTAGTTGAATTTTTGGCAATGGACGCACCCAATCATCGCCGTTTGACCCAAAACTCATGTTTGGTGGGTTTTTGGCACTTTCATTTTCGACGGAACGGTGCCGAAAAACTCGCATGGGGTAACCGTTTTTCCCACGGATTCACCAAAAAACTCACGTTGAATTTTTCGCAACGGACGCGCCCAATCATCTCTGTTTGACACCAAACTCATGTTTGGTAGGTTTTTGGCACTTCACTTCCGACTGAACGGTGCCGCAACACTTGTGCGGAAGGGCTGTTTTTCACCAATGCACCAAAAAACTTGTAGTTCAATTTTTGGCAATGGACGCACCCAATTATCGTCGTTTGACCCAAAACTCATGTTTGGTGGGTTTTTGGAACTTTCATTTCCGACGGAACGGTGCCGCAAAACTCGCGCGTGATGACCGTTTTTCCCACGGATTCACCAAAAAAACCCGTAGTTGAATTTTTCGCAACGGACGCAATCAATCGTCTCCGTTTGACCCAAAACACATGTTTGGTGGGTTTTTGGCACTTTCATTTCCGACAGAATAGTGCCGCAAAGCTCGTGCGGTAGGGCCATTTTTTCACCAATGCACCGAAAAACTCGCAGTTCAATTTTTTGCAATGGACGCACCCAATCATCTCCGTTTGACCCAAAACACATGTTTGGTGGGTTTTTGGCACTTTCATTTCTGACGAACGGTGCCACAAAACTCACGTGGGAGGTCCATTTTTTTCACCAATGCACCGAAAAACTCAAAGTTGAATTTTTCACAACGGACGCACCCAATCATCTCAGTTTGACTCAAAACTCATGTTGGGTGGGTTTTCGCACTTTCATTTCTGACGGAACGGTGCCGCAAAACTCACACGGGATGACCGTTTTTCCCACGGATTCACCAAAAAAACTCGTAGTTGAATTTTTCGCAACGGACACACACCAATCATCTCCGTTTCACCCGAAACTCATATTTGGTGGGTTTTTTGTACTTTCATTTTTGACAGAACGATGCCGCAAAACTCGTGCGAGATGGCCGTTTTTCCCACTGATTCACAAAAAAACCGCAGTTGAATTTTTCGCAACGGACACACCCAATCATCTCTGTTTGACCCGAAACTCATGTTTGGTGGGTTTTTGGTACTTTCATTTCCGACGGAACAGTGCCGCAAAACTCGTGCGGCAGGGCCGTTTTTTCACCAATGCACCGAAAAACTCGGAGTTGAATTTTTCGCAACGGACGCACCCAATCATCTCCGTTTGACCCAAAACTCATGTTTGGTGGGTTTTTGGCACTATCATTTCCGGCGGAACGGTGCCGCAAAACTCGTGCGGAAGGACCGTTTTTTCACCAATGCACCGAAAAACTCGCAGTTGAATTTTTTGCAACGGACGCACCCAATCATCTCCGTTTGACCCAAAACTCATGTTTGGTGGGTTTTTGGCACTTTCATTTCCAACGGAACGGTGCCGCAAAACTCGCGCGGGATGGCCGTTTTTCCCACGGATTCACCAAAAAATCCCGCAGTTGAATTTTTCGCAACGGACGAAATCAATCGTCTTCGTTTGACCCGAAACTCATGTTTGGTGGGTTTTGGCACACTCATTTTCGACAGAACGTTGCCGCAAAACTCGTGCGGGATGGCCGTTTTTTCCACTGATTCACAAAAAAACCAGCAGTTGAATTTTTCGCAACGGACGCACCCAATCATCTCCGTTTGACCCAAAACACATGTTTGGTGGGTTTTTGGCACTTTCATTTCTGACGGAATGGTGCCACAAAACTCGCGCGGGAGGGCCATGTTTTCCACCAATGCACCGAAAAACTCGAAGTTGAATTTTTCACAACGGACGCACCCAATCATCTCAGTTTGACTCAAAACTCATGTTGGGTGGGTTTTTCACACTTTCATTTCTGACGGAACGGTGCCGCAAAACTCGCGCGGGATGACCGTTTTTCCCACGGATTCACCAAAAAAACTCGTAGTTGAATTTTTCGCAACGGACACACACCAATCATCTCCGTTTGACCCGAAACTCATGTTTGGTGGGTTTTTTGTACTTTCATTTCCGACGGAACAGTGCCGCAAAATTCATGCGGAAGGGCCGTTTTTTCACCAATGCACTGAAAAACTCGCAGTTGAATTTTTCGCAACGGACGGACCCAATCATCTCCGTTTGACCCAAAACTCATGTTTGGTGGGTTTTTGGCACTTTCATTTCCAACGGAACGGTGCCGCAAAACTCGCGCGGGATGGCCGTTTTTCCCACGGATTCACAAAAAAAACTCGCAGTTGAATTTTTCACAACGGACGCACCCAATCATCTCTGTTTGACCCCAAACTCATGTTTGGTAGGTTTTCGGCACTTCACTTCCGACGGAACGGTGCCGCAACACTTGTGCGGAAGGGCTGTTTTTTCACCAATGCACCGAAAAACTTGTAGTTGAATTTTTGGCAATGGACACACAATCATCGCCGTTTGACCCAAAACTCATGTTTGGTGGGTTTTTGGCACTTTCATTTCCGACGGAACGGTGCCGCAAAACTCACGCGGGATGACCGTTTTGCCCACGGATTCACCAAAAAATCCCGCAGTTGAATTTTTCGCAACGGACGAAATCAATCGTCTTCGTTTGACCCGAAACTCATGTTTGGTGGGTTTTGGCACTTTCATTTTCGACAGAAAGTTGCCGCAAAACTCGTGCGGGATGGCCGTTTTTTCCACTGATTCACAAAAAAAACCAGCAGTTGAATTCTTCGCAACGGACACACCCAATCATCTCCGTTTGACCCAAAACACATGTTTGGTGGGTTTTTGGCACTTTCATTTCTGACGGAACGGTGCCACAAAACTCGCGCGGGAGGGCCATGTTTTCCACCAATGCACCGAAAAACTCGAAGTTGAATTTTTCACAACGGACGCACCCAATCATCTCAGTTTGACTCAAAACTCATGTTTGGTGGGTTTTTGGCACTTTCATTTCCGGCGGAACGTTGCCGCAAAACTCGTGCGGTAGGGCCGTTTTTTCACCAATGCACCGAAAAACTCGCAGTTGAATTTTTTGCAACGGACGCACCCAATCATCTCCATTTGTCCCAAAACTCATGTTTGGTGTTTTTGGCACTTTCATTTCCAACGGAACGGTGCCGCAAAACTCGCGCGGGATGGCCGTTTTTCCCACGGATTCACCAAAAAAACTCACGGTTGAATTTTTCGCAACGGACGCACCCAATCATCTCTGTTTGACCCAAAACTCATGTTTGGTAGGTTTTCGGCACTTCACTTCCGACGGAACGGTGCCGCAACACTTGTGCAAAAGGGCTGTTTTTTCACCAATGCACCGAAAAACTTGTAGTTGAATTTTTGGCAATGGACGCACCCAATCATCGCCGTTTGACCCAAAACTCATGTTTGGTGGGTTTTTGGCACTTTCATTTTCGACGGAACGGTGCCGAAAAACTCGCATGGGGTAACCGTTTTTCCCACGGATTCACCAAAAAACTCACAGTTGAATTTTTCGCAACGGACGCGCCCAATCATCTCTGTTTGACACCAAACTCATGTTTGGTAGGTTTTTGGCACTTCACTTCCGACTGAACGGTGCCGCAACACTTGTGCGGAAGGGCTGTTTTTCACCAATGCACCAAAAAACTTGTAGTTCAATTTTTGGCAATGGACGCACCCAATTATCGTCGTTTGACCCAAAACTCATGTTTGGTGGGTTTTTGGAACTTTCATTTCCGACGGAACGGTGCCGCAAAACTCGCGCGTGATGACCGTTTTTCCCACGGATTCACCAAAAAAACGCGTAGTTGAATTTTTCGCAACGGACGCAATCAATCGTCTCCGTTTGACCCAAAACACATGTTTGGTGGGTTTTTGGCACTTTCATTTCCGACAGAATAGTGCCGCAAAGCTCGTGCGGTAGGGCCATTTTTTCACCAATGCACCGAAAAACTCGCAGTTCAATTTTTTGCAATGGACGCACCCAATCATCTCCGTTTGACCCAAAACACATGTTTGGTGGGTTTTTGGCACTTTCATTTCTGACGAACGGTGCCACAAAACTCACGTGGGAGGTCCATTTTTTTCACCAATGCACCGAAAAACTCAAAGTTGAATTTTTCACAACGGACGCACCCAATCATCTCAGTTTGACTCAAAACTCATGTTGGGTGGGTTTTCGCACTTTCATTTCTGACGGAACGGTGCCGCAAAACTCGCACGGGATGACCGTTTTTCCCACGGATTCACCAAAAAAACTCGTAGTTGAATTTTTCGCAACGGACACACACCAATCATCTCCGTTTCACCCGAAACTCATATTTGGTGGGTTTTTTGTACTTTCATTTTTGACAGAACGATGCCGCAAAACTCGTGCGAGATGGCCGTTTTTCCCACTGATTCACAAAAAAACCGCAGTTGAATTTTTCGCAACGGACACACCCAATCATCTCTGTTTGACCCGAAACTCATGTTTGGTGGGTTTTTGGTACTTTCATTTCCGACGGAACAGTGCCGCAAAACTCGTGCGGCAGGGCCGTTTTTTCACCAATGCACCGAAAAACTCGGAGTTGAATTTTTCGCAACGGACGCACCCAATCATCTCCGTTTGACCCAAAACTCATGTTTGGTGGGTTTTTGGCACTATCATTTCCGGCGGAACGGTGCCGCAAAACTCGTGCGGAAGGACCGTTTTTTCACCAATGCACCGAAAAACTCGCAGTTGAATTTTTTGCAACGGACGCACCCAATCATCTCCGTTTGACCCAAAACTCATGTTTGGTGGGTTTTTGGCACTTTCATTTCCAACGGAACGGTGCCGCAAAACTCGCGCGGGATGGCCGTTTTTCCCACGGATTCACCAAAAAATCCCGCAGTTGAATTTTTCGCAACGGACGAAATCAATCGTCTTCGTTTGACCCGAAACTCATGTTTGGTGGGTTTTGGCACACTCATTTTCGACAGAACGTTGCCGCAAAACTCGTGCGGGATGGCCGTTTTTTCCACTGATTCACAAAAAAACCAGCAGTTGAATTTTTCGCAACGGACGCACCCAATCATCTCCGTTTGACCCAAAACACATGTTTGGTGGGTTTTTGGCACTTTCATTTCTGACGGAATGGTGCCACAAAACTCGCGCGGGAGGGCCATGTTTTCCACCAATGCACCGAAAAACTCGAAGTTGAATTTTTCACAACGGACGCACCCAATCATCTCAGTTTGACTCAAAACTCATGTTGGGTGGGTTTTTCACACTTTCATTTCTGACGGAACGGTGCCGCAAAACTCGCGCGGGATGACCGTTTTTCCCACGGATTCACCAAAAAAACTCGTAGTTGAATTTTTCGCAACGGACACACACCAATCATCTCCGTTTGACCCGAAACTCATGTTTGGTGGGTTTTTTGTACTTTCATTTCCGACGGAACAGTGCCGCAAAATTCGTGCGGAAGGGCCGTTTTTTCACCAATGCACTGAAAAACTCGCAGTTGAATTTTTCGCAACGGACGGACCCAATCATCTCCATTTGACCCAAAACTCATGTTTGGTGGGTTTTGGGCACTTTCATTTCCAACGGAACGGTGCCGCAAAACTCGCGCGGGATGGCCGTTTTTCCCACGGATTCACAAAAAAAACTCGCAGTTGAATTTTTCACAACGGACGCACCCAATCATCTCTGTTTGACCCCAAACTCATGTTTGGTAGGTTTTCGGCACTTCACTTCCGACGGAACGGTGCCGCAACACTTGTGCGGAAGGGCTGTTTTTTCACCAATGCACCGAAAAACTTGTAGTTGAATTTTTGGCAATGGACACACAATCATCGCCGTTTGACCCAAAACTCATGTTTGGTGGGTTTTTGGCACTTTCATTTCCGACGGAACGGTGCCGCAAAACTCACGCGGGATGACCGTTTTGCCCACGGATTCACCAAAAAATCCCGCAGTTGAATTTTTCGCAACGGACGAAATCAATCGTCTTCGTTTGACCCGAAACTCATGTTTGGTGGGTTTTGGCACTTTCATTTTCGACAGAAAGTTGCCGCAAAACTCGTGCGGGATGACCGTTTTTTCCACTGATTCACAAAAAAAACCAGCAGTTGAATTCTTCGCAACGGACACACCCAATCATCTCCGTTTGACCCAAAACACATGTTTGGTGGGTTTTTGGCACTTTCATTTCTGACGGAACGGTGCCACAAAACTCGCGCGGGAGGGCCATGTTTTCCACCAATGCACCGAAAAACTCGAAGTTGAATTTTTCACAACGGACGCACCCAATCATCTCAGTTTGACTCAAAACTCATGTTTGGTGGGTTTTTGGCACTTTCATTTCCGGCGGAACGTTGCCGCAAAACTCGTGCGGTAGGGCCGTTTTTTCACCAATGCACCGAAAAACTCGCAGTTGAATTTTTTGCAACGGACGCACCCAATCATCTCCATTTGTCCCAAAACTCATGTTTGGTGTTTTTGGCACTTTCATTTCCAACGGAACGGTGCCGCAAAACTCGCGCGGGATGGCCGTTTTTCCCACGGATTCACCAAAAAAACTCACGGTTGAATTTTTCGCAACGGACGCACCCAATCATCTCTGTTTGACCCAAAACTCATGTTTGGTAGGTTTTCGGCACTTCACTTCCGACGGAACGGTGCCGCAACACTTGTGCAAAAGGGCTGTTTTTTCACCAATGCACCGAAAAACTTGTAGTTGAATTTTTGGCAATGGACGCACCCAATCATCGCCGTTTGACCCAAAACTCATGTTTGGTGGGTTTTTGGCACTTTCATTTTCGACGGAACGGTGCCGAAAAACTCGCATGGGGTAACCGTTTTTCCCACGGATTCACCAAAAAACTCACAGTTGAATTTTTCGCAACGGACGCGCCCAATCATCTCTGTTTGACACCAAACTCATGTTTGGTAGGTTTTTGGCACTTCACTTCCGACTGAACGGTGCCGCAACACTTGTGCGGAAGGGCTGTTTTTCACCAATGCACCGAAAAACTTGTAGTTCAATTTTTGGCAATGGACGCACCCAATTATCGTCGTTTGACCCAAAACTCATGTTTGGTGGGTTTTTGGCACTTTCATTTCCGACGGAACGGTGCCGCAAAACTCGCGCGTGATGACCGTTTTTCCCACGGATTCACCAAAAAAACCCGTAGTTGAATTTTTCGCAACGGACGCAATCAATCGTCTCCGTTTGACCCAAAACACATGTTTGGTGGGTTTTTGGCACTTTCATTTCCGACAGAATAGTGCCGCAAAGCTCGTGCGGTAGGGCCATTTTTTCACCAATGCACCGAAAAACTCGCAGTTCAATTTTTTGCAATGGACGCACCCAATCATCTCCGTTTGACCCAAAACACATGTTTGGTGGGTTTTTGGCACTTTCATTTCTGACGAACGGTGCCACAAAACTCACGTGGGAGGTCCATTTTTTTCACCAATGCACCGAAAAACTCAAAGTTGAATTTTTCACAACGGACGCACCCAATCATCTCAGTTTGACTCAAAACTCATGTTGGGTGGGTTTTCGCACTTTCATTTCTGACGGAACGGTGCCGCAAAACACGCACGGGATGACCGTTTTTCCCACGGATTCACCAAAAAAACTCGTAGTTGAATTTTTCGCAACGGACACACACCAATCATCTCCGTTTCACCCGAAACTCATATTTGGTGGGTTTTTTGTACTTTCATTTTTGACAGAACGATGCCGCAAAACTCGTGCGAGATGGCCGTTTTTCCCACTGATTCACAAAAAAACCGCAGTTGAATTTTTCGCAACGGACACACCCAATCATCTCTGTTTGACCCGAAACTCATGTTTGGTGGGTTTTTGGTACTTTCATTTCCGACGGAACAGTGCCGCAAAACTCGTGCGGCAGGGCCGTTTTTTCACCAATGCACCGAAAAACTCGGAGTTGAATTTTTCGCAACGGACGCACCCAATCATCTCCGTTTGACCCAAAACTCATGTTTGGTGGGTTTTTGGCACTATCATTTCCGGCGGAACGGTGCCGCAAAACTCGTGCGGAAGGACCGTTTTTTCACCAATGCACCGAAAAACTCGCAGTTGAATTTTTTGCAACGGACGCACCCAATCATCTCCGTTTGACCCAAAACTCATGTTTGGTGGGTTTTTGGCACTTTCATTTCCAACGGAACGGTGCCGCAAAACTCGCGCGGGATGGCCGTTTTTCCCACGGATTCACCAAAAAATCCCGCAGTTGAATTTTTCGCAACGGACGAAATCAATCGTCTTCGTTTGACCCGAAACTCATGTTTGGTGGGTTTTGGCACACTCATTTTCGACAGAACGTTGCCGCAAAACTCGTGCGGGATGGCCGTTTTTTCCACTGATTCACAAAAAAACCAGCAGTTGAATTTTTCGCAACGGACGCACCCAATCATCTCCGTTTGACCCAAAACACATGTTTGGTGGGTTTTTGGCACTTTCATTTCTGACGGAATGGTGCCACAAAACTCGCGCGGGAGGGCCATGTTTTCCACCAATGCACCGAAAAACTCGAAGTTGAATTTTTCACAACGGACGCACCCAATCATCTCAGTTTGACTCAAAACTCATGTTGGGTGGGTTTTTCACACTTTCATTTCTGACGGAACGGTGCCGCAAAACTCGCGCGGGATGACCATTTTTCCCACGGATTCACCAAAAAAACTCGTAGTTGAATTTTTCGCAACGGACACACACCAATCATCTCCGTTTGACCCGAAACTCATGTTTGGTGGGTTTTTTGTACTTTCATTTCCGACGGAACAGTGCCGCAAAATTCGTGCGGAAGGGCCGTTTTTTCACCAATGCACTAAAAAACTCGCAGTTCCATTTTTCGCAACGGACGGACCCAATCATCTCCATTTGACCCAAAACTCATGTTTGGTGGGTTTTGGGCACTTTCATTTCTGGAGGAACATTGCCGCAAAACTCGTGCGGTAGGGCCGTTTTTTCACCAATGCACCGAAAAACTCGCAGTTGAATTTTTTGCAACGGACGCACCCAATCATCTCCATTTGTCCCAAAACTCATGTTTGGTGTTTTTGGCACTTTCATTTCCAACGGAACGGTGCCGCAAAACTCGCGCGGGATGGCCGTTTTTCCCACGGATTCACCAAAAAAACTCACAGTTGAATTTTTGGCAACGGACGCACCCAATCATCTCTGTTTTACCCAAAACTCATGTTTGGTAGGTTTTCGGCACTTCACTTCCGACGGAACGGTGCCGCAACACTTGTGCAAAAGGGCTGTGTTTTCACCAATGCACCGAAAAACTTGTAGTTGAATTTTTGGCAATGGACACACCCAATCGTCGCCGTTTGACCCAAAACTCATGTTTGGTGGGTTTTTGGCACTTTCATTTTCGACGGAACGGTGCCGAAAAACTCGCGCGGGATGACCATTTTGCCCACGGATTCACCAAAAAACCCCGCAGTTGAATTTTTCGCAACGGACGAAATCAATCGTCTTCGTTTGACCCGAAACTCATGTTTGGTGGGTTTTGGCACTTTCATTTTCGACAGAACGTTGCCGCAAAACTCGTGTGGGATGGCCGTTTTTTCCACTGATTCACAAAAAAACCAGCAGTTGAATTTTTCGCAACGGACGCACCCAATCATCTCCGTTTGATCCAAAACACATGTTTGGTGGGTTTTTGGCACTTTCATTTCTGACGGAACGGTGCCACAAAACTCGCGCGGGAGGGCCATGTTTTCCACCAATGCACCGAAAAACTCGAAGTTGAATTTTTCACAACGGACGCACCCAATCATCTCAGTTTGACTCAAAACTCATGTTGGGTGGGTTTTTCACACTTTCATTTCTGACGGAACGGTGCCGCAAATCTCGCGCGGGATGACTGTTTTTCCCACGGATTCACCAAAAAAACTCGTAGTTGAATTTTTCGCAACGGACACACACCAATCATCTCCGTTTGACCCGAAACTCATGTTTGGTGGGTTTTTTGTACTTTCATTTCCGACGGAACAGTGCCGCAAAATTCATGCGGAAGGGCCGTTTTTTCACCCATGCACCGAAAAACTCGCAGTTGAATTTTTTGCAACGGACGCATCCAATCATCTCCGTTTGTCCCAAAACTCATGTTTGGTGGTTTTTGGCACTTTTATTTCCAACGGAACGGTGCCGCAAAACTCGCGCGGGATGGCCGTTTTTCCCACGGATTCACCAAAAAAACTCACAGTTGAATTTTTCGCAACGGACGCACCCAATCATCTCTGTTTGACCCAAAACTCATGTTTGGTGGGTTTTCGGCACTTCACTTCCGACGGAACGGTGCCGCAACACTTGTGCGAAAGGGCTGTTTTTTCACCAATGCACCGAAAAACTTGTAGTTGAATTTTTGGCCTAGTTGAATTTTTGGCAATGGACACACCCAATCATCGCCGTTTGACCCAAAACTCATGTTTGGTGGGTTTTTGGCACTTTCATTTCCGACGGAACGGTGCCGCAAAACTCACGCGGGATGACCATTTTGCCCACGGATTCACCAAAAAATCCCGCAGTTGAATTTTTCGCAACGGACGAAATCAATCGTCTTCGTTTGACCCAAAACTCATGTTTGGTGGGTTTTGGCACATTCATTTTCGACAGAACGTTGCCGCAAAACTCGTGCGGGATGGCCGTTTTTCCCACGGATTCACCAAAAAAACTCACAGTTGAATTTTTCGCAACGGACGCACCCAATCATCTCTGTTTGACCCAAAACTCATGTTTGGTAGGTTTTCGGCACTTCACTTCCGACGGAACGGTGCCGCAACACTTGTGCAAAAGGGCTGTTTTTTCACTAATGCACCGAAAAACTTGTAGTTGAATTTTTGGCAATGGACGCACCCAATCATCACCGTTTGACCCAAAACTCATGTTTGGTGGGTTTTTGGCACTTTCATTTTCGACGGAACGGTGCCGAAAAATTCGCATGGGGTAACCGTTTTTCCCACGGATTCACCAAAAAACTCGCAGTTGAATTTTTCGCAACGGACGCGCCCAATCATCTCTGTTTGACACCAAACTCATGTTTGGTAGGTTTTCGGCACTTCACTTCCGACTGAACGGTGCCGCAACACTTGTGCGGAAGGGCTATTTTTTCACCAATGCACCGAAAAACTCGCAGTTGAATTTTTTGCAACGGATGCACCCAATCATCTCCGTTTCACCCAAAACTCATGTTTGGTGGGTTTTTGGCACTTTCATTTCCAACGGAACGGTGTCGCAAAACTCGCGCGGGATGGCCGTTTTTCCCACGGATTCACAAAAAAACTCGCAGTTGAATTTTTCGCAACGGACGCACCCAATCATCTCTGTTTGACCCCAAACTCATGTTTGGTAGGTTTTCGGCACTTCACTTCCGACGAAACGGTGCCGCAACACTTGTGCGGAAGGGCTGTTTTTTCACCAATGCACCGAAAAACTTGTAGTTGAATTTTTGGCAATGGACACACAATCATCGCCGTTTGACCCAAAACTCATGTTTGGTGGGTTTTTGGCACTTTCATTTCCGACGGAACGGTGCCGCAAAACTCACGCGGGATGACCGTTTTGCCCACGGATTCACCAAAAAATCCCGCAGTTGAATTTTTCGCAACGGATGAAATCAATCGTCTTCGTTTGACCCGAAACTCATGTTTGGTGGGTTTTGGCACTTTCATTTTCGACAGAAAGTTGCCGCAAAACTCGTGCGGGATGGCCGTTTTTTCCACTGATTCACAAAAAAAACCAGCAGTTGAATTCTTCGCAACGGACGCACCCAATCATCTCCGTTTGACCCAAAACACATGTTTGGTCGGTTTTTGGCACTTTCATTTCTGACGGAACGGTGCCACAAAACTCGCGCGGGAGGGCCATGTTTTCCACCAATGCACCGAAAAACTCGAAGTTGAATTTTTCACAACGGACGCACCCAATCATCTCAGTTTGACTCAAAACTCATGTTTGGTGGGTTTTTGGCACTTTCATTTCCGGCGGAACGTTGCCGCAAAACTCGTGCGGTAGGGCCGTTTTTTCACCAATGCACCGAAAAACTCGCAGTTGAATTTTTTGCAACGGACGCACCCAATCATCTCCATTTGTCCCAAAACTCATGTTTGGTGTTTTTGGCACTTTCATTTCCAACGGAACGGTGCCGCAAAACTCGCGCGGGATGGCTGTTTTTCCCACGGATTCACCAAAAAAACTCACAGTTGAATTTTTCGCAACGGACGCACCCAATCATCTCTGTTTGACCCAAAACTCATGTTTGGTAGGTTTTCGGCACTTCACTTCCGACGGAACGGTGCCGCAACACTTGTGCAAAAGGGCTGTTTTTTCACCAATGCACCGAAAAACTTGTAGTTGAATTTTTGGCAATGGACGCACCCAATCATCGCCGTTTGACCCAAAACTCATGTTTGGTGGGGTTTTTGGCACTTTCATTTTCGACGGAACGGTGCCGAAAAACTCGCATGGGGTAACCGTTTTTCCCACGGATTCACCAAAAAACTCGCAGTTGAATTTTTCGCAACGGACGCGCCCAATCATCTCTGTTTGACACCAAACTCATGTTTGGTAGGTTTTCGGCACTTCACTTCCGACTGAACGGTGCCGCAACACTTGTGCGGAAGGGCTGTTTTTCACCAATGCACCGAAAAACTTGTAGTTCAATTTTTTGCAATGGACGCACCCAATCATCGCCGTTTGACCCAAAACTCAAGTTTGGTGGGTTTTTGGCACTTTCATTTCCGACGGAACGGTGCCGCAAAACTCGCGCGGGATGACCGTTTTGCCCACGGATTCACCAAAAAATCCCGCAGTTGAATTTTTCGCAACGGATGAAATCAATCGTCTTTGTTTGACCCGAAACTCATGTTTGGTGGGTTTTGGCACTTTCATTTTCGACAGAAAGTTGCCGCAAAAGTCGTGCGGGATGGCCGTTTTTTCCACTGATTCACAAAAAAAACCAGCAGTTGAATTCTTCGCAACGGACGCACCCAATCAGCTCCGTTTGACCCAAAACACATGTTTGGTGGGTTTTTGGCACTTTCATTTCTGACGAAACGGTGCCACAAAACTCGCGCGGGAGGGCCATGTTTTCCACCAATGCACCGAAAAACTCGAAGTTGAATTTTTTGCAACGGACGCACCCAATCATCTCCGTTTGTCCCAAAACTCATGTTTGGTGTTTTTGGCACTTTCATTTCCGACGGAACGGTGCCGCAAAACTCGCGCGTGATGACCGTTTTTCCCACGGATTCACCAAAAAAACCCGTAGTTGAATTTTGCGCAACGGACGCAATCAATCGTCTCCGTTTGACCCAAAACACATGTTTGGTGGGTTTTTGGCACTTTCATTTCCGACGGAATAGTGCCGCAAAGCTCGTGCGGCAGGGCCATTTTTTCACCAATGCACCGAAAAACTCGCAGTTCAATTTTTTGCAATGGACGCACCCAATCATCTCCGTTTGACCCAAAACACATGTTTGGTGGGTTTTTGGCACTTTCATTTCTGACGAACGGTGCCACAAAACTCACGTGGGAGGTCCATTTTTTTCACCAATGCACCGAAAAACTCGAAGTTGAATTTTTCACAACGGACGCACCCAATCATCTCAATTTGACTCAAAACTCATGTTGGGTGGGTTTTCGCACTTTCATTTCTGACGGAACGGTGTCGCAAAACTCGCACGGGATGACCGTTTTTCCCACGGATTCACCAAAAAAACTCGTAGTTGAATTTTTCGCAACGGACACACACCAATCATCTCCGTTTCACCCGAAACTCATGTTTGGTGGGTTTTTTGTACTTTCATTTTTGACAGAACGATGCCGCAAAACTCGTGCGAGATGGCCGTTTTTCCCACTGATTCACAAAAAAACCGCAGTTGAATTTTTCGCAACGGACACACCCAATCATCTCTGTTTGACCCGAAACTCATGTTTGGTGGGTTTTTGGTACTTTCATTTCCGACGGAACAGTGCCGCAAAACTCGTGCGGCAGGGCCGTTTTTTCACCAATGCACCGAAAAACTCGGAGTTGAATTTTTCGCAACGGACGCACCCAATCATCTCCGTTTCACCCAAAACTCATGTTTGGTGGGTTTTTAGCACTATCATTTCCGGCGGAACGGTGCCGCAAAACTCGTGCGGTAGGGCCGTTTTTTCACCAATGCACCGAAAAACTCGCAGTTGAATTTTTTGCAACGGACGCATCCAATCATCTCCGTTTGACCCAAAACTCATGTTTGGTGGGTTTTTGGCACTTTCATTTCCAACGGAACGGTGCCGCAAAACTCGCGCGGGATGGCCGTTTTTCCCACGGATTCACCAAAAAATCCCGCAGTTGAATTTTTCGCAACGGACGAAATCAATCGTCTTCATTTGACCCGAAACTCATGTTTGGTGGGTTTTGGCACATTCATTTTCGACAGAACGTTGCCGCAAGACTCGTGCGGGATGGCCGTTTTTTCCACTGATTCACAAAAAAACCAGCAGTTGAATTTTTCGCAACGGACGCACCCAATCATCTCCGTTTGACCCAAAACACATGTTTGGTGGGTTTTTGGCACTTTCATTTCCGACGGAATAGTGCCGCAAAGCTCGTGCGGCAGGGCCATTTTTTCACCAATGCACCGAAAAACTCGCAGTTCAATTTTTTGCAAGGGACGCACCCAATCATCTCCGTTTGACCCAAAACACATGTTTGGTGGGTTTTTGGCACTTTCGTTTCTGACGAACGGTGCCACAAAACTCACGTGGGAGGTCCATTTTTTTCACCAATGCACCGAAAAACTCGAAGTTGAATTTTTCACAACGGACGCACCCAATCATCTCAGTTTGACTCAAAACTCATGTTGGGTGGGTTTTCGCACTTTCATTTCTGACGGAACGGTGCCGCAAAACTCGCACGGGATGACCGTTTTTCCCACGGATTCACCAAAAACACTCGTAGTTGAATTTTTCGCAACGGACACACACCAATCATCTCCGTTTCACCCGAAACTCATGTTTGGTGGGTTTTTTGTACTTTCATTTTTGACAGAACGATGCCGCAAAACTCGTGCGAGATGGCCGTTTTTCCCACTGATTCACAAAAAAACCGCAGTTGAATTTTTCGCAACGGACACACCCAATCATCTCTGTTTGACCCGAAACTCATGTTTGGTGGGTTTTTGGTACTTTCATTTCCAACGGAACGGTGCCGCAAAACTCGCGCGGGATGGCCGTTTTTCCCACGGATTCACAGAAAAAACTCGCAGTTGAATTTTTCGCAACGGACGCACCCAATCATCTCTGTTTGACCCCAAACTCATGTTTGGTAGGTTTTCGGCACTTCACTTCCGACGGAACGGTGCCGCAACACTTGTGCGGAAGGGCTGTTTTTTCACCAATGCACCGAAAAACTTGTAGTTGAATTTTTGGCAATGGACACACAATCATCGCCGTTTGACCCAAAACTCATGTTTGGTGGGTTTTTGGCACTTTCATTTCCGACGGAACGGTGCCGCAAAACTCACGCGGGATGACCGTTTTGCCCACGGATTCACTAAAAAATCCCGCAGTTGAATTTTTCGCAACGGACGAAATCAATCGTCTTCGTTTGACCCGAAACTCATGTTTGGTGGGTTTTGGCACTTTCATTTTCGACAGAAAGTTGCCGCAAAACTCGTGCGGGATGGCCGTTTTTTCCACTGATTCACAAAAAAAACCAGCAGTTGAATTCTTCGCAATGGACGCACCCAATCATCTCCGTTTGACCCAAAACACATGTTTGGTGGGTTTTTGGCACTTTCATTTCTGACGGAACGGTGCCACAAAACTCGCGCGGGAGGGCCATGTTTTCCACCAATGCACCGAAAAACTCGCAGTTCAATTTTTCGCAACGGACGGACCCAATCATCTCAGTTTGACCCAAAACTCATGTTTGGTGGGTTTTGGCACTTTCATTTCCGGAGGAACGTTGCCGCAAAACTCGTGCGGTAGGGCCGTTTTTTCACCAATGCACCGAAAAACTCGCAGTTGAATTTTTTGCAACGGACGCACCCAATCATCTGCATTTGTCCCAAAACTCATGTTTGGTGTTTTTGGCACATTCATTTCCAACGGAACGGTGCCGCAAAACTCGCGCGGGATGGCCGTTTTTCCCACGGATTCACCAAAAAAACTCACAGTTGAATTTTTCGCAACGGACGCACCCAATCATCTCTGTTTGACCCAAAACTCATGTTTGGTAGGTTTTCGGCACTTCACTTCCGACGGAACGGTGCCGCAACACTTGTGCAAAAGGGCTATTTTTTTCACCAATGCACCGAAAAACTTGAAGTTGAATTTTTCACAATGGACGCACCCAATCATCTCAGTTTGACTCAAAACTCATGTTGGGTGGGTTTTCGCACTTTCATTTCTGACGGAACGGTGCCGCAAAACTCGCACGGGATGACCGTTTTTCCCACGGATTCACCAAAAAAACTCGTAGTTGAATTTTTCGCAACGGACACACACCAATCATCTCCGTTTCACCCGAAACTCATATTTGGTGGGTTTTTTGTACTTTCATTTTTGACAGAACGATGCCGCAAAACTCGTGCGAGATGGCCGTTTTTCCCACTGATTCACAAAAAAACCGCAGTTGAATTTTTCGCAACGGACACACCCAATCATCTCTGTTTGACCCGAAACTCATGTTTGGTGGGTTTTTGGTACTTTCATTTCCGACGGAACAGTGCCGCAAAACTCGTGCGTCAGGGCCGTTTTTTCACCAATGCACCGAAAAACTCGGAGTTGAATTTTTCGCAACGGACGCACCCAATCATCTTCGTTTGACCCAAAACTCATGTTTGGTGGGTTTTTGGCACTATCATTTCCGGCGGAACGGTGCCGCAAAACTCGTGCGGTAGGGCCGTTTTTTCACCAATGCACCGAAAAACTCGCAGTTGAATTTTTTGCAACGGACGCACCCAATCATCTCCGTTTGACCCAAAACTCATGTTTGGTGGGTTTTTGGCACTTTCATTTCCAACGGAACGGTGCCGCAAAACTCGCGCGGGATGGCCGTTTTTCCCACGGATTCACCAAAAAATCCCGCAGTTGAATTTTTCGCAACGGACGAAATCAATCGTCTTCGTTTGACCCGAAACTCATGTTTGGTGAGTTTTGGCACATTCATTTTCGACAAAACGTTGCCGCAAAACTCGTGCGGGATGGCCGTTTTTTCCACTGATTCACAAAAAAACCAGCAGTTGAATTTTTCGCAACGGACGCACCCAATCATCTCCGTTTGACCCAAAACACATGTTTGGTGGGTTTTTGGCACTTTCATTTCTGACGGAACGGTGCCACAAAACTCGCGCAGGAGGGCCATGTTTTCCACCAATGCACCGAAAAACTCGAAGTTGAATTTTTCACAACGGACACACCCAATCATCTCATTTTGACTCAAAACTCATGTTGGGTGGGTTTTCGCACTTTCATTTCTGACGGAACGGTGCCGCAAAACTCGCACGGGATGACCGTTTTTCCCACGGATTCACTAAAAAAACTCGTATTTGAATTTTTCGCAACGGACACACACCAATCATCTTCGTTTCACCCGAAACTCATATTTGGTGGGTTTTTTGTACTTTCATTTTTGACAGAACGATGCCGCAAAACTCGTGCGAGATGGCCGTTTTTCCCACTAATTCACAAAAAAACCGCAGTTGAATTTTTCGCAACGGACACACCCAATCATCTCTGTTTGACCCGAAACTCATGTTTGGTGGGTTTTTGGTACTTTCATTTCCGACGGAACAGTGCCGCAAAACTCGTGCGGCAGGGCCGTTTTTTCACCAATGCACCGAAAAACTCGGAGTTGAATTTTTCGCAACGGACGGACCCAATCATCTCCGTTTGACCCAAAACTCATGTTTGGTGGGTTTTTGGCACTATCATTTCCGGCGGAACGGTGCCGCAAAACTCGTGCGGTAGGGCCGTTTTTTCACCAATGCACCGAAAAACTCGCAGTTGAATTTTTTGCAACGGACGCACCCAATCATCTCCGTTTGACCCAAAACTCATGTTTGGTGGGTTTTTGGCACTTTCATTTCCAACGGAACGGTGCCGCAAAACTCGCGCGGGATGGCCGTTTTTCCCACGGATTCACCAAAAAATCGCGCAGTTGAATTTTTCGCAACGGACGAAATCAATCGTCTTCGTTTGACCCGAAACTCATGTTTGGTGGGTTTTGGCACATTCATTTTCGACAGAACGTTGCCGCAAAACTCGTGCGGGATGGCCGTTTTTTCCACTGATTCACAAAAAAACCAGCAGTTGAATTTTTCGCAACGGACGCACCCAATCATCTCCGTTTGACCCAAAACACATGTTTGGTGGGTTTTTGGCACTTTCATTTCTGACGGAACGGTGCCACAAAACTCGCGCAGGAGGGCCATGTTTTCCACCAATGCACCGAAAAACTCGAAGTTGAATTTTTCACAACGGACGCACCCAATCATCTCATTTTGACTCAAAACTCATGTTGGGTGGGTTTTCGCACTTTCATTTCTGACGGAACGGTGCCGCAAAACTCGTACGGGATGACCGTTTTTCCCACGGATTCACTAAAAAAACTCGTATTTGAATTTTTCGCAACGGACACACACCAATCATCTTCGTTTCACCCGAAACTCATATTTGGTGGGTTTTTTGTACTTTCATTTTTGACAGAACGATGCCGCAAAACTCGTGCGAGATGGCCGTTTTTCCCACTAATTCACAAAAAAACCGCAGTTGAATTTTTCGCAACGGACACACCCAATCATCTCTGCTTTGACCCGAAACTCATGTTTGGTGGGTTTTTGGTACTTTCATTTCCGACGGAACAGTGCCGCAAAACTCGTGCGGCAGGGCCGTTTTTTCACCAATGCACCGAAAAACTCGGAGTTGAATTTTTCGCAACGGACGGACCCAATCATCTCCGTTTGACCCAAAACTCATGTTTGGTGGGTTTTTGGCACTATCATTTCCGGCGGAACGGTGCCGCAAAACTCGTGCGGTAGGGCCGTTTTTTCACCAATGCACCGAAAAACTCGCAGTTGAATTTTTTGCAACGGACGCACCCAATCATCTCCGTTTGACCCAAAACTCATGTTTGGTGGGTTTTTGGCACTTTCATTTCCAACGGAACGGTGCCGCAAAACTCGCGCGGGATGGCCGTTTTTCCCACGGATTCACCAAAAAATCGCGCAGTTGAATTTTTCGCAACGGACGAAATCAATCGTCTTCGTTTGACCCGAAACTCATGTTTGGTGGGTTTTGGCACATTCATTTTCGACAGAACGTTGCCGCAAAACTCGTGCGGGATGGCCGTTTTTTCCGCTGATTCACAAAAAAACCAGCAGTTGAATTTTTCGCAACGGACGCACCCAATCATCTCCGTTTGACCCAAAACACATGTTTGGTGGGTTTTTGGCACTTTCATTTCTGACGGAACGGTGCCACAAAACTCGCGCAGGAGGGCCATGTTTTCCACCAATGCACCGAAAAACTCGAAGTTGAATTTTTCACAACGGACGCACCGAATCATCTCAGTTTGACTCAAAACTCATGTTGGGTGGGTTTTCGCACTTTCATTTCTGACGGAACGGTGCCGCAAAACTCGCACGGGATGACCGTTTTTCCCACGGATTCACTAAAAAAACTCGTAGTTGAATTTTTCGCAACGGACACACACCAATCATCTTCGTTTCACCCGAAACTCATATTTGGTGGGTTTTTTGTACTTTCATTTTTGACAGAACGATGCCGCAAAACTCGTGCGAGATGGCCGTTTTTCCCACTAATTCACAAAAAAACCGCAGTTGAATTTTTCGCAACGGACACACCCAATCATCTCTGTTTGACCCGAAACTCATGTTTGGTGGGTTTTTGGTACTTTCATTTCCGACGGAACAGTGCCGCAAAACTCGTGCGGCAGGGCCGTTTTTTCACCAATGCACCGAAAAACTCGGAGTTGAATTTTTCGCAACGGACGGACCCAATCATCTCCGTTTGACCCAAAACTCATGTTTGGTGGGTTTTTGGCACTATCATTTCCGGCGGAACGGTGCCGCAAAACTCGTGCGGTAGGGCCGTTTTTTCACCAATGCACCGAAAAACTCGCAGTTGAATTTTTTGCAACGGACGCACCCAATCATCTCCGTTTGACCCAAAACTCATGTTTGGTGGGTTTTTGGCACTTTCATTTCCAACGGAACGGTGCCGCAAAACTCGCGCGGGATGGCCGTTTTTCCCACGGATTCACCAAAAAATCCCGCAGTTGAATTTTTCGCAACGGACGAAATCAATCGTCTTCGTTTGACCCGAAACTCATGTTTGGTGGGTTTTGGCACACTCATTTTCGACAGAACGTTGCCGCAAAACTCGCGCGGGTGGCCGTTTTTCCCACGGATTCACCAAAAAAACTCACAGTTGAATTTTTCGCAACGGACGCACCCAATCATCTCTGTTTGACCCAAAACTCATGTTTGCTAGGTTTTCGGCACTTCACTTCCGACGAAACGGTGCCACAACACTTGTGCAAAAGGGCTGTTTTTTCACTAATGCACCGAAAAACTTGTAGTTGAATTTTTGGCAATAGACGCACCCAATCATCGCCGTTTGACCCAAAACTCATGTTTGGTGGGTTTTTGGCACTTTCATTTTCGACGGAACGGTGCCGAAAAATTCGCATGGGGTAACCGTTTTTCCCACGGATTCACCAAAAAACTCGCAGTTGAATTTTTCGCAACGGACGCACCCAATCATCTCTGTTTGACACCAAACTCATGTTTGGTAGGTTTTCGGCACTTCACTTCCGACTGAACGGTGCCGCAACACTTGTGCGGAAGGGCTATTTTTTCACCAATGCACCGAAAAACTCGCAGTTGAATTTTTTGCAACGGACGCACCCAATCATCGCCGTTTGACCCAAAACTCATGTTTGGTGGGTTTTTGGCACTTTCATTTCCAACGGAACGGTGCCGCAAAACTCGCGCGGGATGGCCGTTTTTCCCACGGATTCAAAAAAAAACTCGCAGTTGAATTTTTCGCAACGGACGCACCCAATCATCTCTGTTTGACCCCAAACTCATGTTTGGTAGGTTTTCGGCACTTCACTTCCGACGGAACGGTGCCGCAAGACTTGTGCGGAAGGGCTGTTTTTTCACCAATGCGCCGAAAAACTTGTAGTTGAATTTTTGGCAATGGACACACCCAATCATCGCCGTTTGACCCAAAACTCATGTTTGGTGGGTTTTTGGCACTTTCATTTCCGACGAAACGGTGCCGCAAAACTCACGCGGGATGACCGTTTTGCCCACGGATTCACCAAAAAATCCCGCAGTTGAATTTTTCGCAACGGACGAAATCAATCGTCTTCGTTTGACCCGAAACTCATGTTTGGTGGGTTTTGGCACTTTCATTTTCGACAGAAAGTTGCCGCAAAACTCGTGCGGGATGGTCGTTTTTTCCACTGATTCACAAAAAAAACCAGCAGTTGAATTTTTCGCAACGGACGCACCCAATCATCTCCGTTTGACCGAAAACACATGTTTGGTGGGTTTTTGGCACTTTCATTTCTGACGGAACGGTGCCACAAAACTCGCGCGGGAGGGCCATGTTTTCCACCAATGCACCGAAAAACTCAAAGTTGAATTTTTCACAACGGACGCACCCAATCATCTCAGTTTGACTCAAAACTCATGTTTGGTGGGTTTTTGGCACTTTCATTTCCGGCGGAACGTTGCCGCAAAACTGGCGCGGTAGGGCCATTTTTTCACCAATGCACCGAAAAACTCGCAGTTGAATTTTTTGCAACGGACGCACCCAATCATCGCCGTTTGACCCAAAACTCATGTTTGGTGGGTTTTTGGCACTTTCATTTCCAACGGAACGGTGCCGCAAAACTCGCGCGGGATGGCCGTTTTTCCCACAGATTCACCAAAAAATCCCGCAGTTGAATTTTTCGCAACGGACGAAATCAATCGTCTTCGTTTGACCCGAAACTCATGTTTGGTATGTTTTGGCACATTCATTTTCGACAGAACGTTGCCGCAAAACTCGTGCGGGATGGCCGTTTTTTCCACTGATTCACAAAAAAACCAGCAGTTGAATTTTTCGCAACGGACGCACCCAATCATCTCCGTTTGACCCAAAACACATGTTTGGTGGGTTTTTGGCACTTTCATTTCTGACCGAACGGTGCCACAAAACTCACGCGGGAGGGCCATGTTTTCCACCAATGCACCGAAAAACTCGAAGTTGAATTTTTCACAACGGACGCACCCAATCATCTCAGTTTGACTCAAAACTCATGTTGGGTGGGTTTTTCACACTTTCATTTCTGACGGAACGGTGCCGCAAAACTCGCGCGGGATGACCGTTTTTCCCACGGATTCACCAAAAAAACTCGTAGTTGAATTTTTCGCAACGGACACACACCAATCATCTCCGTTTGACCCGAAACTCATGTTTGGTGTGTTTTTTGTACTTTCATTTCTGACGGAACAGTGCCGCAAAATTCGTGCGGAAGGGCCGTTTTTTCACCAATGCACTAAAAAACTCGCAGTTCAATTTTTCGCAACGGACGGACCCAATCATCTCCATTTGACCCAAAACTCATGTTTGGTGGGTTTTTGGCACTTTCATTTCCAGAGGAATGTTGCCGCAAAACTCGTGCGGTAGGGCCGTTTTTTCACCAATGCACCGAAAAACTCGCAGTTGAATTTTTTGCAACGGACGCACCCAATCATCTAGGTTTGTCCCAAAACTCATGTTTGGTGTTTTTGGCACTTTCATTTCCAAGGGAACGGTGCCGCAAAACTCGCGCGGATGGCTGTTTTTCCCACGGATTCACCAAAAAAACTCACAGTTGAATTTTTCGCAACGGACGCACCCAATCATCTCTGTTTGACCCAAAACTCATGTTTGGTAGGTTTTCGGCACTTCACTTCCGACGAAACGGTGCCGCAACACTTGTGCAAAAGGGCTGTTTTTTCACTAATGCACCGAAAAACTTGTAGTTGAATTTTTGGCAATGGACGCACCCAATCATCGCCGTTTGACCCAAAACTCATGTTTGGTGGGTTTTTGGCACTTTCATTTTCGACGGAACGGTGCCGAAAAATTCGCATGGGGTAACCGTTTTTCCCACGGATTCACCAAAAAACTCGCAGTTGAATTTTTCGCAACGGACGCGCCCAATCATCTCTGTTTGACACCAAACTCATGTTTGATAGGTTTTCGGCACTTCACTTCCGACTGAACGGTGCCGCAACACTTGTGCGGAAGGGCTATTTTTTCACCAATGCACCGAAAAACTCGCAGTTGAATTTTTTGCAACGGATGCACCCAATCATCTCCGTTTGACCCAAAACTCATGTTTGGTGGGTTTTTGGCACTTTCATTTCCAACGGAACGGTGCCGCAAAACTCGCGCGGGATGGCCGTTTTTCCCACGGATTCAAAAAAAAACTCGCAGTTGAATTTTTCGCAACGGACGCACCCAATCATCTCTGTTTGACCCCAAACTCATGTTTGGTAGGTTTTCGGCACTTCACTTCCGACGGAACGGTGCCGCAAGACTTGTGCGGAAGGGCTGTTTTTTCACCAATGCGCCGAAAAACTTGTAGTTGAATTTTTGGCAATGGACACACCCAATCATCGCCGTTTGACCCAAAACTCATGTTTGGTGGGTTTTTGGCACTTTCATTTCCGACGAAACGGTGCCGCAAAACTCACGCGGGATGACCGTTTTGCCCACGGGATTCACCAAAAAATCCCGCAGTTGAATTTTTCGCAACGGACGAAATCAATCGTCTTCGTTTGACCCGAAACTCATGTTTGGTGGGTTTTGGCACTTTCATTTTCGACAGAAAGTTGCCGCAAAACTCGTGCGGGATGGTCGTTTTTTCCACTGATTCACAAAAAAAACCAGCAGTTGAATTTTTCGCAACGGACGCACCCAATCATCTCCGTTTGACCGAAAACACATGTTTGGTGGGTTTTTGGCACTTTCATTTCTGACGGAACGGTGCCACAAAACTCGCGCGGGAGGGCCATGTTTTCCACCAATGCACCGAAAAACTCAAAGTTGAATTTTTCACAACGGACGCACCCAATCATCTCAGTTTGACTCAAAACTCATGTTTGGTGGGTTTTTGGCACTTTCATTTCCGGCGGAACGTTGCCGCAAAACTGGCGCGGTAGGGCCGTTTTTTCACCAATGCACCGAAAAACTCGCAGTTGAATTTTTTGCAACGGACGCACCCAATCATCTCCGTTTGTCCCAAAACTCATGTTTGGTGTTTTTGGCACTTTCATTTCCAAAGGAACGGTGCCGCAAAACTCGCGCGGGATGGCCGTTTTTCCCACGGATTCACCAAAAAAACTCACAGTTGAATTTTTCGCAACGGACGCACCCAATCATCTCTGTTTGACCCAAAACTCATGTTTGGTAGGTTTTCGGCACTTCACTTCCGACGGAACGATGCCGCAACACTTGTGCAAAAGGGCTGTTTTTTCACCAATGCACCGAAAAACTTGTAGTTGAATTTTTGGCAATGGACGCACCCAATCATCGCCGTTTGACCCAAAACACATGTTTGGTGGGTTTTTGGCACTTTCATTTTCGACGGAACGGTGCCGAAAAACTCGCATGGGGTAACCGTTTTTCCCACGGATTCACCAAAAAACTCGCAGTTGAATTTTTCACAACGGACGCGCCCAATCATCTCTGTTTGACACCAAACTCATGTTTGGTAGGTTTTCGGCACTTCACTTCCGACTGAACGGTGCCGCAACACTTGTGCGGAAGGGCTGTTTTTCACCAATGCACCGAAAAACTTGTAGTTCAATTTTTGGCAATGGACGCACCCAATCATCGCCGTTTGACCCAAAACTCATGTTTGGTGGGTTTTTGGCACTTTCATTTCCGACGGAACGGTGCCGCAAAACTCGCGCGTGATGACTGTTTTTCCCACGGATTCACCAAAAAAACCCGTAGTTGAATTTTTCGCAACGGACGCAATCAATCGTCTCTGTTTGACCCAAAACACATGTTTGGTGGGTTTTTGGCACTTTCATTTCCGACGGAATAGTGCCGCAAAGCTCGTGCGGCAGGGCCATTTTTTCACCAATGCACCGAAAAACTCGCAGTTCAATTTTTTGCAATGGACGCACCCAATCATCGCCGTTTGACCCAAAACTCATGTACTTTCATTTTCGACGAAACGGTGCCGAAAAATTCGCATGGGGTAACCGTTTTTCCCACGGATTCACCAAAAAACTCGCAGTTGAATTTTTCGCAACGGACGCGCCCAATCATCTCTGTTTGACACCAAACTCATGTTTGGTAGGTTTTCGGCACTTCACTTCCGACTGAACGGTGTCGCCACACTTGTGCGGAAGGGCTATTTTTTCACCAATGCACCGAAAAACTCGCAGTTGAATTTTTTGCAACGGATGCACCCAATCATCTCCGTTTGACCCAAAACTCATGTTTGGTAAGTTTTTGGCACTTTCATTTCCAACGGAACGGTGCCGCAAAACTCGCGCGGGATGGCTGTTTTTCCCACGGATTCACAAAAAAAACTCGCAGTTGAATTTTTCGCAACGGACGCACCCAATCATCTCTGTTTGACCCCAAACTCATGTTTGGTAGGTTTTCGGCACTTCACTTCCGACGGAACGGTGCCGCAATACTTGTGCGGAAGGGCTGTTTTTTCACCAATGCGCCGAAAAACTTGTAGTTGAATTTTTGGCAATGGACACACCCAATCATCGCCGTTTGACCCAAAACTCATGTTTGGTGGGTTTTTGGCACTTTCATTTCCGACGGAACGGTGCCGCAAAACTCACGCGGGATGACCGTTTTGCCCACGGATTCACCAAAAAATCCCGCAGTTGAATTTTTCGCAACGGACGAAATCAATCGTCTTCGTTTCACCCGAAACTCATGTTTGGTGGGTTTTGGCACTTTCATTTTCGACAGAAAGTTGCCGCAAAACTCGTGCGGGATGGTCGTATTTTCCACTGATTCACAAAAAAAACCAGCAGTTGAATTTTTCGCAACGGACGCACCCAATCATCTCCGTTTGACCCAAAACACATGTTTGGTGGGTTTTTGGCACTTTCATTTTTGACGGAACGGTGCCACAAAACTCGCGCGGGAGGGCCATGTTTTCCACCAATGCACCGAAAAACTCAAAGTTGAATTTTTCACAACGGACGCACCCAATCATCTCAGTTTGACTCAAAACTCATGTTTGGTGGGTTTTTGGCACTTTCATTGCAAAACTGGCGCGGTAGGGCCGTTTTTTCACCAATGCACCGAAAAACTCGCAGTTGAATTTTTTGCAACGGACGCACCCAATCATCTCCGTTTGTCCCAAAACTCATGTTTGGTGTTTTTGGCACTTTCATTTCCAAAGGAACGGTGCCGCAAAACTCGCGCGGGATGGCCGTTTTTCCCACGGATTCACCAAAAAAACTCACAGTTGAATTTTTCGCAACGGACGCACCCAATCATCTCTGTTTAACCCAAAACTCATGTGTGGTAGGTTTTCGGCACTTCACTTCCGACGGAACGGTGCCGCAACACTTGTGCAAAAGGGCTGTTTTTTCACCAATGCACCGAAAAACTTGTAGTTGAATTTTTGGCAATGGACGCACCCAATCATCGCCGTTTGACCCAAAACACATGTTTGGTGGGTTTTTGGCACTTTCATTTTCGACGGAACGGTGCCAAAAAACTCGCATGGGGTAACCGTTTTTCCCACGGATTCACCAAAAAACTCGTAGTTGAATTTTTCGCAACGGACGCGCCCAATCATCTCTGTTTGACACCAAACTCATGTTCGGTAGGTTTTCGGCACTTCACTTCCGACTGAACGGTGCCGCAACACTTGTGCGGAAGGGCTGTTTTTCACCAATGCACCGAAAAACTTGTAGTTCAATTTTTGGCAATGGACGCACCCAATCATCGCTGTTTGACCCAAAACTCATGTTTGGTGGGGTTTTGGCACTTTCATTTCCGACGGAACGGTGCCGCAAAACTCGCGCGTGATGACTGTTTTTCCCACGGATTCACCAAAAAAACCCGTAGTTGAATTTTTCGCAACGGACGCAATCAATCGTCTCCGTTTGACCCAAAACACATGTTTGGTGGGTTTTTGGCACTTTCATTTCCGACGGAATAGTGCCGCAAAGCTCGTGCGGCAGGGCCATTTTTTCACCATGCACCGAAAAACTCGCAGTTCAATTTTTTGCAATGGACGCACCCAATCATCTCCGTTTGACCCAAAACACATGTTTGGTGGGTTTTTGGCAGTTTCATTTCTGACGAACGGTGCCACAAAACTCACGTGGGAGGTCCATTTTTTTCACCAATGCACCGAAAAACTCGAAGTTGAATTTTTCACAACGGACGCACCCAATCATCTCAGTTTGACTCAAAACTCATGTTGGGTGGGTTTTCGCACTTTCATTTCTGACGGAACGGTGCCGCAAAACTCGCACGGGATGACCGTTTTTCCCACGGATTCACCAAAAAAACTCGTAGTTGAATTTTTCGCAACGGACACACACCAATCATCTCCGTTTCACCCGAAACTCATGTTTGGTGGGTTTTTTGTACTTTCATTTTTGACAGAACGATGCCGCAAAACTCGTGCGAGATGGCCGTTTTTCCCACTGATTCAAAAAAAAACCGCAGTTGAATTTTTCGCAACGGACACACCCAATCATCTCTGTTTGACCCGAAACTCATGTTTGGTGGGTTTTTGGTACTTTCATTTCCGGCGGAACGGTGCCGCAAAACTCGTGCGGTAGGGCCATTTTTCACCAATGCTCCGAAAAACTCGCAGTTGAATTTTTTGCAACGGACGCACCCAATCATCTCCGTTTGACCCAAAACTCATGTTTGGTGGGTTTTTGACACTTTCATTTCCGACGGAACGGTGCCGCAAACTCACGCGGGATGACCGTTTTGCCCACAGATTCACCAAAAAATCCCGCAGTTGAATTTTTCGCAACGGACGAAATCAATCGTCTTCGTTTGACCCGAAACTCATGTTTGGTGGGTTTTGGCACTTTCATTTTCGACAGAAAGTTGCCGCAAAACTCGTGCGGGATGGTCATTTTTTCCACTGATTCACAAAAAAATCCAGCAGTTGAATTTTTCGCAACGGACGCACCCAATCATCTCCGTTTGACCCAAAACACATGTTTGGTGTGTTTTTGGCACTTTCATTTCTGACGGAACGGTGCCACAAAACTCGCGCGAGAGAGCCATGTTTTCCACCAATGCACCGAAAAACTCGAAGTTGAATTTTTCAGAACGGACGCACCCAATCATCTCAGTTTGACTCAAAACTTATGTTTGGTGGGTTTTTGGCACTTTCATTTCCGGTGGAACGTTGCCGCAAAACTGGCGCGGTAGGGCCGTTTTTTCACCAATGCACCGAAAAACTCGCAGTTGAATTTTTTGCAACGGACGCACCCAATCATCTCCGTTTGTCCCAAAACTCATGTTTGGTGTTTTTGGCACTTTCATTTCCAACGGAACGGTGCCGCAAAACTCGCGCGGGATGGCCGTTTTTCCCACGGATTCACCAAAAAAATCACAGTTGAATTTTTCGCAACGGACGCACCCAATCATCTCTGTTTGACCCCAAACTCATGTTTGGTAGGTTTTCGGCACTTCACTTCCGACGGAACGGTGCCGCAACACTTGTGTGGAAGGGCTATTTTTTCACCAATGCACCGAAAAACTTGTAGTTGAATTTTTGGCAATGGACACACCCAATCATCGCCGTTTGACCCAAAACTCATGTTTGGTGGGTTTTTGACACTTTCATTTCCGACGGAACGGTGCCGCAAACTCACGCGGGATGACCGTTTTGCCCACAGATTCACCAAAAAATCCCGCAGTTGAATTTTTCGCAACGGACGAAATCAATCGTCTTCGTTTGACCCGAAACTCATGTTTGGTGGGTTTTGGCACTTTCATTTTCGACAGAAAGTTGCCGCAAAACTCGTGCGGGATGGTCGTTTTTTCCACTGATTCACAAAAAAATCCAGCAGTTGAATTTTTCGCAACGGACGCACCCAATCATCTCCGTTTGACCCAAAACACATGTTTGGTGGGTTTTTGGCACTTTCATTTCTGACGGAACGGTGCCACAAAACTCGCGCGGGAGGGCCATGTTTTCCACCAATGCACCGAAAAACTCGAAGTTGAATTTTTCAGAACGGACGCACCCAATCATCTCAGTTTGACTCAAAACTTATGTTTGGTGGGTTTTTGGCACTTTCATTTCCGGCGGAACGTTGCCGCAAAACTGGCGCGGTAGGGCCGTTTTTTCACCAATGCACCGAAAAACTCGCAGTTGAATTTTTTGCAACGGACGCACCCAATCATCTCCGTTTGTCCCAAAACTCATGTTTGGTGTTTTTGGCACTTTCATTTCCAACGGAACGGTGCCGCAAAACTCGCGCGGGATGGCCGTTTTTCCCACGGATTCACCAAAAAAATCACAGTTGAATTTTTCGCAACGGACGCACCCAATCATCTCTGTTTGACCCAAAACTCATGTTTGGTAGGTTTTCGGCACTTCACTTCCGACGGAACGGTGCCGCAACACTTGTGCAAAAGGGCTGTTTTTTCACCAATGCACCGAAAAATTTGTAGTTGAATTTTTGGCAATGGACGCACCCAATCATCGCCGTTTGACCCAAAACTCATGTTTGGTGGGTTTTTGGCACTTTCATTTTCGACGGAACGGTGCCGAAAAACTCGCATGGGGTAACCGTTTTTCCCACGGATTCACCAAAAAACTCGCAGTTGAATTTTTCGCAACGGACGCGCCCAATCATCTCTGTTTGACACCAAACTCATGTTTGGTAGGTTTTCGGCACTTCACTTCCGACTGAACGGTGCCGCAACACTTGTGCGGAAGGGCTGTTTTCACCAATGCACCGAAAAACTTGTAGTTCAATTTTTGGCAATGGACGCACCCAATCATCGCCGTTTGACCCAAAACTCATGTTTGGTGGGTTTTTGGCACTTTCATTTCCGACGTAACGGTGCCGCAAAACTCGCGCGTGATGACTGTTTTTCCCACGGATTCACCAAAAAAACCCGTAGTTGAATTTTTCGCAACGGACGCAATCAATCGTCTCCGTTTGACCCAAAACACATGTTTGGTGGGTTTTTGGCACTTTCATTTCCGACGGAATAGTGCCGCAAAGCTCGTGCGGCAGGGCCATTTTTTCACCAATGCACCGAAAAACTCGCAGTTCAATTTTTTGCAATGGACACACCCAATCATCTCCGTTTGACCCAAAACACATGTTTGGTGGGTTTTTGGCACTTTCATTTCTGACGAACGGTGCCACAAAACTCACGTGGGAGGTCCATTTTTTTCACCAATGCACCGAAAAACTCGAAGTTGAATTTTTCACAACGGACGCACCCAATCATCTCAGTTTGACTCAAAACTCATGTTGGGTGGGTTTTCGCACTTTCATTTCTGACGGAACGGTGCCGCAAAACTCGCACGGGATGACCGTTTTTCCCACGGATTCACCAAAAAAACTCGTAGTTGAATTTTTCGCAACGGACACACACCAATCATCTCCGTTTCACCCGAAACTCATGTTTGGTGGGTTTTTTGTACTTTCATTTTTGACAGAACGATGCCGCAAAACTCGTGCGAGATGGCCGTTTTTCCCACTGATTCACAAAAAAACCGCAGTTGAATTTTTTGCAACGGACACACCCAATCATCTCTGTTTGACCTGAAACTCATGTTTGGTGGGTTTTTGGTACTTTCATTTCCGGCGGAACGGTGCCGCAAAACTCGTGCGGTAGGGCCGTTTTTTCACCAATGCACCGAAAAACTCGCAGTTGAATTTTTTGCAACGGACGCACCCAATCATCTCCGTTTGACCCAAAACTCATGTTTGGTGGGTTTTTGGCACTTTCATTTTCGACGGAACGGTGCCGAAAAACTCGCACGGGGTAACCGTTTTTCCCATGGATTCACCAAAAAAACACGCAGTTGAATTTTTCGCAACGGACACACGCAATCATCTCCGTTTGACACGAAATTCATGTTTGGTGGGTTTTTGGTACTTTTATTTCCGACGGAACAGTGCCGCAAAACTCGTCCGGCAGGGCCGTTTTTTCACCAATGCACCGAAAAACTCACAGTTGAATTTTTTTGCAACGGACGCACCCAATCATCTCCGTTTGACCCAAAACTCATGTTTGGTGGGTTTTTGGCACTTTCATTTCCAACGGAACGGTGCCGCAAAACTCGCGCGGGATGGCCGTTTTTCCCACGGATTCACAAAAAAAAACTCGCAGTTGAATTTTTCGCAACGGACGCACCCAATCATCTCTGTTTGACCCCAAACTCATGTTTGGTAGGTTTTTGGCACTTCACTTCCGACGGAACGGTGCCGCAACACTTGTGCGGAAGGGCTATTTTTTCACCAATGCACCGAAAAACTTGTACTTGAATTTTTGGCAATGGACGCACCCAATCATCGCCGTTTGACCCAAAACTCATGTTTGGTGGGTTTTTGGCACTTTCATTTCTGACGGAACGGTGCCGCAAAACTCACGCGGAATGACCGTTTTTCCCACGGATTCATCAAAAAAACCCGCAGTTGAATTTTCGCAACGGACGCAATCAATCGTCTCCGTTTGACCCGAAACTCATGTTTGGTGGGTTTTTTGTACTTTCATTTCCGACGGAACAGTGCCGCAAAACTCGTGCGGAAGGGCCGTTTTTTCACCAATGCACTGAAAAACTCGCAGTTGAATTTTTCGCAACGGACGGACCCAATCATCTCCGTTTGACCCAAAACTCATGTTTCGTGGGTTTTTGGCACTTTCATTTCCGGCGGAACGGTGCCGCAAAACTCGTGCGGTAGGGCCGTTTCTTCATCAATGCACCAAAAACTCGCAGTTGAATTTTTTGCAACGGACGCACCCAATCATCTCCGTTTGTCCCAAAACTCATGTTTGGTGGTTTTTGGCACCTTCATTTCCAACGGAACGGTGCCGCAAAACTCGCGCGGGATGGCCGTTTTTCCCACGGATTCACCAAAAAAGTGACAGTACTCGCAGTTGAATTTTTTGCAACGGATGCACCCAATCATCTCCGTTTGACCCAAAACTCATGTTTGGTGGGTTTTTGGCACTTTCATTTCCAACGGAACGGTGCCGCAAAACTCGCGCGGGATGGCTGTTTTTCCCACGGATTCACAAAAAAAACTCGCAGTTGAATTTTTCGCAACGGACGCACCCAATCATCTCTGTTTGACCCCAAACTCATGTTTGGTAGGTTTTCGGCACTTCACTTCCGACGGAACGGTGCCGCAATACTTGTGCGGAAGGGCTGTTTTTTCACCAATGCGCCGAAAAACTTGTAGTTGAATTTTTGGCAATGGACACACCCAATCGTCGCCGTTTGACCCAAAACTCATGTTTGGTGGGTTTTTGGCACTTTCATTTCCGACGGAACGGTGCCGCAAAACTCACGCGGGATGACCGTTTTGCCCACGGATTCACCAAAAAATCCCGCAGTTGAATTTTTCGCAACGGACGAAATCAATCGTCTTCGTTTCACCCGAAACTCATGTTTGGTGGGTTTTGGCACTTTCATTTTCGACAGAAAGTTGCCGCAAAACTCGTGCGGGATGGTCGTATTTTCCACTGATTCACAAAAAAAACCAGCAGTTGAATTTTTCGCAACGGACGCACCCAATCATCTCCGTTTGACCCAAAACACATGTTTGGTGGGTTTTTGGCACTTTCATTTTTGACGGAACGGTGCCACAAAACTCGCGCGGGAGGGCCATGTTTTCCACCAATGCACCGAAAAACTCAAAGTTGAATTTTTCACAACGGACGCACCCAATCATCTCAGTTTGACTCAAAACTCATGTTTGGTGGGTTTTTGGCACTTTCATTTTCGGCGGAACGTTGCCGCAAAACTGGCGCGGTAGGGCCGTTTTTTCACCAATGCACCGAAAAACTCGCAGTTGAATTTTTTGCAACGGACGCACCCAATCATCTCCGTTTGTCCCAAAACTCATGTTTGGTGTTTTTGGCACTTTCATTTCCAAAGGAACGGTGCCGCAAACCTCGCGCGGGATGGCCGTTTTTCCCACGGATTCACCAAAAAAACTCACAGTTGAATTTTTCGCAACGGACGCACCCAATCATCTCTGTTTAACCCAAAACTCATGTGTGGTAGGTTTTCGGCACTTCACTTCCGACGGAACGGTGCCGCAACACTTGTGCAAAAGGGCTGTTTTTTCACCAATGCACCGAAAAACTTGTAGTTGAATTTTTGGCAATGGACGCACCCAATCATCGCCGTTTGACCCAAAACACATGTTTGGTGGGTTTTTGGCACTTTCATTTTCGACGGAACGGTGCCAAAAAACTCGCATGGGGTAACCGTTTTTCCCACGGATTCACCAAAAAACTCGTAGTTGAATTTTTCGCAACGGACGCGCCCAATCATCTCTGTTTGACACCAAACTCATGTTTGGTAGGTTTTCGGCACTTCACTTCCGACTGAACGGTGCCGCAACACTTGTGCGGAAGGGCTGTTTTTCACCAATGCACCGAAAAACTTGTAGTTCAATTTTTGGCAATGGACGCACCCAATCATCGCTGTTTGACCCAAAACTCATGTTTGGTGGGGTTTTGGCACTTTCATTTCCGACGGAACGGTGCCGCAAAACTCGCGCGTGATGACTGTTTTTCCCACGGATTCACCAAAAAAACCCGTAGTTGAATTTTTCGCAACGGACGCAATCAATCGTCTCCGTTTGACCCAAAACACATGTTTGGTGGGTTTTTGGCACTTTCATTTCCGACGGAATAGTGCCGCAAAGCTCGTGCGGCAGGGCCATTTTTTCACCATGCACCGAAAAACTCGCAGTTCAATTTTTTGCAATGGACGCACCCAATCATCTCCGTTTGACCCAAAACACATGTTTGGTGGGTTTTTGGCAGTTTCATTTCTGACGAACGGTGCCACAAAACTCACGTGGGAGGTCCATTTTTTTCACCAATGCACCGAAAAACTCGAAGTTGAATTTTTCACAACGGACGCACCCAATCATCTCAGTTTGACTCAAAACTCATGTTGGGTGGGTTTTCGCACTTTCATTTCTGACGGAACGGTGCCGCAAAACTCGCACGGGATGACCGTTTTTCCCACGGATTCACCAAAAAAACTCGTAGTTGAATTTTTCGCAACGGACACACACCAATCATCTCCGTTTCACCCGAAACTCATGTTTGGTGGGTTTTTTGTACTTTCATTTTTGACAGAACGATGCCGCAAAACTCGTGCGAGATGGCCGTTTTTCCCACTGATTCACAAAAAAACCGCAGTTGAATTTTTCGCAACGGACACACCCAATCATCTCTGTTTGACCCGAAACTCATGTTTGGTGGGTTTTTGGTACTTTCATTTCCGGCGGAACGGTGCCGCAAAACTCGTGCGGTAGGGCCATTTTTTCACCAATGCACCGAAAAACTCGCAGTTGAATTTTTTGCAACGGACGCACCCAATCATCTCCGTTTGACTCAAAACTCATGTTTGGTGGGTTTTTGACACTTTCATTTCCGACGGAACGGTGCCGCAAACTCACGCGGGATGACCGTTTTGCCCACAGATTCACCAAAAAATCCCGCAGTTGAATTTTTCGCAACGGACGAAATCAATCGTCTTCGTTTGACCCGAAACTCATGTTTGGTGGGTTTTGGTACTTTCATTTTCGACAGAAAGTTGCCGCAAAACTCGTGCGGGATGGTCGTTTTTTCCACTGATTCACAAAAAAATCCAGCAGTTGAATTTTTCGCAACGGACGCACCCAATCATCTCCGTTTGACCCAAAACACATGTTTGGTGGGTTTTTGGCACTTTCATTTCTGACGGAACGGTGCCACAAAACTCGCGCGGGAGGGCCATGTTTTCCACCAATGCACCGAAAAACTCGAAGTTGAATTTTTCAGAACGGACGCACCCAATCATCTCAGTTTGACTCAAAACTTATGTTTGGTGGGTTTTTGGCACTTTCATTTCCGGTGGAACGTTGCCGCAAAACTGGTGCGGTAGGGCCGTTTTTTCACCAATGCACCGAAAAACTCGCAGTTGAATTTTTTGCAACGGACGCACCCAATCATCTCCGTTTGTCCCAAAACTCATGTTTGGTGTTTTTGGCACTTTCATTTCCAACGGAACGGTGCCGCAAAACTCGCGCGGGATGGCCGTTTTTCCCACGGATTCACCAAAAAAATCACAGTTGAATTTTTCGCAACGGACGCACCCAATCATCTCTGTTTGACCCCAAACTCATGTTTGGTAGGTTTTCGGCACTTCACTTCCGACGGAACGGTGCCGCAACACTTGTGTGGAAGGGCTATTTTTTCACCAATGCACCGAAAAACTTGTAGTTGAATTTTTGGCAATGGACACACCCAATCATCGCCGTTTGACCCAAAACTCATGTTTGGTGGGTTTTTGACACTTTCATTTCCGACGGGACGGTGCCGCAAACTCACGCGGGATGACCGTTTTGCCCACAGATTCACCAAAAAATCCCGCAGTTGAATTTTTCGCAACGGACGAAATCAATCGTCTTCGTTTGACCCGAAACTCATGTTTGGTGGGTTTTGGCACTTTCATTTTCGACAGAAAGTTGCCGCAAAACTCGTGCGGGATGGTCGTTTTTTCCACTGATTCACAAAAAATCCAGCAGTTGAATTTTTCGCAACGGACGCACCCAATCATCTCTGTTTGACCCAAAACACATGTTTGGTGGGTTTTTGGCACTTTCATTTCTGACGGAACGGTGCCACAAAACTCGCGCGGGAGGGCCATGTTTTCCACCAATGCACCGAAAAACTCGAAGTTGAATTTTTCAGAACGGACGCACCCAATCATCTCAGTTTGACTCAAAACTTATGTTTGGTGGGTTTTTGGCACTTTCATTTCCGGCGGAACATTGCCGCAAAACTGGCGCGGTAGGGCCGTTTTTTCACCAATGCACCGAAAAACTCGCAGTTGAATTTTTTGCAACGGACGCACCCAATCATCTCCGTTTGTCCCAAAACTCATGTTTGGTGTTTTTGGCACTTTCATTTCCAACGGAACGGTGCCGCAAAACTCGCGCGGGATGGCCGTTTTTCCCACGGATTCACCAAAAAAATCATAGTTGAATTTTTCGCAACGGACGCACCCAATCATCTCTGTTTGACCCAAAACTCATGTTTGGTAGGTTTTCGGCACTTCACTTCCGACGGAACGGTGCCGCAACACTTGTGCAAAAGGGCTGTTTTTTCACCAATGCACCGAAAAATTTGTAGTTGAATTTTTGGCAATGGACGCACCCAATCATCGCCGTTTGACCCAAAACTCATGTTTGGTGGGTTTTTGGCACTTTCATTTTCGACGGAACGGTGCCGAAAAACTCGCATGGGGTAACCGTTTTTCCCACGGATTCACCAAAAAACTCGCAGTTGAATTTTTCGCAACGGACGCGCCCAATCATCTCTGTTTGACACCAAACTCATGTTTGGTAGGTTTTCGGCACTTCACTTCCGACTGAACGGTGCCGCAACACTTGTGTGGAAGGGCTGTTTTTCACCAATGCACCGAAAAACTTGTAGTTCAATTTTTGGCAATGGACGCACCCAATCATCGCCGTTTGACCCAAAACTCATGTTTGGTGGGTTTTTGGCACTTTCATTTCCGACGTAACGGTGCCGCAAAACTCGCACGTGATGACTGTTTTTCCCACGGATTCACCAAAAAAACCCGTAGTTGAATTTTTCGCAACGGACGCAATCAATCGTCTCTGTTTGACCCAAAACACATGTTTGGTGGGTTTTTGGCACTTTCATTTCCGACGGAATAGTGCCGCAAAGCTCGTGCGGCAGGGCCATTTTTTCACCAATGCACCGAAAAACTCGCAGTTCAATTTTTTGCAATGGACACACCCAATCATCTCCGTTTGACCCAAAACACATGTTTGGTGGGTTTTTGGCACTTTCATTTCTGACGAACGGTGCCACAAAACTCACGTGGGAGGTCCATTTTTTTCACCAATGCACCGAAAAACTCGAAGTTGAATTTTTCACAACGGACGCACCCAATCATCTCAGTTTGACTCAAAACTCATGTTGGGTGGGTTTTCGCACTTTCATTTCTGACGGAACGGTGCCGCAAAACTCGCACGGGATGACCGTTTTTCCCACGGATTCACCAAAAAAACTCGTAGTTGAATTTTTCGCAACGGACACACACCAATCATCTCCGTTTCACCCGAAACTCATGTTTGGTGGGTTTTTTGTACTTTCATTTTTGACAGAACGATGCCGCAAAACTCGTGCGAGATGGCCGTTTTTCCCACTGATTCACAAAAAAACCGCAGTTGAATTTTTTGCAACGGACACACCCAATCATCTCTGTTTGACCCGAAACTCATGTATGGTGGGTTTTTGGTACTTTCATTTCCGGCGGAACGGTGCCGCAAAACTCGTGCGGTAGGGCCGTTTTTTCACCAATGCACCGAAAAACTCGCAGTTGAATTTTTTGCAACGGACGCACCCAATCATCTCCGTTTGACCCAAAACTCATGTTTGGTGGGTTTTTGGCACTTTCATTTTCGACGGAACGGTGCCGAAAAACTCGCACGGGGTAACCGTTTTTCCCATGGATTCACCAAAAAAACACGCAGTTGAATTTTTCGCAACGGACACACGCAATCATCTCCGTTTGACACGAAATTCATGTTTGGTGGGTTTTTGGTACTTTTATTTCCGACGGAACAGTGCCGCAAAACTCGTCCGGCAGGGCCGTTTTTTCACCAATGCACCGAAAAACTCACAGTTGAATTTTTTTGCAACGGACGCACCCAATCATCTCCGTTTGACCCAAAACTCATGTTTGGTGGGTTTTTGGCACTTTCATTTCCAACGGAACGGTGCCGCAAAACTCGCGCGGGATGGCCGTTTTTCCCACGGATTCACAAAAAAAAACTCGCAGTTGAATTTTTCGCAACGGACGCACCCAATCATCTCTGTTTGACCCCAAACTCATGTTTGGTAGGTTTTCGGCACTTCACTTCCGACGGAACGGTGCCGCAACACTTGTGCGGAAGGGCTATTTTTTCACCAATGCACCGAAAAACTTGTACTTGAATTTTTGGCAATGGACGCACCCAATCATCGCCGTTTGACCCAAAACTCATGTTTGGTGGGTTTTTGGCACTTTCATTTCTGACGGAACGGTGCCGCAAAACTCACGCGGAATGACTGTTTTTCCCACGGATTCACCAAAAAAACCCGCAGTTGAATTTTTCGCAACGGACGCAATCAATCGTCTCCGTTTGACCCGAAACTCATGTTTGGTGGGTTTTTTGTACTTTCATTTCCGACGGAACAGTGCCGCAAAACTCGTGCGGAAGGGCCGTTTTTTCACCAATGCACTGAAAAACTCGCAGTTGAATTTTTCGCAACGGACGGACCCAATCATCTCCGTTTGACCCAAAACTCATGTTTCGTGGGTTTTTGGCACTTTCATTTCCGGCGGAACGGTGCCGCAAAACTCGTGCGGTAGGGCCGTTTCTTCATCAATGCACCAAAAACTCGCAGTTCAATTTTTTGCAACGGACGCACCCAATCATCTACGTTTGTCCCAAAACTCAGGTTTGGTGGTTTTTGGCACCTTCATTTCCAACGGAACGGTGCCGCAAAACTCGCGCGGGATGGCCGTTTTTCCCACGGATTCACCAAAAAAGTGACAGTTGAATTTTTTGCAACGGACGCACCCAATCATCTCTGTTTTACCCAAAACTCATGTTTGGTAGGTTTTCGGCACTTCACTTCCGACGGAACGGTGCCGCAACACTTTGTGCAAAAGGGCTGTTTTTTCACCAATGCACCGAAAACCTTGTAGTTGAATTTTTGGCAATGGACACACCCAATCATCGCCGTTTGACCCAAAACTCATGTTTGGTGGGTTTTTGGCACTTTCATTTCCGACGGAACGGTGCCGCAAAACTCACGCAGGATGACCGTTTTGCCCACGGATTCACCAAAAAATCCCGCAGTTGAATTTTTTGCAACGGACGAAATCAATCGTCTTCGTTTGACCCGAAACTCATGTTTGGTGGGTTTTGGCACTTTCATTTTCGACAGAACGTTGCCGCAAAACTCGTGCGGGATGGCAGTTTTTTCCACTGATTCACAAAAAAACCAGCAGTTGAATTTTTCGCAACGGACGCACCCAATCATCTCCGTTTGACCCAAAACACATGTTTGGTGGGTTTTTGGCACTTTCATTTCTGACGGAATGGTGCCACAAAACTCGCGCGGGAGGGCCATGTTTTCCACCAATGCACCGAAAAACTCGAAGTTGAATTTTTCACAACGGACGCACCCAATCATCTCAGTTTGACTCAAAACTCATGTTGGGTGGGTTTTTCACACTTTCATTTCTGACGGAACGGTGCCGCAAAACTCGCGCGGGATGACCGTTTTTCCCACGGATTCACCAAAAAAACTCGTAGTTGAATTTTTCGCAACGGACAGACACCAATCATCTCCGTTTGACCCGAAACTCATGTTTGGTGGGTTTTTTGTACTTTCATTTCCGACGGAACAGTGTCGCAAAATTCGTGCGGAAGGGCCATTTTTTCACCAATGCACTAAAAAACTCGCAGTTCAATTTTTCGCAACGGACGGACCCAATCATCTCCATTTGACCCAAAACTCATGTTTGGTGGGTTTTTGGCACTTTCATTTCCGGAGGAACGTTGCCGCAAAACTCGTGCGGTAGGGCCGTTTTTTCACCAATGCACCGAAAAACTCGCAGTTGAATTTTTTGCAACGGACGCACCCAATCATCTACGTTTGTCCCAAAACTCATGTTTGGTGTTTTTGGCACTTTCATTTCCAACGGAACGGTGCCGCAAAACTCGCGCGGGATGGCCGTTTTTCCCACGGATTCACCAAAAAAACTCACAGTTGAATTTTTCGCAACGGACGCACCCAATCATCTCTGTTTGACCCAAAACTCATGTTTGGTAGGTTTTTGGCACTTCACTTCCGACGGAACGGTGCCGCAACACTTGTGCAAAAGGGCTGTTTTTTCACTAATGCACCGAAAAACTTGTAGTTGAATTTTTGGCAATGGACGCACCCAATCATCGTCGTTTGACCCAAAACTCATGTTTGGTGGGTTTTTGGCACTTTCATTTTCGACGGAACGGTGCCGAAAAATTCGCATGGGGTAACCGTTTTTCCCACGGATTCACCAAAAAACGCGCAGTTGAATTTTTCGCAACGGACGCGCCCAATCATCTCTGTTTGACACCAAACTCATGTTTGGTAGGTTTTCGGCACTTCACATCCGACTGAACGGTGCCGCAACACTTGTGCGGAAGGGCTATTTTTTCACCAATGCACCGAAAAACTCGCAGTTGAATTTTTTGCAACGGATGCACCCAATCATCTCCGTTTGACCCAAAACTCATGTTTGGTGGGTTTTTGGCACTTTCATTTCCAACGGAACGGTGCCGCAAAACTCGCGCGGGATGGCCGTTTTTCCCACGGATTCACAAAAAAAACTCGCAGTTGAATTTTTCGCAACGGACGCACCCAATCATCTCTGTTTGACCCCAAACTCATGTTTGGTAGGTTTTTGGCACTTCACTTCCGACGGAACGGTGCCGCAACACTTGTGCGGAAGGGCTGTTTTTTCACCAATTCACCGAAAAACTTGTAGTTGAATTTTTGGCAATGGACACACCCAATCATCGCCGTTTGACCCAAAACTCATGTTTGGTGGGTTTTTGGCACTTTCATTTCCGACGGAACGGTGCCGCAAAACTCACGCGGGATGACCGTTTTTCCCACGGATTCACCAAAAAATCCCGCAGTTGAATTTTTCGCAACGGACGAAATCAATCGTCTTCGTTTGACCCGAAACTCATGTTTGGTGGGTTTTGGCACTTTCATTTTCGACAGAACGTTGCCGGAAAACTCGTGCGGGATGGCCGTTTTTTCCACTGATTCACAAAAAAACCAGCAGTTGAATTTTTCGCAAACGACGCACCCAATCATCTCCGTTTGACCCAAAACACATGTTTGGTGGGTTTTTGGCACTTTCATTTCTGACGGAACGGTGCCACAAAACTCGCGCGGGAGGGCCATGTTTTCCACCAATGCACCGAAAAACTCGAAGTTGAATTTTTCACAACGGACGCACCCAATCATCTCAGTTTGACTCAAAACTCATGTTGGGTGGGTTTTTCACACTTTCATTTCTGACGGAACGGTGCCGCAAAACTCAGGCGGGATGACCGTTTTTCCCACGGATTGACCAAAAAAATTCGTTGTTGAATTTTTCGCAACGGACACACACCAATCATCTCCGTTTGACCCGAAACTCATGTTTGGTGGGTTTTTTGTACTTTCATTTCCGACGGAACAGTGCCGCAAAATTCGTGCGGAAGGGCCGTTTTTTCACCAATGCACTGAAAAACTCGCAGTTGAATTTTTTGCAACGGACGGACCCAATCATCTCCGTTTGACCCAAAACTCATGATTGGTGGGTTTTTGGCACTTTCATTTCTGGCGGAACGGTGCCGCAAAACTCGTGCGGTAGGGCCATTTTTTCACCAATGCACCGAAAAACTCGCAGTTGAATTTTTTTGCAACGGACGCACCCAATCATATCCGTTTGTCGCAAAACTCATGTTTGGTGGTTTTTGGCACTTTCATTTCCAACGGAACGGTGCCGCAAAACTCGCGCGGGATGGCCGTTTTTCCCACGGATTCACAAAAAAAACTCACAGTTGAATTTTTCGCAACGGACGCACCCAATCATCTCTGTTTGACCCAAAACTCATGTTTGGTAGGTTTTCGCCACTTCACTTCCGACGGAACGGTGCCGCAACACTTGTGCGAAAGGGCTGTTTTTTCACCAATGCACCGAAAAACTTGTAGTTGAATTTTTGGCAATGGACACACCCAATCATCGCCGTTTGACCCAAAACTCATGTTTGGTGGGTTTTTGGCACTTTCATTTCCGACGGAACGGTGCCGCAAAACTCACGCGGGATGACCGTTTTGCCCACGGATTCACCAAAAAAACCCGCAGTTGAATTTTTCGCAACGGACGAAATCAATCGTCTTCGTTTAACCCGAAACTCATGTTTGGTGGGTTTTGGCACTTTCATTTTCGACAGAACGTTGCCGCAAAACTCGTGCGGGATGGCCGTTTTTTCCACTAATTCACAAAAAAAAACCTGCAGTTGAATTTTTCGCAACGGACGCACCCAATCATCTCCGTTTGACCCAAAACACATGTTTGGTGGGTTTTTGGCACTTTCATTTCTGACGGAACGGTGCCACAAAACTCGCGCGGGAGGGCCATGTTTTCCACCAATGCACCGAAAAACTCGAAGTTGAATTTTTCACAACGGACGCACCCAATCATCTCAGTTTGACTCAAAACTCATGTTGGGTGGGTTTTTCACACTGTCATTTCTGACGGAACGGTGCCGCAAAACTCAAGCGGGATGACCGTTTTTCCCACGGATTGACCAAAAAAACTCGTAGTTGAATTTTTCGCAACGGACTCGCACCAATCATCTCCGTTTGACCCGAAACTCATGTTTGGTGGGTTTTTTGTACTTTCATTTCCGACGGAACAGTGCCGCAAAATTCGTGCGGAAGGGCCGTTTTTTCACCAATGCACTGAAAAACTCGCAGTTGAATTTTTCGCAACGGACGGACCCAATCATCTCCGTTTGACCCAAAACTCATGTTTCGTGGGTTTTTGGCACTTTCATTTCCGGCGGAACGGTGCCGCAAAACTCGTGCGGTAGGGCCGTTTTTTCATCAATGCACCGAAAAACTCGCAGTTGAATTTTTTGCAACGGACGCACCCAATCATCTCCGTTTGTCCCAAAACTCATGTTTGGTGGTTTTTGGCACTTTCATTTCCAACGGAACGGTGCCGCAAAACTCGCGCGGGATGGCCGTTTTTCCCACGGATTCACCAAAAAAACTCACAGTTGAATTTTTGGCAACAGACGCACCCAATCATCTCTATTTTACCCAAAACTCATGTTTGGTAGGTTTTCGGCACTTCACTTCCGACGGAACGGTGCCGCAACACTTGTGCAAAAGGGCTGTTTTTTCACCAATGCATCGAAAAACTTGTAGTTGAATTTTTGGCAATGGACACACCCAATCATCGCCGTTTGACCCAAAACTCATGTTTGGTAGGTTTTTGGCACATTCATTTCCGACGGAACGGTGCCGCAAAACTCACGCGGGATGACCGTTTTGCCCACGGATTCACCAAAAAAACCCGCAGTTGAATTTTTCGCAACGGACGAAATCAATCGTCTTCGTTTGACCCGAAACTCATGTTTGGTGGGTTTTGGCACTTTCATTTTCGACAGAACGTTGCCGCAAAACTCGTGCGGGATGGCCGTTTTTTCCACTAATTCACAAAAAAACCTGCAGTTGAATTTTTCACAACGGACGCACCCAATCATCTCCGTTTGATCCAAAACACATGTTTGGTGGGTTTTTGGCACTTTCATTTCTGACGGAACGGTGCCACAAAACTCGCGCGGGAGGGCCATGTTTTCCACCAATGCACCGAAAAACTCGAAGTTGAATTTTTCACAACGGACACACCCAATCATCCCAGTTTGACTCAAAACTCATGTTGGGTGGGTTTTTCACACTTTCATTTCGGACGGAACGGTGCCGCAAAACTCAAGCGGGATGACCGTTTTTCCCACGGATTGACCAAAAAAACTCGTAGTTGAATTTTTCGCAACGGACTCAGACCAATCATCTCCGTTTGACCCGAAACTCATGTTTGGTGGGTTTTTTGTACTTTCATTTCCGACGGAACAGTGCCGCAAAATTCGTGCGGAAGGGCCGTTTTTTCACCAATGCACTGAAAAACTCGCAGTTGAATTTTTTGCAACGGACGGACCCAATCATCTCCGTTTGAACCAAAACTCATTTTTGGTGGGTTTTTGGCACTTTCATTTCCGGCGGAACGGTGCCGCAAAACTCGTGTGGTAGGGCCGTTTTTTCACCAATGCACCGAAAAACTCGCAGTTGAATTTTTTGCAACGGACGCACCCAATCATATCCGTTTGTCCCAAAACTCATGTTTGGTGGTTTTTGGCACTTTCATTTCCAACGGAACGGTGCCGCAAAACTCGCGCGGGATGGCCGTTTTTCCCACGGATTCACCAAAAAATCTCACAGTTCAATTTTTCGCAACGGACGCACCCAATCATCTCTGTTTGACCCAAAACTCATGTTTGGTAGGTTTTCGGCACTTCACTTCCGACGGAACGGTGCCGCAACACTTGTGCGAAAGGGCTGTTTTTTCACCAATGCACCGAAAAACTTGTAGTTGAATTTTTGGCAATGGACACACCCAATCATCGCCGTTTGACCCAAAACTCATGTTTGGTGGGTTTTTGGCACTTTCATTTCCGACGGAACGGTGCCGCAAAACTCACGCGGGATGACCGTTTTGCCCACGGATTCACCAAAAAAACCCGCAGTTGAATTTTTCGCAACGGACGAAATCAATCGTCTTCGTTTGACCCGAAACTCTTGTTTGGTGGGTTTTGGCACTTTCATTTTCGACAGAACGTTGCCGCAAAACTCGTGCGGGATGGCCGTTTTTTCCACTAATTCACAAAAAAAACCTGCAGTTGAATTTTTCGCAACGGACGCACCCAATTATCTCCGTTTGACCCAAAACACATGTTTGGTGGGTTTTTGGCACTTTCATTTCTGACGGAACGGTGCCACAAAACTCGCGCGGGAGGGCCATGTTTTCCACCAATGCACCGAAAAACTCGAAGTTGAATTTTTCACAACGGACGCACCCAATCATCCAAGTTTGACTCAAAACTCATGTTGGGTGGGTTTTTCACACTTTCATTTCTGACGGAACGGTGCCGCAAAACTCAAGCGGGATGACCGTTTTTCCCACGGATTGACCAAAAAAACTCGTAGTTGAATTTTTCGCAACGGACTCGCACCAATCATCTCCGTTTGACCCGAAACTCATGTTTGGTGGGTTTTTTGTACTTTCAGTTCCGACGGAACAGTGCCGCAAAATTCGTGCGGAAGGGCCGTTTTTTCACCAATGCACTGAAAAACTCGCAGTTGAATTTTTCGCAACGGACGGACCCAATCATCTCCGTTTGACCCAAAACTCATGTTTGGTGGGTTTTTGGCACTTTCATTTCCGGCAGAACGGTGCCGCAAAACTCGTGCGGTAGGGCCGTGTTTTCACCAATGCACCGAAAAACTCGCAGTTGAATTTTTTGCAACGGACGCACCCAATCATCTCCGTTTGTCCCAAAACTCATGTTTGGTGGTTTTTGGCACTTTCATTTCCAACGGAACGGTGCCGCAAAACTCGCGCGGGATGGCCGTTTTTCCCACGGATTCACCAAAAAAACTCACAGTTGAATTTTTGGCAACAGATGCACCCAATCATCTCTATTTTACCCAAAACTCATGTTTGGTAGGTTTTCGGCACTTCACTTCCGACGGAACGGTGCCACAACACTTGTGCAAAAGGGCTGTTTTTTCACCAATGCACCGAAAAACTTGTAGTTGAATTTTTGGCAATGGACACACCCAATCATCGCCGTTTGACCCAAAACTCATGTTTGGTGGGTTTTTGGCACTTTCATTTCCGACGGAACGGTGCCGCAAAACTCACGCAGGATGACCGTTTTGCCCACGGATTCACCAAAAAATCCCGCAGTTGAATTTTTCGCAACGGACGAAATCAATCGTCTTCGTTTGACCCGAAACTCATGTTTGGTGGGTTTTGGCACTTTCATTTTCGACAGAACGTTGCCGCAAAACTCGTGCGGGATGGCCGTTTTTTCCACTGATTCACAAAAAAAACCTGCAGTTGAATTTTTCGCAACGGACGCACCCAATCATCTCCGTTTGACCCAAAACACATGTTTGGTGGGTTTTTGGCACTTTCATTTCTGACGGAACGGTGCCACAAAACTCGCGCGGGAGGGCCATGTTTTCCACCAATGCACCGAAAAACTCGAAGTTGAATTTTTCACAACGGACGCACCCAATCATCTCAGTTTGACTCAAAACTCATGTTGGGTGGGTTTTTCACACTTTCATTTCTGACGGAACGGTGCCGCAAAACTCGCGCGGGATGACCGTTTTTCCCACGGATTGACCAAAAAAACTCGTAGTTGAATTTTTCGCAACGGACTCGCACCAATCATCTCCGTTTGACCCGAAACTCATGTTTGGTGGGTTTTTTGTACTTTCATTTCCGACGGAACAGTGCCGCAAAATTCGTGCGGAAGGGCCGTTTTTTCACCAATGCACTGAAAAACTCGCAGTTGAATTTTTCGCAACGGACGGACCCAATCATCTCCGTTTGACCCAAAACTCATGTTTGGTGGGTTTTTGGCACTTTCATTTCCGGCAGAACGGTGCCGCAAAACTCGTGCGGTAGGGCCGTTTTTTCACCAATGCACCGAAAAACTCGCAGTTGAATTTTTTGCAACGGACGCACCCAATCATCTCCGTTTGTCCCAAAACTCATGTTTGGTGGTTTTTGGCACTTTCATTTCCAACGGAACGGTGCCGCAAAACTCGCGCGGGATGGCCGTTTTTCCCACGGATTCACCAAAAAAACTCACAGTTGAATTTTTGGCAACAGATGCACCCAATCATCTCTATTTTACCCAAAACTCATGTTTGGTAGGTTTTCGGCACTTCACTTCCGACGGAACGGTGCCACAACACTTGTGCAAAAGGGCTGTTTTTTCACCAATGCACCGAAAAACTTGTAGTTGAATTTTTGGCAATGGACACACCCAATCATCGCCGTTTGACCCAAAACTCATGTTTGGTGGGTTTTTGGCACTTTCATTTCCGACGGAACGGTGCCGCAAAACTCACGCAGGATGACCGTTTTGCCCACGGATTCACCAAAAAATCCCGCAGTTGAATTTTTCGCAACGGACGAAATCAATCGTCTTCGTTTGACCCGAAACTCATGTTTGGTGGGTTTTGGCACTTTCATTTTCGACAGAACGTTGCCGCAAAACTCGTGCGGGATGGCCGTTTTTTCCACTGATTCACAAAAAAAACCTGCAGTTGAATTTTTCGCAACGGACGCACCCAATCATCTCCGTTTGACCCAAAACACATGTTTGGTGGGTTTTTGGCACTTTCATTTCTGACGGAACGGTGCCACAAAACTCGCGCGGGAGGGCCATGTTTTCCACCAATGCACCGAAAAACTCGAAGTTGAACTTTTCACAACGGACGCACCCAATCATCTCAGTTTGACTCAAAACTCATGTTGGGTGGGTTGTTCACACTTTCATTTCTGACGGAACGGTGCCGCAAAACTCGCGCGGGATGACCGTTTTTCCCACGGATTCACCAAGAAAACTCGTAGTTGAATTTTTCGCAACGGACACACACCAATCATCTCTGTTTGACCCGAAACTCATGTTTGGTGGGTTTTTTGTACTTTCATTTCCGACGGAACAGTGCCGCAAAATTCATGCGGAAGGGCCGTTTTTTCACCAATGCACTGAAAAACTAGCAGTTGAATTTTTCGCAACGGACGGACCCAATCATCTCCGTTTGACCCAAACCTCATGTTTGGTGGGTTTTTGGCACTTTCATTTCCGGCGGAACGGTGCCGCAAAACTCGTGCGGTAGGGCCGTTTTTTCACCAATGCACCGAAAAACTCGCAGTTGAATTTTTTGCAACGGACGCACCCAATCATCTTCGTTTGTCCCAAAACTCATGTTTGGTGGTTTTTGGCACTTTCATTTCCAACGGAACGGTGCCGCAAAACTCGCGCGGGATGGCCGTTTTTCCCACGGATTCACCAAAAAAACTCACAGTTGAATTTTTGGCAACAGACGCACCCAATCATCTCTATTTTACCCAAAACTCATGTTTGGTAGGTTTTCGGCACTTCACTTCCGACGGAACGGTGCCGCAACACTTGTGCAAAAGGGCTGTTTTTTCACCAATGCACCGAAAAACTTGTAGTTGAATTTTTGGCAATGGACACACCCAATCATCGCCGTTTGACCCAAAACTCATGTTTGGTGGGTTTTTGGCACTTTCATTTCCGACGGAACGGTGCCGCAAAACTCACACAGGATGACCGTTTTGCCCACGGATTCACCAAAAAATCCCGCAGTTGAATTTTTTGCAACGGACGAAATCAATCGTCTTCGTTTGACCCGAAACTCATGTTTGGTGGGTTTTGGCACTTTCATTTTCGACAGAACGTTGCCGCAAAACTCGTGCGGGATGGCCGTTTTTTCCACTGATTCACAAAAAAACCAGCAGTTGAATTTTTCGCAACGGACGCACCCAATCATCTCCGTTTGACCCAAAACACATGTTTGGTGGGTTTTTGGCACTTTCATTTCTGACGGAACAGTGCCACAAAACTCGCGCGAGAGGGCCATGTTTTCCACCAATGCACCGAAAAACTCGAAGTTGAATTTTTCACAACGGACGCACCCAATCATCTCAGTTTGACTCAAAACTCATGTTGGGTGGGTTGTTCACACTTTCATTTCTGACGGAACGGTGCCGCAAAACTCGCGCGGGATGACCGTTTTTCCCACGGATTCACCAAGAAAACTCGTAGTTGAATTTTTCGCAACGGACACACACCAATCATCTCTGTTTGACCCGAAACTCATGTTTGGTGGGTTTTTTGTACTTTCATTTCCGACGGAACAGTGCCGCAAAATTCATGCGGAAGGGCCGTTTTTTCACCAATGCACTGAAAAACTAGCAGTTGAATTTTTCGCAACGGACGGACCCAATCATCTCCGTTTGACCCAAACCTCATGTTTGGTGGGTTTTTGGCACTTTCATTTCCGGCGGAACGGTGCCGCAAAACTCGTGCGGTAGGGCCGTTTTTTCACCAATGCACCGAAAAACTCGCAGTTGAATTTTTTGCAACGGACGCACCCAATCATCTTCGTTTGTCCCAAAACTCATGTTTGGTGGTTTTTGGCACTTTCATTTCCAACGGAACGGTGCCGCAAAACTCGCGCGGGATGGCCGTTTTTCCCACGGATTCACCAAAAAAACTCACAGTTGAATTTTTGGCAACAGACGCACCCAATCATCTCTATTTTACCCAAAACTCATGTTTGGTAGGTTTTCGGCACTTCACTTCCGACGGAACGGTGCCGCAACACTTGTGCAAAAGGGCTGTTTTTTCACCAATGCACCGAAAAACTTGTAGTTGAATTTTTGGCAATGGACACACCCAATCATCGCCGTTTGACCCAAAACTCATGTTTGGTGGGTTTTTGGCACTTTCATTTCCGACGGAACGGTGCCGCAAAACTCACACAGGATGACCGTTTTGCCCACGGATTCACCAAAAAATCCCGCAGTTGAATTTTTTGCAACGGACGAAATCAATCGTCTTCGTTTGACCCGAAACTCATGTTTGGTGGGTTTTGGCACTTTCATTTTCGACAGAACGTTGCCGCAAAACTCGTGCGGGATGGCCGTTTTTTCCACTGATTCACAAAAAAACCAGCAGTTGAATTTTTCGCAACGGACGCACCCAATCATCTCCGTTTGACCCAAAACACATGTTTGGTGGGTTTTTGGCACTTTCATTTCTGACGGAACAGTGCCACAAAACTCGCGCGAGAGGGCCATGTTTTCCACCAATGCACCGAAAAACTCGAAGTTGAATTTTTCACAACGGACGCACCCAATCATCTCAGTTTGACTCAAAACTCATGTTGGGTGGGTTTTTCACACTTTCATTTCTGACGGAACGGTGCCGCAAAACTCGCGCGGGATGACCGTTTTTCCCACGGATTCACCAAGAAAACTCGTAGTTGAATTTTTCGCAACGGACACACACCAATCATCTCCGTTTGACCCGAAACTCATGTTTGGTGGGTTTTTTGTACTTTCATTTCCGACGGAACAGTGCCGCAAAATTCATGCGGAAGGGCCATTTTTTCACCAATGCACTGAAAAACTCGCAGTTGAATTTTTGGCAACGGACGGACCCAATCATCTCCGTTTGACCCAAAACTAATGTTTGGTGGGTTTTTGGCACTTTCATTTCCGGCGGAACGGTGCCGCAAAACTCGTGCGGTAGGGCCGTTTTTTCACCAATGCACCGAAAAACTCGCAGTTGAATTTTTTGCAACGGACGCACCCAATCATCTCCGTTTGTCCCAAAACTCATGTTTGGTGGTTTTTGGCACTTTCATTTCCAACGGAACGGTGCCGCAAAACTCGCGCGGGATGGCCGTTTTTCCCACGGATTCACCAAAAAAACTCACAGTTGAATTTTTCACAACGGACGCACCCAATCATCTCAGTTTGACTCAAAACTCATGTTGGGTGGGTTTTTCACACTTTCATTTCTGACGAAACGGTGCCGCAAAACTCGCGCGGGATGACCGTTTTTCCCACCGATTCACCAAAAAAACTTGTAGTTGAATTTTTCGCAACGGACACACACCAATCATCTCCGTTTGACCCGAAACTCATGTTTGGTGGGTTTTTTGTACTTTCATTTCCGACGGAATAGTGCCGCCAAATTCGTGCGGAAGGGCCGTTTTTCACCAATGCACTGAAAAACTCGCAGTTGAATTTTTTGCAACGGACGGACCCAATCATCTCCGTTTGTCCCAAAACTCATGTTTCGTGGGTTTTTGGCACTTTCATTTCCGGCGGAACGGTGCCGCAAAACTCGTGCGGTAGGGCCGTTTTTTCATCAATGCACCGAAAAACTCGTAGTTGAATTTTTTGCAACGGACGCACCCAATCATCTCCGTTTGTCCCAAAACTCATGTTTGGTGGTTTTTGGCACTTTCATTTCCAACGGAACGGTGCCGCAAAACTCGCGCGGGATGGCCGTTTTTCCCACGGATTCACCAAAAAAACTCACAGTTGAATTTTTTGCAACGGACGCACCCAATCATCTCCGTTTGACCCAAAACACATGTTTGGTGGGTTTTTGGCACTTTCATTTCTGACGGAACGGTGCCACAAAACTCGCGCGGGAGGGCCATGTTTTCCACCAATGCACCGAAAAACTCGAAGTTGAATTTTTCACAACGGACGCACCCAATCATCTCAGTTTGACTCAAAACTCATGTTGGGTGGGTTTTTCACACTTTCATTTCTGACGGAACGGTGCCGCAAAACACGCGCGGGATGACCGTTTTTCCCACGGATTCACCAAAAAAACTCGTAGTTGAATTTTTCGCAACGGACACACACCAATCATCTCCGTTTGACCCGAAACTCATGTTTGGTGGGTTTTTTGTACTTTCATTTCCGACGGAACAGTGCCGCAAAATTCGTGCGGAAGGGCCGTTTTTTCACCAATGCACCGAAAAACTCGAAGTTGAATTTTTCACAACGGACGCACCCAATCATCTCAGTTTGACTCAAAACTCATGTTGGGTGGGTTTTTCACACTTTCATTTCTGACGGAACGGTGCCGCAAAACTCGCGCGGGATGACCGTTTTTCCCACGGATTCACCAAAAAAACTCGTAGTTGAATTTTTCGCAACGGACACACACCAATCATCTCCGTTTGACCCGAAACTCATGTTTGGTGGGTTTTTTGTACTTTCATTTCCGACGGAACAGTGCCGCAAAATTCATGCGGAAGGGCCGTTTTTTCACCAATGCACTGAGAAACTCGCAGTTGAATTTTTTGCAACGGACGGACCCAATCATCTCCGTTTGACCCAAAACTCATGTTTCGTGGGTTTTTGGCACTTTCATTTCCGGCGGAACGGTGCCGCAAAACTCGTGCGGTAGGGCCGTTTTTTCACCAATGCACCGAAAAACTCGCAGTTGAATTTTTTGCAACGGACGCACCCAATCATCTCCATTTGTCCCAAAACTCATGTTTGGTGTTTTTGGCACTTTCATTTCCAACGGAACGGTGCCGCAAAACTCGCGCGGGATGGCCGTTTTTCCCACGGATTCACCAAAAAAACTCACAGTTGAATTTTTCGCAACGGACGCACCCAATCATCTCTGTTTGACCCAAAACTCATGTTTGGTAGGTTTTCGGCACTTCACTTCCGACGGAACGGTGCCGCAACACTTGTGCAAAAGGGCTGTTTTTTCACCAATGCACCGAAAAACTTGTAGTTGAATTTTTGGCAATGGACACACCCAATCATCGCCGTTTGACCCAAAATTCATGTTTGGTGTGTTTTTGGCACTTTCATTTCCGACGGAACGGTGCCGCAAAACTCACGCGGGATGACCGTTTTGCCCACGGATTCACCAAAAAATCCCGCAGTTGAATTTTTCGCAACGGACAAAATCAATCGTCTTCGTTTGACCCGGAACTCATGTTTGGTGGGTTTTGGCACATTCATTTTCGACAGAACGTTGCCGCAAAACTCGTGCGAGATGGCCGTTTTTTCCACTGATTCACAAAAAAACTAGCAGTTGAATTTTTCGCAACGGACGCACCCAATCATCTCCGTTTGACCCAAAACACATGTTTGGTGGGTTTTTGGCACTTTCATTTCTGACGGAACGGTGCCACAAAACTCGCGCGGGAGGGCCATGTTTTCCACCAATGCACCGAAAAACTCGAAGTTGAATTTTTCACAACGGACGCACCCAATCATCTCAGTTTGACTCAAAACTCATGTTGGGTGGGTTGTTCACACTTTCATTTCTGACGGAACGGTGCCGCAAAACTCGCGCGGGATGACCGTTTTTCCCACGGATTCACCAAGAAAACTCGTAGTTGAATTTTTCGCAACGGACACACACCAATCATCTCTGTTTGACCCGAAACTCATGTTTGGTGGGTTTTTTGTACTTTCATTTCCGACGGAACAGTGCCGCAAAATTCATGCGGAAGGGCCGTTTTTTCACCAATGCACTGAAAAACTCGCAGTTGAATTTTTCGCAACGGACGGACCCAATCATCTCCGTTTGACCCAAACCTCATGTTTGGTGGGTTTTTGGCACTTTCATTTCCGGCGGAACGGTGCCGCAAAACTCGTGCGGTAGGGCCGTTTTTTCACCAATGCACCGAAAAACTCGCAGTTGAATTTTTTGCAACGGACGCACCCAATCATCTTCGTTTGTCCCAAAACTCATGTTTGGTGGTTTTTGGCACTTTCATTTCCAACGGAACGGTGCCGCAAAACTCGCGCGGGATGGCCGTTTTTCCCACGGATTCACCAAAAAAACTCACAGTTGAATTTTTGGCAACAGACGCACCCAATCATCTCTATTTTACCCAAAACTCATGTTTGGTAGGTTTTCGGCACTTCACTTCCGACGGAACGGTGCCGCAACACTTGTGCAAAAGGGCTGTTTTTTCACCAATGCACCGAAAAACTTGTAGTTGAATTTTTGGCAATGGACACACCCAATCATCGCCGTTTGACCCAAAACTCATGTTTGGTGGGTTTTTGGCACTTTCATTTCCGACGGAACGGTGCCGCAAAACTCACACAGGATGACCGTTTTGCCCACGGATTCACCAAAAAATCCCGCAGTTGAATTTTTTGCAACGGACGAAATCAATCGTCTTCGTTTGACCCGAAACTCATGTTTGGTGGGTTTTGGCACTTTCATTTTCGACAGAACGTTGCCGCAAAACTCGTGCGGGATGGCCGTTTTTTCCACTGATTCACAAAAAAACCAGCAGTTGAATTTTTCGCAACGGACGCACCCAATCATCTCCGTTTGACCCAAAACACATGTTTGGTGGGTTTTTGGCACTTTCATTTCTGACGGAACAGTGCCACAAAACTCGCGCGAGAGGGCCATGTTTTCCACCAATGCACCGAAAAACTCGAAGTTGAATTTTTCACAACGGACGCACCCAATCATCTCAGTTTGACTCAAAACTCATGTTGGGTGGGTTGTTCACACTTTCATTTCTGACGGAACGGTGCCGCAAAACTCGCGCGGGATGACCGTTTTTCCCACGGATTCACCAAGAAAACTCGTAGTTGAATTTTTCGCAACGGACACACACCAATCATCTCTGTTTGACCCGAAACTCATGTTTGGTGGGTTTTTTGTACTTTCATTTCCGACGGAACAGTGCCGCAAAATTCATGCGGAAGGGCCGTTTTTTCACCAATGCACTGAAAAACTAGCAGTTGAATTTTTCGCAACGGACGGACCCAATCATCTCCGTTTGACCCAAACCTCATGTTTGGTGGGTTTTTGGCACTTTCATTTCCGGCGGAACGGTGCCGCAAAACTCGTGCGGTAGGGCCGTTTTTTCACCAATGCACCGAAAAACTCGCAGTTGAATTTTTTGCAACGGACGCACCCAATCATCTTCGTTTGTGCCAAAACTCATGTTTGGTGGTTTTTGGCACTTTCATTTCCAACGGAACGGTGCCGCAAAACTCGCGCGGGATGGCCGTTTTTCCCACGGATTCACCAAAAAAACTCACAGTTGAATTTTTGGCAACAGACGCACCCAATCATCTCTATTTTACCCAAAACTCATGTTTGGTAGGTTTTCGGCACTTCACTTCCGACGGAACGGTGCCGCAACACTTGTGCAAAAGGGCTGTTTTTTCACCAATGCACCGAAAAACTTGTAGTTGAATTTTTGGCAATGGACACACCCAATCATCGCCGTTTGACCCAAAACTCATGTTTGGTGGGTTTTTGGCACTTTCATTTCCGACGGAACGGTGCCGCAAAACTCACACAGGATGACCGTTTTGCCCACGGATTCACCAAAAAATCCCGCAGTTGAATTTTTTGCAACGGACGAAATCAATCGTCTTCGTTTGACCCGAAACTCATGTTTGGTGGGTTTTGGCACTTTCATTTTCGACAGAACGTTGCCGCAAAACTCGTGCGGGATGGCCGTTTTTTCCACTGATTCACAAAAAAACCAGCAGTTGAATTTTTCGCAACGGACGCACCCAATCATCTCCGTTTGACCCAAAACACATGTTTGGTGGGTTTTTGGCACTTTCATTTCTGACGGAACAGTGCCACAAAACTCGCGCGAGAGGGCCATGTTTTCCACCAATGCACCGAAAAACTCGAAGTTGAATTTTTCACAACGGACGCACCCAATCATCTCAGTTTGACTCAAAACTCATGTTGGGTGGGTTTTTCACACTTTCATTTCTGACGGAACGGTGCCGCAAAACTCGCGCGGGATGACCGTTTTTCCCACGGATTCACCAAGAAAACTCGTAGTTGAATTTTTCGCAACGGACACACACCAATCATCTCCGTTTGACCCGAAACTCATGTTTGGTGGGTTTTTTGTACTTTCATTTCCGACGGAACAGTGCCGCAAAATTCATGCGGAAGGGCCATTTTTTCACCAATGCACTGAAAAACTCGCAGTTGAATTTTTTGCAACGGACGGACCCAATCATCTCCGTTTGACCCAAAACTCATGTTTGGTGGGTTTTTGGCACTTTCATTTCCGGCGGAACGGTGCCGCAAAACTCGTGCGGTAGGGCCGTTTTTTCACCAATGCACCGAAAAACTTGCAGTTGAATTTTTTGCAACGGACGCACCCAATCATATCCGTTTGTCCCAAAACTCATGTTTGGTGGTTTTTGGCACTTTCATTTCCAACGGAACGGTGCCGCAAAACTCGCGCGGGATGGCCGTTTTTCCCACGGATTCACCAAAAAAACTCACAGTTGAATTTTTCACAACGGACGCACCCAATCATCTCCGTTTGACCCAAAACACATGTTTGGTGGGTTTTTGGCACTTTCATTTCTGACGGAACGGTGCCACAAAACTCGCGCGGGAGGGCCATGTTTTCCACCAATGCACCGAAAAACTCGAAGTTGAATTTTTCACAACGGACGCACCCAATCATCTCAGTTTGACTCAAAACTCATGTTGGGTGGGTTTTTCACACTTTCATTTCTGACGGAACGGTGCCGCAAAACACGCGCGGGATGACCGTTTTTCCCACGGATTCACCAAAAAAACTCGTAGTTGAATTTTTCGCAACGGACACACACCAATCATCTCCGTTTGACCCGAAACTCATGTTTGGTGGGTTTTTTGTACTTTCATTTCCGACGGAACAGTGCCGCAAAATTCGTGCGGAAGGGCCGTTTTTTCACCAATGCACTGAAAAACTCGCAGTTGAATTTTTTGCAACGGACGGACCCAATCATCTCCGTTTGACCCAAAACTCATGTTTCGTGGGTTTTTGGCACTTTCATTTCCGGCGGAACGGTGCCGCAAAACTCGTGCGGCAGGGCCGTTTTTTCACCAATGCACCGAAAAACTCGCAGTTGAATTTTTTGCAACGGACGCACCCAATCATCTCCATTTGTCCCAAAACTCATGTTTGGTGTTTTTGGCACTTTCATTTCCAAAGGAACGGTGCCGCAAAACTCGCGCGGGATGGCCGTTTTTCCCACGGATTCACCAAAAAAACTCACAGTTGAATTTTTCGCAACGGACGCACCCAATCATCTCTGTTTGACCCAAAACTCATGTTTGGTAGGTTTTCGGCACTTCACTTCCGACGGAACGGTGCCGTAACACTTGTGCAAAAGGGCTGTTTTTTCACCAATGCACCGAAAAACTTGTAGTTGAATTTTTTGCAATGGACACACCCAATCATCGCCGTTTGACCCAAAATTCATGTTTGGTGTGTTTTTGGCACTTTCATTTCCGACGGAACGGTGCCGCAAAACTCACGCGGGATGACCGTTTTGCCCACGGATTCACCAAAAAATCCCGCAGTTGAATTTTTCGCAACGGACAAAATCAATCGTCTTCGTTTGACCCGGAACTCACGTTTGGTGGGTTTTGGCACATTCATTTTCGACAGAACGTTGCCGCAAAACTCGTGCGAGATGGCCGTTTTTTCCACTGATTCACAAAAAAACTAGCAGTTGAATTTTTCGCAACGGACGCACCCAATCATCTCCGTTTGACCCAAAACACATGTTTGGTCGGTTTTTGGCACTTTCATTTCTGACGGAACGGTGCCACAAAACTCGCGCGGGAGGGCCATGTTTTCCACCAATGCACCGAAAAACTCGAAGTTGAATTTTTCACAACGGACGCACCCAATCATCTCAGTTTGACTCAAAACTCATGTTGGGTGGGTTGTTCACACTTTCATTTCTGACGGAACGGTGCCGCAAAACTCGCGCGGGATGACCGTTTTTCCCACGGATTCACCAAGAAAACTCGTAGTTGAATTTTTCGCAACGGACACACACCAATCATCTCTGTTTGACGCGAAACTCATGTTTGGTGGGTTTTTTGTACTTTCATTTCCAACGGAACAGTGCCGCAAAATTCATGCGGAAGGGCCGTTTTTTCACCAATGCACTGAAAAACTCGCAGTAGAATTTTTCGCAACGGACGGACCCAATCATCTCCGTTTGACACAAACCTCATGTTTGGTGGGTTTTTGGCACTTTCATTTCCGGGGGAACGGTGCCGCAAAACTCGTGCGGTAGGGCCGTTTTTTCACCAATGCACCGAAAAACTCGCAGTTGAATTTTTTGCAACGGACGCACCCAATCATATCCGTTTGTCCCAAAACTCATGTTTGGTGGTTTTTGGCACTTTCATTTCCAACGGAACGGTGCCGCAAAACTCGCGCGGGATGGCCGTTTTTCCCACGGATTCACCAAAAAAACTCACAGTTGAATTTTTCACAACGGACGCACCCAATCATCTCAGTTTGACTCAAAACTCATGTTGGGTGGGTTTTTCACACTTTCATTTCTGACGAAACGGTGCCGCAAAACTCGCGCGGGATGACCGTTTTTCCCACCGATTCACCAAAAAAACTTGTAGTTGAATTTTTCGCAACGGACACACACCAATCATCTCCGTTTGACCCGAAACTCATGTTTGGTGGGTTTTTTGTACTTTCATTTCCGACGGAATAGTGCCGCCAAATTCGTGCGGAAGGGCCGTTTTTTCACCAATGCACTGAAAAACTCGCAGTTGAATTTTTTGCAACGGACGGACCCAATCATCTCCGTTTGTCCCAAAACTCATGTTTCGTGGGTTTTTGGCACTTTCATTTCCGGCGGAACGGTGCCGCAAAACTCGTGCGGTAGGGCCATTTTTTCATCAATGCACCGAAAAACTCGTAGTTGAATTTTTTGCAACGGACGCACCCAATCATCTCCGTTTGTCCCAAAACTCATGTTTGGTGGTTTTTGGCACTTTCATTTCCAACGGAACGGTGCCGCAAAACTCGCGCGGGATGGCCGTTTTTCCCACGGATTCACCAAAAAAACTCACAGTTGAATTTTTTGCAACGGACGCACCCAATCATCTCTGTTTTACCCAAAACTCATGTTTGGTAGGTTTTCGGCACTTCACTTCCGACGGAACGGTGCCGCAACACTTGTGCGAAAGGGCTGTTTTTTCACCAATGCACCGAAAAACTTGTAGTTGAATTTTTGGCAATGGACACACCCAATCATCGCCGTTTGACCCAAAATTCATGTTTGGTGTGTTTTTGGCACTTTCATTTCCGACGGAACGGTGCCGCAAAACTCATGCGGGATGACCGTTTTGCCCACGGATTCACCAAAAAATCCCGCAGTTGAATTTTTCGCAACGGACAAAATCAATCGTCTTCGTTTGACCCGAAACTCATGTTTGGTGGGTTTTGGCACATTCATTTTCGACAGAACGTTGCCGCAAAACTCGTGCGGGATGGCCATTTTTTCCACTGATTCACAAAAAAACTAGCAGTTGAATTTTTCGCAACGGACGCACCCAATCATCTCCGTTTGACCCAAAACACATGTTTGGTGGGTTTTTGGCACTTTCATTTCTGACGGAACGGTGCCACAAAACTCGCGCGGGAGGGCCATGTTTTCCACCAATGCACCGAAAAACTCGAAGTTGAATTTTTCACAACGGACGCACCCAATCATCTCAGTTTGACTCAAAACTCATGTTGGGTGGGTTTTTCACACTTTCATTTCTGACGGAACGGTGCCGCAAAACTCGCGCGGGATGACCGTTTTTCCCACGGATTCACCAAGAAAACTCGTAGTTGAATTTTTCGCAACGGACACACACCAATCATCTCCGTTTGACCCGAAACTCATGTTTGGTGGGTTTTTTGTACTTTCATTTCCGACGGAACAGTGCCGCAAAATTCATGCGGAAGGGCCATTTTTTCACCAATGCACTGAAAAACTCGCAGTTGAATTTTTTGCAACGGACGGACCCAATCATCTCCGTTTGACCCAAAACTCATGTTTGGTGGGTTTTTGGCACTTTCATTTCCGGCGGAACGGTGCCGCAAAACTCGTGCGGTAGGGCCATTTTTTCATCAATGCACCGAAAAACTCGTAGTTGAATTTTTTGCAACGGACGCACCCAATCATCTCCGTTTGTCCCAAAACTCATGTTTGGTGGTTTTTGGCACTTTCATTTCCAACGGAACGGTGCCGCAAAACTCGCGCGGGATGGCCGTTTTTCCCACGGATTCACCAAAAAAAACTCACAGTTGAATTTTTTGCAACGGACGCACCCAATCATCTCTGTTTTACCCAAAACTCATGTTTGGTAGGTTTTCGGCACTTCACTTCCGACGGAACGGTGCCGCAACACTTGTGCGAAAGGGCTGTTTTTTCACCAATGCACCGAAAAACTTGTAGTTGAATTTTTGGCAATGGACACACCCAATCATCGCCGTTTGACCCAAAATTCATGTTTGGTGTGTTTTTGGCACTTTCATTTCCGACGGAACGGTGCCGCAAAACTCATGCGGGATGACCGTTTTGCCCACGGATTCACCAAAAAATCCCGCAGTTGAATTTTTCGCAACGGACAAAATCAATCGTCTTCGTTTGACCCGAAACTCATGTTTGGTGGGTTTTGGCACATTCATTTTCGACAGAACGTTGCCGCAAAACTCGTGCGGGATGGCCATTTTTTCCACTGATTCACAAAAAAACTAGCAGTTGAATTTTTCGCAACGGACGCACCCAATCATCTCCGTTTGACCCAAAACACATGTTTGGTGGGTTTTTGGCACTTTCATTTCTGACGGAACGGTGCCACAAAACTCGCGCGGGAGGGCCATGTTTTCCACCAATGCACCGAAAAACTCGAAGTTGAATTTTTCACAACGGACGCACCCAATCATCTCAGTTTGACTCAAAACTCATGTTGGGTGGGTTTTTCACACTTTCATTTCTGACGGAACGGTGCCGCAAAACTCGCGCGGGATGACCGTTTTTCCCACGGATTCACCAAGAAAACTCGTAGTTGAATTTTTCGCAACGGACACACACCAATCATCTCCGTTTGACCCGAAACTCATGTTTGGTGGGTTTTTTGTACTTTCATTTCCGACGGAACAGTGCCGCAAAATTCATGCGGAAGGGCCATTTTTTCACCAATGCACTGAAAAACTCGCAGTTGAATTTTTTGCAACGGACGGACCCAATCATCTCCGTTTGACCCAAAACTCATGTTTGGTGGGTTTTTGGCACTTTCATTTCCGGCGGAACGGTGCCGCAAAACTCGTGCGGTAGGGCCGTTTTTTCACCAATGCACCGAAAAACTTGCAGTTGAATTTTTTGCAACGGACGCACCCAATCATATCCGTTTGTCCCAAAACTCATGTTTGGTGGTTTTTGGCACTTTCATTTCCAACGGAACGGTGCCGCAAAACTCGCGCGGGATGGCCGTTTTTCCCACGGATTCACCAAAAAAACTCACAGTTGAATTTTTCACAACGGACGCACCCAATCATCTTCGTTTGACCCAAAACACATGTTTGGTGGGTTTTTGGCACTTTCATTTCTGACGGAACGGTGCCACAAAACTCGCGCGGGAGGGCCATGTTTTCCACCAATGCACCGAAAAACTCGAAGTTGAATTTTTCACAACGGACGCACCCAATCATCTCAGTTTGACTCAAAACTCATGTTGGGTGGGTTTTTCACACTTTCATTTCTGACGGAACGGTGCCGCAAAACACGCGCGGGATGACCGTTTTTCCCACGGATTCACCAAAAAAACTCGTAGTTGAATTTTTCGCAACGGACACACACCAATCATCTCCGTTTGACCCGAAACTCATGTTTGGTGGGTTTTTTGTACTTTCATTTCCGACGGAACAGTGCCGCAAAATTCGTGCGGAAGGGCCGTTTTTTCACCAATGCACTGAAAAACTCGCAGTTGAATTTTTTGCAACGGACGGACCCAATCATCTCCGTTTGACCCAAAACTCATGTTTCGTGGGTTTTTGGCACTTTCATTTCCGGCGGAACGGTGCCGCAAAACTCGTGCGGTAGGGCCGTTTTTTCACCAATGCACCGAAAAACTCGCAGTTGAATTTTTTGCAACGGACGCAGCCAATCATCTCCATTTGTCCCAAAACTCATGTTTGGTGTTTTTAGCACTTTCATTTCCAACGGAACGGTGGCGCAAAACTCGCGCGGGATGGCCATTTTTCCCACGGATTCACCAAAAAAACTCACAGTTGAATTTTTCGCAACGGACGCACCCAATCATCTCTGTTTGACCCAAAACTCATGTTTGGTAGGTTTTCGGCACTTCACTTCCGACGGAACGGTGCCGTAACACTTGTGCAAAAGGGCTGTTTTTTCACCAATGCACCGAAAAACTTGTAGTTGAATTTTTGGCAATGGACACACCCAATCATCGCCGTTTGACCCAAAATTCATGTTTGGTGTGTTTTTGGCACTTTCATTTCCGACGGAACGGTGCCGCAAAACTCACGCGGGATGACCGTTTTGCCCACGGATTCACCAAAAAATCCTGCAGTTGAATTTTTCGCAACGGACAAAATCAATCGTCTTTGTTTGACCCGGAACTCACGTTTGGTGGGTTTTGGCACATTCATTTTCGACAGAACGTTGCCGCAAAACTCGTGCGAGATGGCCGTTTTTTCCACTGATTCACAAAAAAACTAGCAGTTGAATTTTTCGCAACGGACGCACCCAATCATCTCCGTTGGACCCAAAACACATGTTTGGTCGGTTTTTGGCACTTTCATTTCTGACGGAACGGTGCCACAAAACTCGCGCGGGAGGGCCATGTTTTCCACCAATGCACCGAAAAACTCGAAGTTGAATTTTTCACAACGGACGCACCCAATCATCTCAGTTTGACTCAAAACTCATGTTGGGTGGGTTGTTCACACTTTCATTTCTGACGGAACGGTGCCGCAAAACTCGCGCGGGATGACCGTTTTTCCCACGGATTCACCAAGAAAACTCGTAGTTGAATTTTTCGCAACGGACACACACCAATCATCTCTGTTTGACGCGAAACTCATGTTTGGTGGGTTTTTTGTACTTTCATTTCCAACGGAACAGTGCCGCAAAATTCATGCGGAAGGGCCGTTTTTTCACCAATGCACTGAAAAACTCGCAGTTGAATTTTTCGCAACGGACGGACCCAATCATCTCCGTTTGACCCAAACCTCATGTTTGGTGGGTTTTTGGCACTTTCATTTCCGGCGGAACGGTGCCGCAAAACTCGTGCGGTAGGGCCGTTTTTTCACCAATGCACCGAAAAACTCGCAGTTGAATTTTTTGCAACGGACGCACCCAATCATATCCGTTTGTCCCAAAACTCATGTTTGGTGGTTTTTGGCACTTTCATTTCCAACGGAACGGTGCCGCAAAACTCGCGCGGGATGGCCGTTTTTCCCACGGATTCACCAAAAAAACTCACAGTTGAATTTTTCACAACGGACGCACCCAATCATCTCAGTTTGACTCAAAACTCATGTTGGGTGGGTTTTTCACACTTTTATTTCTGACGAAACGGTGCCGCAAAACTCGCGCGGGATGACCGTTTTTCCCACCGATTCACCAAAAAAACTTGTAGTTGAATTTTTCGCAACGGACACACACCAATCATCTCCGTTTGACCCGAAACTCATGTTTGGTGGGTTTTTTGTACTTTCATTTCCGACGGAATAGTGCCGCCAAATTCGTGCGGAAGGGCCGTTTTTTCACCAATGCACTGAAAAACTCGCAGTTGAATTTTTTGCAACGGACGGACCCAATCATCTCCGTTTGTCCCAAAACTCATGTTTCGTGGGTTTTTGGCACTTTCATTTCCGGCGGAACGGTGCCGCAAAACTCGTGCGGTAGGGCCGTTTTTTCATCAATGCACCGAAAAACTCGTAGTTGAATTTTTTGCAACGGAGGCACCCAATCATCTCCGTTTGTCCCAAAACTCATGTTTGGTGGTTTTTGGCACTTTCATTTCCAACGGAACGGTGCCGCAAAACTCGCGCGGGATGGCCGTTTTTCCCACGGATTCACCAAAAAAACTCACAGTTGAATTTTTTGCAACGGACGCACCCAATCATCTCTGTTTTACCCAAAACTCATGTTTGGTAGGTTTTCGGCACTTCACTTCCGACGGAACGGTGCCGCAACACTTGTGCGAAAGGGCTGTTTTTTCACCAATGCACTGAAAAACTTGTAGTTGAATTTTTGGCAATGGACACACCCAATCATCGCCGTTTGACCCAAAATTCATGTTTGGTGTGTTTTTGGCACTTTCATTTCCGACGGAACGGTGCCGCAAAACTCATGCGGGATGACCGTTTTGCCCACGGATTCACCAAAAAATCCCGCAGTTGAATTTTTCGCAACGGACAAAATCAATCGTCTTCGTTTGACCCGAAACTCATGTTTGGTGGGTTTTGGCACATTCATTTTCGACAGAACGTTGCCGCAAAACTCGTGCGGGATGGCCATTTTTTCCACTGATTCACAAAAAAACTAGCAGTTGAATTTTTCGCAACGGACGCACCCAATCATCTCCGTTTGACCCAAAACACATGTTTGGTGGGTTTTTGGCACTTTCATTTCTGACGGAACGGTGCCACAAAACTCGCGCGGGAGGGCCATGTTTTCCACCAATGCACCGAAAAACTCGAAGTTGAATTTTTCACAACGGACGCACCCAATCATCTCAGTTTGACTCAAAACTCATGTTGGGTGGGTTTTTCACACTTTCATTTCTGACGGAACGGTGCCGCAAAACTCGCGCGGGATGACCGTTTTTCCCACGGATTCACCAAAAAAACTCGTAGTTGAATTTTTCGCAACGGACACACACCAATCATCTCCGTTTGACCCAAACTCATGTTTGGTGGGTTTTTTGTACTTTCATTTCCGACGGAACAGTGTCGCAAAATTCGTGCGGAAGGGCCGTTTTTTCACCAATGCACTAAAAAATTCGCAGTTCAATTTTTCGCAACGGACGGACCCAGTCATCTCCATTTGACCCGAAACTCATGTTTGGTGGGTTTTTGGCACTTTCATTTCCGGCGGAACGGTGCCGCAAAACTCGTGCGGTAGGGCCGTTTTTTCACCAATGCACCGAAAAACTCGCAGTTGAATTTTTTGCAACGGACGCACCCAATCATATCCGTTTGTCCCAAAACTCATGTTTGGTGGTTTTTGGCACTTTCATTTCCAACGGAACGGTGCCGCAAAACTCGCGCGGGATGGCTATTTTTCCCACGGATTCACCAAAAAAACTCACAGTTGAATTTTTCGCAACGGACGCACCCAATCATCTCTGTTTGACCCAAAACTCATGTTTGGTAGGTTTTTGGCACTTCACTTCCGACGGAACGGTGCCGCAACACTTGTGCAAAAGGGCTGTTTTTTCACTAATGCACCGAAAAACTTGTAGTTGAATTTTTGGCAAGGGACGCACCCAATCATCGCTGTTTGACCCAAAACTCATGTTTGGTGGGTTTTTGGCACTTTCATTTTCGACGGAACGGTGCCGAAAAATTCGCATGGGGTAACCGTTTTTCCCACGGATTCACCAAAAAACGCGCAGTTGAATTTTTTGCAACGGATGCGCCCAATCATCTCTGTTTGACACCAAACTCATGTTTGGTAGGTTTTCGGCACTTCACTTCCTACTGAACGGTGCCGCAACACTTGTGCGGAAGGGCTATTTTTTCACCAATGCACCGAAAAACTCGCAGTTGAATTTTTTGCAACGGATGCACCCAATCATCTCCGTTTGACCCAAAACTCATGTTTGGTGGGTTTTTGGCACTTTCATTTCCAACGGAACGGTGCCGCAAAACTCGCGCGGGATGGCCGTTTTTCCCACGGATTCACAAAAAAAACTCGCAGTTGAATTTTTCGCAACGGACGCACCCAATCATCTCTGTTTGACCCCAAACTCATGTTTGGTAGGTTTTTGGCACTTCACTTCCGACGGAACGGTGCCGCAACACTTGTGCGGAAGGGCTATTTTTTCACCAATGCACCGAAAAACTTGTAGTTGAATTTTTGGCAATGGACACACCCAATCATCGCCGTTTGACCCAAAACTCATGTTTGGTGGGTTTTTGGCACTTTCATTTCCGACGGAACGGTGCCGCAAAACTCACGCGGGATGACCGTTTTGCCCACGGATTCACCAAAAAATCCCGCAGTTGAATTTTTCGCAACGGACGAAATCAATCGTCTTCGTTTGACCCGAAACTCATGTTTGGTGGGTTTTGGCACTTTCATTTTCGACAGAACGTTGCCGCAAAACTCGTGCGGGATGGCCGTTTTTTTCCACTGATTCACAAAAAAACCAGCAGTTGAATTTTTCGCAATGGACGCACCCAATCATCTCCGTTTGACCCAAAACACATGTTTGGTGGGTTTTTGGCACTTTCATTTCTGACGGAACAGTGCCACAAAACTCGCGCGGGAGGCCCATGTTTTCCACCAATGCACCGAAAAACTCGAAGTTGAATTTTTCACAACGGACACACCCAATCATCCCAGTTTGACTCAAAACTCATGTTGGGTGGGTTTTTCACACTTTCATTTCTGACGGAACGGTGCCGCAAAACTCAAGCGGGATGACCGTTTTTCCCACGGATTGACCAAAAAAACTCGTAGTTGAATTTTTCGCAACGGACTCACACCAATCATCTCCGTTTGACCCGAAACTCATGTTTGGTGGGTTTTTTGTACTTTCATTTCCGACGGAACAGTGCCGCAAAATTCGTGCGGAAGGGCCGTTTTTTCACCAATGCACTGAAAAACTCGCAGTTGAATTTTTTGCAACGGACGGACCCAATCATCTCCGTTTGACCCAAAACTCATGTTTGGTGGGTTTTTGGCACTTTCATTTCCGGCGGAACGGTGCCGCAAAACTCGTGTGGTAGGGCCGTTTTTTCACCAATGCACCGAAAAACTCGCAGTTGAATTTTTTGCAACGGACGCACCCAATCATATCCGTTTGTCCCAAAACTCATGTTTGGTGGTTTTTGGCACTTTCATTTCCAACGGAACGGTGCCGCAAAACTCGCGCGGGATGGCCGTTTTTCCCACGGATTCACCAAAAAATCTCACAGTTCAATTTTTCGCAACGGACGCACCCAATCATCTCTGTTTGACCCAAAACTCATGTTTGGTAGGTTTTCGGCACTTCACTTCCGACAGAACGGTGCCGCAACACTTGTGCGAAAGGGCTGTTTTTTCACCAATGCACCGAAAAACTTGTAGTTGAATTTTTGGCAATGGACACACCCAATCATCGCCGTTTGACCCAAAACTCATGTTTGGTGGGTTTTTGGCACTTTCATTTCCGACGGAACGGTGCCGCAAAACTCACGCGGGATGACCGTTTTGCCCACGGATTCACCAAAAAAACCCGCAGTTGAATTTTTTGCAACGGACGAAATCAATCGTCTTTGTTTGACCCGAAACTCTTGTTTGGTGGGTTTTGGCACTTTCATTTTCGACAGAACGTTGCCGCAAAACTCGTGCGGGATGGCCGTTTTTTCCACTAATTCACAAAAAAAACCTGCAGTTGAATTTTTCGCAACGGACGCACCCAATTATCTCCGTTTGACCCAAAACACATGTTTGGTGGGTTTTTGGCACTTTCATTTCTGACGGAACGGTGCCACAAAACTCGCGCGGGAGGGCCATGTTTTCCACCAATGCACCGAAAAACTCGAAGTTGAATTTTTCACAACGGACGCACCCAATCATCCAAGTTTGACTCAAAACTCATGTTGGGTGGGTTTTTCACACTTTCATTTCTGACGGAACGGTGCCGCAAAACTCAAGCGGGATGACCGTTTTTCCCACGGATTGACCAAAAAAACTCGTAGTTGAATTTTTCGCAACGGACTCGCACCAATCATCTCCGTTTGACCCGAAACTCATGTTTGGTGGGTTTTTTGTACTTTCATTTCCGACGGAACAGTGCCGCAAAATTCGTGCGGAAGGGCCGTTTTTTCACCAATGCACTGAAAAACTCGCAGTTGAATTTTTCGCAACGGACGGACCCAATCATCTCCGTTTGACCCAAAACTCATGTTTGGTGGGTTTTTGGCACTTTCATTTCCGGCGGAACGGTGCCGCAAAACTCGTGCGGTAGGGCCGTTTTTTCACCAATGCACAGAAAAACTCGCAGTTGAATTTTTTGCAACGGACGCACCCAATCATCTCCATTTGTCCCAAAACTCATGTTTGGTGGTTTTTGGCACTTTCATTTCCAACGGAACGGTGCCGCAAAACTCGCGCGGGATGGCCGTTTTTCCCACGGATTCACCAAAAAAACTCACAGTTGAATTTTTGGCAACAGACGCACCCAATCATCTCTATTTTACCCAAAACTCATGTTTGGTAGGTTTTCGGCACTTCACTTCCGACGGAACGGTGCCGCAACACTTGTGCAAAAGGGCTGTTTTTTCACCAATGCACCGAAAAACTTGTAGTTGAATTTTTGGCAATGGCCACACCCAATCATCGCCGTTTGACCCAAAACTCATGTTTGGTGGGTTTTTGGCACTTTCATTTCCGACGGAACGGTGTCGCAAAACTCACGCAGGATGACCGTTTTGCCCACGGATTCACCAAAAAATCCCGCAGTTGAATTTTTCGCAACGGACGAAATCAATCGTCTTCGTTTGACCCGAAACTCATGTTTGGTGGGTTTTGGCACTTTCATTTTCGACAGAACGTTGCCGCAAAACTCGTGCGGGATGGCCGTTTTTTCCACTTATTCACAAAAAAAACCTGCAGTTGAATTTTTCGCAACGGACGCACCCAATCATCTCCGTTTGACCCAAAACACTTGTTTGGTGGGTTTTTGGCACTTTCATTTTTGACGGAACGGTGCCACAAAACTCGCGCGGGAGGGCCATGTTTTCCACCAATGCACCGAAAAACTCGAAGTTGCATTTTCACAACGGACGCACCCAATCATCCCAGTTTGACTCAAAACTCATGTTGGGTGGGTTTTTCACACTTTCATTTCTGACGGAACGGTGCCGCAAAACTCGCGCGGGATGACCGTTTTTCCCACTGATTCACCAAAAAAACTCGTAGTTGAATTTTTCGCAACGGACACACACCAATCATCTCTGTTTGACCCGAAACTCATGTTTGGTGGGTTTTTTGTACTTTCATTTCCGACGGAACAGTGCCGCAAAATTCATGCGGAAGGGCCGTTTTTTCACCAATGCACTGAAAAACTCGCAGTTGAATTTTTCGCAACGGACGGACCCAATCATCTCCGTTTGACCAAAAACTCATGTTTCGTGGGTTTTTGGCACTTTCATTTCCGGCGGAACGGTGCCGCAAAACTCGTGCGGTAGGGCCGTTTTTTCACCAATGCACCGAAAAACTCGCAGTTGAATTTTTTGCAACGGACGCACCCAATCATATCCGTTTGTCCCAAAACTCATGTTTGGTGGTTTTTGGCACTTTCATTTCCAACGGAACGGTGCCGCAAAACTCGCGCGGGATGGCCGTTTTTCCCACGGATTCACCAAAAAAACTCACAGTTGAATTTTTGGCAACAGACGCACCCAATCATCTCTATTTTACCCAAAACTCATGTTTGGTAGGTTTTCGGCACTTCACTTCCGACGGAACGGTGCCGCAACACTTGTGCAAAAGGGCTGTTTTTTCACCAATGCACCGAAAAACTTGTAGTTGAATTTTTGGCAATGGACACACCCAATCATCGCCGTTTGACCCAAAACTCATGTTTGGTGGGTTTTTGGCACTTTCATTTCCGACGGAACGGTGCCGCAAAACTCACGCAGGATGACCGTTTTGCCCACGGATTCACCAAAAAATCCCGCAGTTGAATTTTTCGCAACGGACGAAATCAATCGTCTTCGTTTGACCCGAAACTCATGTTTGGTGGGTTTTGGCACTTTCATTTTCGACAGAACGTTGCCGCAAAACTCGTGCGGGATGGCCGTTTTTTCCACTGATTCGCAAAAAAAACCAGCAGTTGAATTTTTCGCAACGGACGCACCCAATCATCTCCGTTTGACCCAAAACACATGTTTGGTGGGTTTTTGGCACTTTCATTTCTGACGGAACAGTGCCACAAAACTCGCGCGAGAGGGCCATGTTTTCCACCAATGCACCGAAAAACTCGAAGTTGAATTTTTCACAACGGACGCACCCAATCATCTCAGTTTGACTCAAAACTCATGTTGGGTGGGTTTTTCACACTTTCATTTCTGACGGAACGGTGCCGCAAAACTCGCGCGGGATGACCGTTTTTCCCACGGATTCACCAAAAAAACTCGTAGTTGAATTTTTCGCAACGGACACACACCAATCATCTCCGTTTGACCCGAAACTCATGTTTGGTGGGTTTTTTGTACTTTCATTTCCGACGGAACAGTGCCGCAAAATTCATGCGGAAGGGCCGTTTTTTCACCAATGCACTGAAAAACTCGCAGTTGAATTTTTTGCAACGGACGGACCCAATCATCTCCGTTTGACCCAAAACTCATGTTTCGTGGGTTTTTGGCACTTTCATTTCCGGCGGAACGGTGCCGCAAAACTCGTGCGGTAGGGCCGTTTTTTCACCAATGCACCGAAAAACTCGCAGTTGAATTTTTTGCAACGGACGCACCCAATCATCTCCATTTGTCCCAAAACTCATGTTTGGTGTTTTTGGCACTTTCATTTCCAACGGAACGGTGCCGCAAAACTCGCGCGGGATGGCCGTTTTTCCCACGGATTCACCAAAAAAACTCACAGTTGAATTTTTCGCAACAGGACGCACCCAATCATCTCTGTTTGACCCAAAACTCATGTTTGGTAGGTTTTCGGCACTTCACTTCCGACGGAACGGTGCCGCAACACTTGTGCAAAAGGGCTGTTTTTTCACCAATGCACCGAAAAACTTGTAGTTGAATTTTTGGCAATGGACACACCCAATCATCGCCGTTTGACCCAAAACTCATGTTTGGTTGGTTTTTGGCACTTTCATTTCCGACGGAACGGTGCCGCAAAACTCACGCGGGATGACCGTTTTGCCCACGGATTCACCAAAAAATCCCGCAGTTCAATTTTTTCGCAACGGACGAAATCAATCGTCTTCGTTTGACCCGGAAACTCATGTTTGGTGGGTTTTGGCACATTCATTTTCGACAGAACGTTGCCGCAAAACTCGTGCGAGATGGCCGTTTTTTCCACTGATTCACAAAAAAACTAGCTGTTGAATTTTTCGCAACGGACGCACCCAATCATCTCCGTTTGACCCAAAACACATGTTTGGTGGGTTTTTGGCACTTTCATTTCTGACGGAACGGTGCCACAAAACTCGCGCGGGAGGGCCATGTTTTCCACCAATGCACCGAAAAACTCGAAGTTGAATTTTTCACAACGGACGCACCCAATCATCTCAGTTTGACTCAAAACTCATGTTGGGTGGGTTGCTTCACACTTTCATTTCTGACGGAACGGTGCCGCAAAACTCGCGCGGGATGACCGTTTTTCCCACGGATTCACTAAGAAAACTCGTAGTTGAATTTTTCGCAACGGACACACACCAATCATCTCTGTTTGACCCGAAACTCATGTTTGGTGGGTTTTTTGTACTTTCATTTCCGACGGAACAGTGCCGCAAAATTCATGCGGAAGGGCCGTTTTTTCACCAATGCACTGAAAAACTCGCAGTTGAATTTTTCGCAACGGACGGACCCAATCATCTCCGTTTGACCCAAACCTCATGTTTGGTGGGTTTTTGGCACTTTCATTTCCGGCGGAACGGTGCCGCAAACTCGTGCGGTAGGGCCGTTTTTTCACCAATGCACCGAAAAACTCGCAGTTGAATTTTTTGCAACGGACGCACCCAATCATCTTCGTTTGTCCCAAAACTCATGTTTGGTGGTTTTTGGCACTTTCATTTCCAACGGAACGGTGCCGCAAAACTCGCGCGGGATGGCCGTTTTTCCCACGGATTCACCAAAAAAACTCACAGTTGAATTTTTGGCAACAGACGCACCCAATCATCTCTATTTTACCCAAAACTCATGTTTGGTAGGTTTTCGGCACTTCACTTCCGACGGAACGGTGCCGCAACACTTGTGCAAAAGGGCTGTTTTTTCACCAATGCACCGAAAAACTTGTAGTTGAATTTTTGGCAATGGACACACCCAATCATCGCCGTTTGACCCAAAACTCATGTTTGGTGGGTTTTTGGCACTTTCATTTCCGACGGAACGGTGCCGCAAAACTCACGCAGGATGACCGTTTTGCCCACGGATTCACCAAAAAATCCCGCAGTTGAATTTTTTGCAACGGACGAAATCAATCGTCTTCGTTTGACCCGAAACTCATGTTTGGTGGGTTTTGGCACTTTCATTTTCGACAGAACGTTGCCGCAAAACTCGTGCGGGATGGCCGTTTTTTCCACTGATTCACAAAAAAACCAGCAGTTGAATTTTTCGCAACGGACGCACCCAATCATCTCCGTTTGACCCAAAACACATGTTTGGTGGGTTTTTGGCACTTTCATTTCTGACGGAACAGTGCCACAAAACTCGCGCGAGAGGGCCATGTTTTCCACCAATGCACCGAAAAACTCGAAGTTGAATTTTTCACAACGGACGCACCCAATCATCTCAGTTTGACTCAAAACTCATGTTGGGTGGGTTTTTCACACTTTCATTTCTGACGGAACGGTGCCGCAAAACTCGCGCGGGATGACCGTTTTTCCCACGGATTCACCAAGAAAACTCGTAGTTGAATTTTTCGCAACGGACACACACCAATCATCTCCGTTTGACCCGAAACTCATGTTTGGTGGGTTTTTTGTACTTTCATTTCCGACGGAACAGTGCCGCAAAATTCATGCGGAAGGGCCATTTTTTCACCAATGCACTGAAAAACTCGCAGTTGAATTTTTTGCAACGGACGGACCCAATCATCTCCGTTTGACCCAAAACTCATGTTTGGTGGGTTTTTGGCACTTTCATTTCCGGCGGAACGGTGTCGCAAAACTCGTGCGGTAGGGCCGTTTTTTCACCAATGCACCGAAAAACTTGCAGTTGAATTTTTTGCAACGGACGCACCCAATCATATCCGTTTGTCCCAAAACTCATGTTTGGTGGTTTTTGGCACTTTCATTTCCAACGGAACGGTGCCGCAAAACTCGCGCGGGATGGCCGTTTTTCCCACGGATTCACCAAAAAAACTCACAGTTGAATTTTTCACAACGGACGCACCCAATCATCTCCGTTTGACACAAAACACATGTTTGGTGGGTTTTTGGCACTTTCATTTCTGACGGAACGGTGCCACAAAACTCGCGCGGGAGGGCCATGTTTTCCACCAATGCACCGAAAAACTCGAAGTTGAATTTTTCACTACGGACGCACCCAATCATCTCAGTTTGACTCAAAACTCATGTTGGGTGGGTTTTTCACACTTTCATTTCTGACGGAACGGTGCCGCAAAACTCGCGCGGGATGACCGTTTTTCCCACGGATTCACCAAAAAAACTCGTAGTTGAATTTTTCGCAACGGACACACACCAATCATCTCCGTTTGACCCGAAACTCATGTTTGGTGGGTTTTTTGTACTTTCATTTCCGACGGAACAGTGCCGCAAAATTCGTGCGGAAGGGCCGTTTTTTCACCAATGCACTGAAAAACTCGCAGTTAAATTTTTTGCAACGGACGGACCCAATCATCTCCGTTTGACCCAAAACTCATGTTTCGTGGGTTTTTGGCACTTTCATTTCCGGCGGAACGGTGCCGCAAAACTCGTGCGGTAGGGCCGTTTTTTCACCAATGCACCGAAAAACTCGCAGTTGAATTTTTTGCAACGGACGCACCCAATCATCTCCATTTGTCCCAAAACTCATGTTTGGTGTTTTTGGCACTTTCATTTCCAACGGAACGGTGCCGCAAAACTCGCGCGGGATGGCCGTTTTTCCCACGGATTCACCAAAAAAACTCACAGTTGAATTTTTCGCAACGGACGCACCCAATCATCTCTGTTTGACCCAAAACTCATGTTTGGTAGGTTTTCGGCACTTCACTTCCGACGGAACGGTGCCGTAACACTTGTGCAAAAGGGCTGTTTTTTCACCAATGCACCGAAAAACTTGTAGTTGAATTTTTGGCAATGGATACACCCAATCATCGCCGTTTGACCCAAAATTCATGTTTGGTGTGTTTTTGGCACTTTCATTTCCGACGGAACGGTGCCGCAAAACTCACGCGGGATGACCGTTTTGCCCACGGATTCACCAAAAAATCCCGCAGTTGAATTTTTCGCAACGGACAAAATCAATCGTCTTCGTTTGACCCGGAACTCACGTTTGGTGGGTTTTGGCACATTCATTTTCGACAGAACGTTGCCGCAAAACTCGTGCGAGATGGCCGTTTTTTCCACTGATTCACAAAAAAACTAGCAGTTGAATTTTTCGCAACGGACGCACCCAATCATCTCCGTTTGACCCAAAACACATGTTTGGTCGGTTTTTGGCACTTTCATTTCTGACGGAACGGTGCCACAAAACTCGCGCGGGAGGGCCATGTTTTCCACCAATGCACCGAAAAACTCGAAGTTGAATTTTTCACAACGGACGCACCCAATCATCTCAGTTTGACTCAAAACTCATGTTGGGTGGGTTGTTCACACTTTCATTTCTGACGGAACGGTGCCGCAAAACTCGCGCGGGATGACCGTTTTTCCCACGGATTCACCAAGAAAACTCGTAGTTGAATTTTTCGCAACGGACACACACCAATCATCTCTGTTTGACGCGAAACTCATGTTTGGTGGGTTTTTTGTACTTTCATTTCCAACGGAACAGTGCCGCAAAATTCATGCGGAAGGGCCGTTTTTTCACCAATGCACTGAAAAACTCGCAGTTGAATTTTTCGCAACGGACGGACCCAATCATCTCCGTTTGACACAAACCTCATGTTTGGTGGGTTTTTGGCACTTTCATTTCCGGCGGAACGGTGCCGCAAAACTCGTGCGGTAGGGCCGTTTTTTCACCAATGCACCGAAAAACTCGCAGTTGAATTTTTTGCAACGGACGCACCCAATCATATCCGTTTGTCCCAAAACTCATGTTTGGTGGTTTTTGGCACTTTCATTTCCAACGGAACGGTGCCGCAAAACTCGCGCGGGATGGCCGTTTTTCCCACGGATTCACCAAAAAAACTCACAGTTGAATTTTTCACAACGGACGCACCCAATCATCTCAGTTTGACTCAAAACTCATGTTGGGTGGGTTTTTCACACTTTCATTTCTGACGAAACGGTGCCGCAAAACTCGCGCGGGATGACCGTTTTTCCCACCGATTCACCAAAAAAACTTGTAGTTGAATTTTTCGCAACGGACACACACCAATCATCTCCGTTTGACCCGAAACTCATGTTTGGTGGGTTTTTTGTACTTTCATTTCCGACGGAATAGTGCCGCCAAATTCGTGCGGAAGGGCCGTTTTTCACCAATGCACTGAAAAACTCGCAGTTGAATTTTTTGCAACGGACGGACCCAATCATCTCCGTTTGTCCCAAAACTCATGTTTCGGTGGGTTTTTGGCACTTTCATTTCCGGCGGAACGGTGCCGCAAAACTCGTGCGGTAGGGCCGTTTTTTCATCAATGCACCGAAAAACTCGTAGTTGAATTTTTTGCAACGGACGCACCCAATCATCTCCGTTTGTCCCAAAACTCATGTTTGGTGGTTTTTGGCACTTTCATTTCCAACGGAACGGTGCCGCAAAACTCGCGCGGGATGGCCGTTTTTCCCACGGATTCACCAAAAAAACTCACAGTTGAATTTTTTGCAACGGACGCACCCAATCATCTCCGTTTGACCCAAAACACATGTTTGGTGGGTTTTTGGCACTTTCATTTCTGACGGAACGGTGCCACAAAACTCGCGCGGGAGGGCCATGTTTTCCACCAATGCACCGAAAAACTCGAAGTTGAATTTTTCACAACGGACGCACCCAATCATCTCAGTTTGACTCAAAACTCATGTTGGGTGGGTTTTTCACACTTTCATTTCTGACGGAACGGTGCCGCAAAACACGCGCGGGATGACCGTTTTTCCCACGGATTCACCAAAAAAACTCGTAGTTGAATTTTTCGCAACGGACACACACCAATCATCTCCGTTTGACCCGAAACTCATGTTTGGTGGGTTTTTTTGTACTTTCATTTCCGACGGAACAGTGCCGCAAAATTCGTGCGGAAGGGCCGTTTTTTCACCAATGCACCGAAAAACTCGAAGTTGAATTTTTCACAACGGACGCACCCAATCATCTCAGTTTGACTCAAAACTCATGTTGGGTGGGTTTTTCACACTTTCATTTCTGACGGAACGGTGCCGCAAAACTCGCGCGGGATGACCGTTTTTTCCCACGGATTCACCAAAAAAACTCGTAGTTGAATTTTTCGCAACGGACACACACCAATCATCTCCGTTTGACCCGAAACTCATGTTTGGTGGGTTTTTTGTACTTTCATTTCCGACGGAACAGTGCCGCAAAATTCATGCGGAAGGGCCGTTTTTTCACCAATGCACTGAGAAACTCGCAGTTGAATTTTTTGCAACGGACGGACCCAATCATCTCCGTTTGACCCAAAACTCATGTTTCGTGGGTTTTTGGCACTTTCATTTCCGGCGGAACGGTGCCGCAAAACTCGTGCGGTAGGGCCGTTTTTTCACCAATGCACCGAAAAACTCGCAGTTGAATTTTTTGCAACGGACGCACCCAATCATCTCCATTTGTCCCAAAACTCATGTTTGGTGTTTTTGGCACTTTCATTTCCAACGGAACGGTGCCGCAAAACTCGCGCGGGATGGCCGTTTTTCCCACGGATTCACCAAAAAAACTCACAGTTGAATTTTTCGCAACGGACGCACCCAATCATCTCTGTTTGACCCAAAACTCATGTTTGGTAGGTTTTCGGCACTTCACTTCCGACGGAACGGTGCCGCAACACTTGTGCAAAAGGGCTGTTTTTTCACCAATGCACCGAAAAACTTGTAGTTGAATTTTTGGCAATGGACACACCCAATCATCGCCGTTTGACCCAAAATTCATGTTTGGTGTGTTTTTGGCACTTTCATTTCCGACGGAACGGTGCCGCAAAACTCACGCGGGATGACCGTTTTGCCCACGGATTCACCAAAAAATCCCGCAGTTGAATTTTTCGCAACGGACAAAATCAATCGTCTTCGTTTGACCCGCAACTCATGTTTGGTGGGTTTTGGCACATTCATTTTCGACAGAACGTTGCCGCAAAACTCGTGCGAGATGGCCGTTTTTTCCACTGATTCACAAAAAACTAGCAGTTGAATTTTTCGCAACGGACGCACCCAATCATCTCCGTTTGACCCAAAACACATGTTTGGTGGGTTTTTGGCACTTTCATTTCTGACGGAACGGTGCCACAAAACTCGCGCGGGAGGGCCATGTTTTCCACCAATGCACCGAAAAACTCGAAGTTGAATTTTTCACAACGGACGCACCCAATCATCTCAGTTTGACTCAAAACTCATGTTGGGTGGGTTGTTCACACTTTCATTTCTGACGGAACGGTGCCGCAAAACTCGCGCGGGATGACCGTTTTTCCCACGGATTCACCAAGAAAACTCGTAGTTGAATTTTTCGCAACGGACACACACCAATCATCTCTGTTTGACCCGAAACTCATGTTTGGTGGGTTTTTTGTACTTTCATTTCCGACGGAACAGTGCCGCAAAATTCATGCGGAAGGGCCGTTTTTTCACCAATGCACTGAAAAACTCGCAGTTGAATTTTTCGCAACGGACGGACCCAATCATCTCCGTTTGACCCAAACCTCATGTTTGGTGGGTTTTTGGCACTTTCATTTCCGGCGGAACGGTGCCGCAAAACTCGTGCGGTAGGGCCGTTTTTTCACCAATGCACCGAAAAACTCGCAGTTGAATTTTTTGCAACGGACGCACCCAATCATCTTCGTTTGTCCCAAAACTCATGTTTGGTGGTTTTTGGCACTTTCATTTCCAACGGAACGGTGCCGCAAAACTCGCGCGGGATGGCCGTTTTTCCCACGGATTCACCAAAAAAACTCACAGTTGAATTTTTGGCAACAGACGCACCCAATCATCTCTATTTTACCCAAAACTCATGTTTGGTAGGTTTTCGGCACTTCACTTCCGACGGAACGGTGCCGCAACACTTGTGCAAAAGGGCTGTTTTTTCACCAATGCACCGAAAAACTTGTAGTTGAATTTTTGGCAATGGACACACCCAATCATCGCCGTTTGACCCAAAACTCATGTTTGGTGGGTTTTTGGCACTTTCATTTCCGACGGAACGGTGCCGCAAAACTCACACAGGATGACCGTTTTGCCCACGGATTCACCAAAAAATCCCGCAGTTGAATTTTTTGCAACGGACGAAATCAATCGTCTTCGTTTGACCCGAAACTCATGTTTGGTGGGTTTTGGCACTTTCATTTTCGACAGAACGTTGCCGCAAAACTCGTGCGGGATGGCCGTTTTTTCCACTGATTCACAAAAAAACCAGCAGTTGAATTTTTCGCAACGGACGCACCCAATCATCTCCGTTTGACCCAAAACACATGTTTGGTGGGTTTTTGGCACTTTCATTTCTGACGGAACAGTGCCACAAAACTCGCGCGAGAGGGCCATGTTTTCCACCAATGCACCGAAAAACTCGAAGTTGAATTTTCACAACGGACGCACCCAATCATCTCAGTTTGACTCAAAACTCATGTTGGGTGGGTTGTTCACACTTTCATTTCTGACGGAACGGTGCCGCAAAACTCGCGCGGGATGACCGTTTTTCCCACGGATTCACCAAGAAAACTCGTAGTTGAATTTTTCGCAACGGACACACACCAATCATCTACAGAGATGATTGGGTGTGTCCGTTGCGAAAAATTCAACTGCGAGTTTTTTTCGTGAATCCGTGGGAAAAACGGTCATACCGCGCGAGTTTTGCGGCACCATATCGTCGGAAATGAAAGTGCCAAAAACTCACCCAACATGAGTTTTGAGTCAAACGGAGATGATTGGGTGCGTCCGTTGTGAGAAATTTAACTCCGAGTTTTTCGTTGCATTGGTGCAAAAAATGGCCCTCCCGCGCGAGTTTTGTGGCACCGTTCCGTCAGAAATAAAAGTGCCAAAAACCCACCAAACATGTGTTTTGGGTCAAACGGAGATGATTGGGTGTGTCCATTATGAAAAATTCAACTGGAGGTTTTTTTGGTGAATCCGTGGGAAAAACGGCCATCCCGTGCGAGTTTTTCGGCACCGTTCTGTCGAAAATGAAAGTGCCAAAAACCCACCAAACATGAGTTTTGGTTCAAACAAGAGATGATTGGGTGCGTCCGTTGCAAAAAATTCAACTACGTGTTTTTCGGTGCATTGGTGAAAAAACGGCCCTACCGCACGAGTTTTGCGGCACCGTTCCGTCGGAAATGAAAATGCCAAAAACCCACCAAACAAGAGTTTTGGGTCAAACGGAGATGATTGGGTGCGTCCGTTGCAAAAAATTCAACTGCGAGTTTTTCGGTGCATTGTTGAAAAACGGCCCTGCCGCATGAGTTTTGTGGCACTGTTCCGTCGGAAATGAAAGTACCAAAAACCCACCAAACATAAGTTTCAGGTCCAACAGAGATGATGGGTGTGTCCGCTGCGAAAAATTCAACTGCGAGTTTTTTTCGTGAATCCGTGGGAAAAACGGTCATCCCGCGCGAGTTTTGCGGCACCGTACCGTCGGAAATGAAAGTGCCAAAAACCCACCCAACATGAGTTTTCAGTCAAACGGAGATGATTGGGTGCGTCCGTTGTATAAATTTAACTCCGAGTTTTCGGTGCATTGGTGCAAAAAATGACCCTCCCGCGCGAGTTTTGTGGCACCGTTCCGTCAGAAATGAAAGTGCCAAAAACCCACCAAACATGTGTTTTGGGTCAAACGGAGATGTTTGGGTGGGTCCGTTGTGAAAAATTCAACTGCGGTTTTTTTGGTGAATCCGTGGGAAAAACGGCCATCCCGAGCGAGTTTTTCGGCACCGTTCTGTCGAAAATGAAAGTGCCAAAACCCCACCAAACTTGAGTTTTGGTTCAAACAAGAGATGATTGGGTGCGTCCGTTGCAAAAAATTCAACTGCGTGTTTTTTGGTGCATTGGTGAAAAAAACGGCCCTACCGCACGAGTTTTGCGGCACCGTTCCGTCGGAAATGAAAGTGCCAAAAACCCACCAAACATGAGTTTGGGGTCAAACGGAGATGATTGGGTGCGTCCTTTGCAAAAAATTCAACTGCGAGTTTTTCGGTGCATTGTTGAAAAACGGCCCTGCAGCATGAGTTTTGTGGCACTGTTCCGTCGGAAATGAAAGTACCAAAAACCCACCAAACATGAGTTTCGGGTCCAACAGAGATGATTGGGTGTGTCCGTTGCGAAAAATTCAACTGCGAGTTTTTTCGTGAATTCGTGGGAAAAAACGGTCATACCGCGCGAGTTTTGCGGCACCATATCGTCGGAAATGAAAGTGCCAAAAACTCACCCAACATGAGTTTTGAGTCAAACGGAGATGATTGGGGTGCGTCCGTTGTGAGAAATTTAACTCCGAGTTTTTCGTTGCATTGGTGCAAAAAATGGCCCTCCCGCGCGAGTTTTGTGGCACAGTTCCGTCAGAAATGAAAGTGCCAAAAACCCACCAAACATGTGTTTTGGGTCAAACGGAGATGATTGGGTGTGTCCATTATGAAAAATTCAACTGGAGGTTTTTTGGTGAATCCGTGGGAAAAACGGCCATCCCGTGCGAGTTTTTCGGCACCGTTCTGTCGAAAATGAAAGTGCCAAAAACCCACCAAAACATGAGTTTTGGGTCAAACAAGAGATGATTGGGTGCGTCCGTTGCAAAAAATTCAACTGCGTGTTTTTCGGTGCATTGGTGAAAAAACGGCCCTACCGCACGAGTTTTGCGGCACCGTTCCGTCGGAAATGAAAATGCCAAAAACCCACCAAACAAGAGTTTTGGTCAAACGGAGATGATTGGGTGCGTCCGTTGCAAAAAATTCAACTGCGAGTTTTTCGGTGCATTGTTGAAAAACGGCCCTGCCGCATGAGTTTTGTGGCACTGTTCCGTCGGAAATGAAAGTACCAAAAACCCACCAAACATGAGTTTCGGGTCCAACAGAGATGATTGGTGTGTCCGTTGCGAAAAATTCAACTGCGAGTTTTTTTCGTGAATCCGTGGGAAAAACGGTCATACCGCGCGAGTTTTGCGGCACCATATCGTCGGAAATGAAAGTGCCAAAAACTCACCCAACATGAGTTTTGAGTCAAACGGAGATGATTGGGTGCGTCCGTTGTGAGAAATTTAACTCCGAGTTTTTCGTTGCATTGGTGCAAAAAATGGCCCTCCCGCGCGAGTTTTGTGGCACCGTTCCGTCAGAAATGAAAGTGCCAAAAACCCACTAAACATGTGTTTTGGGTCAAACGGAGATGATTGGGTGGGTCCGTTGTGAAAAATTCAACTGCGGGTTTTTTTGGAGAATCCGTGGGAAAAACAGCCATGCCGTGCGAGTTTTTCGGCACCGTTCCGTCGAAAATGAAAGTGCCAAAAACCCACCAAACATGAGTTTTGGGTCAAACAAGAGATGATTGGGTGCGTTCCGTTGCAAAAAATTCAACGGCGTGTTTTTTCGGTGCATTGGTGAAAAAACGGCCCTACCGCACGAGTTTTGCGGCACCGTTCCGTCGGAAATGAAAGTGCCAAAAACCCACCAAACATGAGTTTTGGGTCAAACGGAGATGATTGAGTGCGTCCTTTGCAAAAAATTCAACTGTGAGTTTTTCGGTGCTTTGTTGAAAAACGGCCCTGCAGCATGAGTTTTGTGGCACTGTTCCGTCGGAAATGAAAGTACCAAAAACCCACCAAACATGAGTTTCGGGTCTAACGGAGATGATTGGGTGTGTCCGTTGTGAAAAATTCAACTGCGAGTTTTTTTCGTGAATCCGTGGGAAAAAACGGTCATACCGCGCGAGTTTTGCGGCACCGTATCGTCGGAAATGAAAGTGCCAAAAACTCACCCAACATGAGTTTTGAGTCAAATAGAGATGATTGGGAGCGTCCGTTGTGAAAAATTTAACTTCGAGTTTTTCGTTGCATTGGTGCAAAAAATGGCCCTGCCGCGCGAGTTTTGTGGCACCGTTCTGTCAGAAATGAAAGTGCCAAAAACCCACCAAACATGTGTTTTGGGTCAAACGGAGATGATTGGGTGTGTCCGTTGTGAAAAATTCAACTGGAGGTTTTTTGGTGAATCCGTGGGAAAAACGGCCATCCCGTGCGAGTTTTTCGGCACCGTTCTGTCGAAAATGAAAGTGCCAAAAACCCACCAAACATGAGTTTTGGGTCAAACAAGAGATGATTGGGTGCGTCCGTTGCAAAAAATTCAACTGCGTGTTTTTCGGTGCATTGGTGAAAAAAACGGCCCTACCGCACGAGTTTTTGCGGCACCGTTCCGTCGGAAATGAAAATGCCAAAAACCCACCAAACAAGAGTTTTGGGTCAAACGGAGATGATTGGGTGCGTCCGTTGCAAAAAATTCAACTGCGAGTTTTTCGGTGCATCGTTGAAAAACGGCCCTGCAGCATGAGTTTTGTGGCACTGTTCCGTCGGAAATGAAAGTACCAAAAACCCAACAAACATGAGTTTCGGGTCCAACAGAGATGATTGGGTGTGTCCGTTGCGAAAAATTCAACTGCGAGTTTTTTTCGTGAATCCGTGGGAAAAACGGTCATACCGCGCGAGTTTTGCGGCACCGTATCGTCGGAAATGAAAGTGCCAAAAACTCACCCAACATGAGTTTTGAGTCAAACGGAGATGATTGGGTGCGTCCGTTGTGAAAAATTTAACTCCGAGTTTTTCGTTGCATTGGTGCAAAAAATGGCCCTCCCGCGCGAGTTTTGTGGCACCGTTCCGTCGGAAATGAAAGAGCCAAAAACCCACCAAACATGAGTTTTGGGTCAAACGGAGATGATTGGGTGCGTCCGTTGCAAAAAAAATCAACTGCGAGTTTTTCGGTGCATTGTTGAAAAACGGCCATGCCGCATGAGTTTTGTGGCACTGTTCCGTCGGAAATGAAAGTACCAAAAACCCACCAAACATGAGTTTCGGGTCCAACGGAGATGATTGGGTGTGTCCGTTGCGAAAAATTCAACTGCGAGTTTTTTTCGTGAATCCGTGGGAAAAACGGTCATACCGCGCGAGTTTTGCGGCACCATATCGTCGGAAATGAAAGTGCCAAAAACTCACCCAACATGAGTTTTGAGTCAAACGGAGATGATTGGGTGCGTCCGTTGTGAGAAATTTAACTCCGAGTTTTTCGTTGCATTGGTGCAAAAAATGGCCCTCCCGCGCGAGTTTTGTGGCACCGTTCCGTCAGAAATGAAAGTGCCAAAAACCCACCAAACATGTGTTTTGGGTCAAACGGAGATGATTGGGTGTGTCCATTATGAAAAATTCAACTGGAGGTTTTTTTGGTGAATCCGTGGGAAAAACGGCCATCCCGTGCGAGTTTTTCGGCACCGTTCTGTCGAAAATGAAAGTGCCAAAAACCCACCAAACATGAGTTTTGGTTCAAACAAGAGATGATTGGGTGCGTCCGTTGCAAAAAATTCAACTGCGTGTTTTTCGGTGCATTGGTGAAAAAACGGCCCTACCGCACGAGTTTTGCGGCACCGTTCCGTCGGAAATGAAAATGCCAAAAACCCACCAAACAAGAGTTTTGGGACAAACGGAGATGATTGGGTGCGTCCGTTGCAAAAAATTCAACTGCGAGTTTTTCGGTGCATTGTTGAAAAACGGCCCTGCCGCATGAGTTTGTGGCACTGTTCCGTCGGAAATGAAAGTACCAAAAACCCACCAAACATAAGTTTCAGGTCCAACAGAGATGATGGGTGTGTCCGCTGGCGAAAAATTCAACGGCGAGTTTTTTTTCGTGAATCCGTGGGAAAAACGGTCATCCCGCGCGAGTTTTGCGGCAACCGTACCGTCGGAAATGAAAGTGCCAAAAACCCACCCAACATGAGTTTTCAGTCAAACGGAGATGATTGGGTGCGTCCGTTGTATAAATTTAACTCCGAGTTTTCGGTGCATTGGTGCAAAAAATGACCCTCCCGCGCGAGTTTTGTGGCACCGTTCCGTCAGAAATGAAAGTGCCAAAAACCCACCAAACATGTGTTTTGGGTCAAACGGAGATGTTTGGGTGGGTCCGTTGTGAAAAATTCAACTGCGGTTTTTTTGGTGAATCCGTGGGAAAAACGGCCATCCCGAGCGAGTTTTTCGGCACCGTTCTGTCGAAAATGAAAGTGCCAAAAACCCACCAACATGAGTTTTGGTTCAAACAAGAGATGATTGGGTGCGTCCGTTGCAAAAATTCAACTGCGTGTTTTTTGGTGCATTGGTGAAAAAACGGCCCTACCGCACGAGTTTGCGGCACCGTTCCGTCGGAAATGAAAGTGCCAAAAACCCACCAAACATGAGTTTGGGGTCAAACGGAGATGATTGGGTGCGTCCTTTGCAAAAAATTCAACTGCGAGTTTTTCGGTGCATTGTTGAAAAACGGCCCTGCCGGATGAGTTTTGTGGCACTGTTCCGTCGGAAATGAAAGTACCAAAAACCCACCAAACATGAGTTTCGGGTCCAACAGAGATGATTGGGTGTGTCCGTTGCGAAAAATTCAACTGCGAGTTTTTTTTCGTGAATCCGTGGGAAAAAACGGTCATACCCGCGCGAGTTTTGCGGCACCATATCGTCGGAAATGAAAGTGCCAAAAACTCACCCAACATGAGTTTTGAGTCAAACGGAGATGATTGGGTGCGTCCGTTGTGAGAAATTTAACTCCGAGTTTTTCGTTGCATTGGTGCAAAAAATGGCCCTCCCGCGCGAGTTTTGTGGCACCGTTCCGTCAGAAATGAAAGTGCCAAAAACCCACCAAACATGTGTTTTGGGTCAAACGGAGATGATTGGGTGTGTCCATTATGAAAAATTCAACTGGAGGTTTTTTTGGTGAATCCGTGGGAAAAACGGCCATCCCGTGCGAGTTTTTCGGCACCGTTCTGTCGAAAATGAAAGTGCCAAAAACCCACCAAACATGAGTTTTGGGTCAAACAAGAGATGATTGGGTGCGTCCGTTGCAAAAAATTCAACTGCGTGTTTTTCGGTGCATTGGTGAAAAAACGGCCCTACCGCACGAGTTTTGCGGCACCGTTCCGTCGGAAATGAAAATGCCAAAAACCCACCAAACAAGAGTTTTGGGTCAAACGGAGATGATTGGGTGCGTCCGTTGCAAAAAATTCAACTGCGAGTTTTTCGGTGCATTGTTGAAAAACGGCCCTGCCGCATGAGTTTTGTGGCACTGTTCCGTCGGAAATGAAAGTACCAAAAACCCACCAAACATAAGTTTCAGGTCCAACAGAGATGATGGGTGTGTCCGCTGCGAAAAATTCAACTGCGAGTTTTTTTTCGTGAATCCGTGGGAAAAACGGTCATCCCGCGCGAGTTTTGCGGCACCGTACCGTCGGAAATGAAAGTGCCAAAAAACCCACCCAACATGAGTTTTCAGTCAAACGGAGATGATTGGGTGCGTCCGTTGTATAAATTTAACTCCGAGTTTTTCGGTGCATTGGTGCAAAAAATGACCCTCCCGCGCGAGTTTTGTGGCACCGTTCCGTCAGAAATGAAAGTGCCAAAAACCCACCAAACATGTGTTTTGGGTCAAACGGAGATGTTTGGGTGGGTCCGTTGTGAAAAATTCAACTGCGGTTTTTTTGGTGAATCCGTGGGAAAAACGGCCATCCCGAGCGAGTTTTCGGCACCGTTCTGTCGAAAATGAAAGTGCCAAAAACCCACCAAACATGAGTTTTGGTTCAAACAAGAGATGATTGGGTGCGTCCGTTGCAAAAAATTCAACTGCGTGTTTTTTGGTGCATTGGTGAAAAAACGGCCCTACCGCACGAGTTTTGCGGCAGCGTTCCGTCGGAAATGAAAGTGCCAAAAACCCACCAAACATGAGTTTGGGGTCAAACGGAGATGATTGGGTGCGTCCTTTGCAAAAAATTCAACTGCGAGTTTTTCGGTGCATTGTTGAAAAACGGCCCTGCAGCATGAGTTTTGTGGCACTGTTCCGTCGGAAATGAAAGTACCAAAAACCCACCAACATGAGTTCGGGTCCAACAGAGTTGATTGGGTGTGTCCGTTGCGGAAAATTCAACTGCGAGTTTTTTTCGTGAATCCGTGGGAAAAAACGGTCATACCGCGCGAGTTTTGCGGCACCATATCGTCGGAAATGAAAGTGCCAAAAACTCACCCAACATGAGTTTTGAGTCAAACGGAGATGATTGGGTGCGTCCGTTGTGAGAAATTTAACTCCGAGTTTTTCGTTGCATTGGTGCAAAAAATGGCCCTCCCGCGCGAGTTTTGTGGCACCGTTCCGTCAGAAATGAAAGTGCCAAAAACCCACCAAACATGTGTTTTGGGTCAAACGGAGATGATTGGGTGTGTCCATTATGAAAAATTCAACTGGAGGTTTTTTGGTGAATCCGTGGGAAAAACGGCCATCCCGTGCGAGTTTTTCGGCACCGTTCTGTCGAAAATGAAAGTGCCAAAAACCCACCAAACATGAGTTTTGGGTCAAACAAGAGATGATTGGGTGCGTCCGTTGCAAAAAATTCAACTGCGTGTTTTTCGGTGCAATTGGTGAAAAAACGGCCCTACCGCACGAGTTTTGGCGGCACCGTTCCGTCGGAAATGAAAATGCCAAAAACCCACCAAACAAGAGTTTTGGGTCAAACGGAGATGATTGGGTGCGTCCGTTGCAAAAAATTCAACTGCGAGTTTTTCGGTGCATTGTTGAAAAACGGCCCTGCCGCATGAGTTTTGTGGCACTGTTCCGTCGGAAATGAAAGTACCAAAAAACCCACCAAACATAAGTTTCAGGTCCAACAGAGATGATGGGTGTGTCCGCTGCGAAAAATTCAACTGCGAGTTTTTTTTCGTGAATCCGTGGGAAAAACGGTCATCCCGCGCGAGTTTTGCGGCACCGTACCGTCGGAAATGAAAGTGCCAAAAACCCACCCAACATGAGTTTTTCAGTCAAACGGAGATGATTGGGTGCGTCCGTTGTATAAATTTAACTCCGAGTTTTTCGGTGCATTGGTGCAAAAAATGACCCTCCCGCGCGAGTTTTGTGGCACCGTTCCGTCAGAAATGAAAGTGCCAAAAACCCACCAAACATGTGTTTTGGGTCAAACGGAGATGTTTGGGGTGGGTCCGTTGTGAAAAATTCAACTGCGGTTTTTTTGGTGAATCCGTGGGAAAAACGGCCATCCCGAGCGAGTTTTTCGGCACCGTTCTGTCGAAAATGAAAGTGCCAAAAACCCACCAAACATGAGTTTTGGTTCAAACAAGAGATGATTGGGTGCGTCCGTTGCAAAAAAATTCAACTGCGTGTTTTTTGGTGCATTGGTGAAAAAACGGCCCTACCGCACGAGTTTTGCGGCAGCGTTCCGTCGGAAAATGAAAGTGCCAAAAACCCACCAAACATGAGTTTGGGGTCAAACGGAGATGATTGGGTGCGTCCTTTGCAAAAAATTCAACTGCGAGTTTTTCGGTGCATTGTTGAAAACGGCCCCTGCAGCATGAGTTTTGTGGCACTGTTCCGTCGGAAATGAAAGTACCAAAAACCCACCAAACATGAGTTTCGGGTCCACAGAGATGATTGGGTGTGTCCGTTGCGAAAAATTCAACTGCGAGTTTTTTTCGTGAATCCGTGGGAAAAACGGTCATACCGCGCGAGTTTTACGGCACCATATCGTCGGAAATGAAAGTGCCAAAAACTCACCCAACATGAGTTTTGAGTCAAACGGAGATGATTGGGTGCGTCCGTTGTGAGAAATTTAACTCCGAGTTTTTCGTTGCATTGGTATAAAAAATGGCCCTCCCGCGCGAGTTTTGTGGCACCGTTCCGTCAGAAATGAAAGTGCCAAAAACCCACCAAAACATGTGTTTTGGGTCAAACGGAGATGATTGTGTGTGTCCATTATGAAAAATTCAACTGGAGGTTTTTTTGGTGAATCCGTGGGAAAAACGGCCATCCCGTGCGAGTTTTTCGGCACCGTTCTGTCGAAAATGAAAGTGCCAAAAACCCACCAAACATGAGTTTTGGTTCAAACAAGAGATGATTGGGTGCGTCCGTTGCAAAAAATTCAACTGCGTGTTTTTTGGTGCATTGGTGAAAAAACGGCCCTACCGCACGAGTTTTGCGGCACCGTTCCGTCGGAAATGAAAGTGCCAAAAACCCACCAAACATGAGTTTGGGGTCAAACGGAGATGATTGGGTGCGTCCTTTGCAAAAAATTCAACTGCGAGTTTTTCGTGCATTGTTGAAAAACGGCCCCTGCAGCATGAGTTTAAAACCCACCAAACATGAGTTTCGGGTTCAACGGAGATGATTGGGTGTGTCTGTTGCGAAAAATTCAACTGCGAGTTTTTTTCGTGAATCCGTCGGAAAAACGGTCATACCGCGCGAGTTTTGCGGCACCATATCGTCGGAAATGAAAAGTGCCAAAAACTCACCCAACAGGAGTTTTGAGTCAAACGGAGATGATTGGGTGCGTCCGTTGTGAGAAATTTAACTCCGAGTTTTTCGTTGCATTGGTGCAAAAATGGCCCTCCCGCGCGAGTTTTTGTGGCAACCGTTCCGTCAGAAATGAAAGTGCCAAAAACCCACCAAACATGTGTTTTGGGTCAAACGGAGATGATTGGGTGTGTCCATTATGAAAAAATTCAACTAGAGGTTTTTTTGGTGAATCCGTGGGAAAAACGGCCATCCCGTGCGAGTTTTCGGCACCGTTCTGTCGAAAATGAAAGTGCCAAAACCCACCAAACATGAGTTTTGGGTCAAACAAGAGATGATTGGGGTGCGTCCGTTGCAAAAAATTCAACTGCGTGTTTTTCGGTGCATTGGTGAAAAAACGGCCCTAACCGCACGAGTTTTGCGGCACCGTTCCGTCGGAAATGAAAATACCAAAAACCCACCAAACAAGAGTTTTGGGTCAAACGGAGATGATTGGGTGCGTCCGTTGCAAAAAATTCAACTGCGAGTTTTTCGGTGCATTGTTGAAAAAACGGCCCTGCCGCATGAGTTTTGTGGCACTGTTCCGTCGGAAAATGAAAGTACCAAAAACCCACCAAACATAAGTTTCAGGTCCAACAGAGATGATGGGTGTGTCCGCTGCGAAAAATTCAACTGCGAGTTTTTTTCGTGAATCCGTGGGAAAAACGGTCATCCCGCGCGAGTTTTGCGGCACCGTACCGTCGGAAATGAAAGTGCCAAAAACCCACCCAACATGAGTTTTCAGTCAAACGGAGATGATTGGGTGCGTCCGTTGTATAAATTTAAACTCCGAGTTTTTCGGTGCATTGGTGCAAAAAATGACCCTCCCGCGCGAGTTTTGTGGCACCGTTCCGTCAGAAATGAAAGTGCCAAAAACCCACCAAACATGTGTTTTGGGTCAAACGGAGATGTTTGGGTGGGTCCGTTGTGAAAAATTCAACTGCGGTTTTTTTGGTGAATCCGTGGGAAAAATGGCCATCCCGAGCGAGTTTTTCGGCACCGTTCTGTCGAAAATGAAAGTGCCAAAAACCCCCCAAACATGAGTTTTGGTTCAAACAAGAGATGATTGGGTGCGTCCGTTGCAAAAAATTCAACTGCGTGTTTTTTGGTGCATTGGTGAAAAAACGGCCCTACCGCACGAGTTTTGCGGCAGCGTTCCGTCGGAAATGAAAGTGCCAAAAACCCACCAAACATGAGTTTGGGGTCAAACGGAGATGATTGGGTGCGTCCTTTGCAAAAAATTCAACTGCGAGTTTTTCGGTGCATTGTTGAAAAACGGCCCTGCAGCATGAGTTTTGTGGCACTGTTCCGTCGGAAATGAAAGTACCAAAAACCCACCAAACATGAGTTTCGGGTCCACAGAGATGATTGGGTGTGTCCGTTGCGAAAAATTCAACTGCGAGTTTTTTCGTGAATCCGTGGGAAAAACGGTCATACCGCGCGAGTTTTACGGCACCATATCGTCGGAAATGAAAGTGCCAAAAACTCACCCAACATGAGTTTTGAGTCAAACGGAGATGATTGGGTGCGTCCGTTGTGAGAAATTTAACTCCGAGTTTTTCGTTGCATTGGTATAAAAAATGGCCCTCCCGCGCGAGTTTTGTGGCAACCGTCCGTCAGAAATGAAAGTGCCAAAAAACCCACCAAACATGTGTTTTGGGTCAAACGGAGATGATTGGGTGTGTCCATTATGAAAAAATTCAACTGGAGGTTTTTTTGGTGAATCCTTGGGAAAAACGGCCATCCCGTGCGAGTTTTTCGGCACCGTTCGTCGAAAATGAAAGTGCCAAAAAACCCACCAAACATGAGTTTTGGGTCAAACAGAGATGATTGGGTGCGTCCGTTGCAAAAAAATCAACTGCGTGTTTTTCGGTGCATTGGTGAAAAAAACGGCCCTACCGCACGAGTTTTGCGGCACCGTTCCGTCGGAAATGAAATGCCAAAAACCCACCAAACAAGGTTTTGGTCAAACGGAGATGATTGGGTGCGTCCGTTGCAAAAAAATTCAACTGCGAGTTTTTCGGTGCATTGTTGAAAAACGGCCCTGCAGCATGAGTTTTTGTGGCACTGTTCCGTCGGAAATGAAAGTACCAAAAACCCACCAAACATGAGTTTCGGGTCCAACAGAGATGATTGGGTGTGTCCGTTGCGAAAAATTCAACTGCGAGTTTTTTTCGTGAATCCGTGGGAAAAACGGTCATACCGCGCGAGTTTTACGGCAACCATATCGTCGGAAATGAAAGGGCCCAAAAACTCACCCAACATGAGTTTTGAGTCAAACGGAGATGATTGGGTGCGTCCGTTGTGAGAAATTTAACTCCGAGTTTTCGTTGCATTGGTATAAAAAATGGCCCTCCCGCGCGAGTTTTGTGGCACCGTCCGTCAGAAAATGAAAGTGCCAAAAACCCACCAAACATGTGTTTTGGGTCAAACGGAGATGATTGTGTGTGTCCATTATGAAAAATTCAACTGGAGGTTTTTTGGTGAATCCGTGGGAAAAACGGCCATCCCGTGCGAGTTTTTTCGGCACCGTTCTTCGAAAATGAAAGTGCCAAAAACCCACCAAACATGAGTTTTGGTTCAAACAAGAGATGATTGGGTGCGTCCGTTGCAAAAAATTCAACTGCGTGTTTTTGGTGCATTGGTGAAAAAACGGCCCTACCGCACGAGTTTTGGCGGCAACCGTTCCGTCGGAAATGAAAGTGCCAAAAACCCACCAAACATGAGTTTGGGGTCAAAACGGAGATGATTGGGTGCGTCCTTTGCAAAAAATTCAACTGCGAGTTTTTCGGTGCATTGGTTGAAAAACGGCCCTGCAGCATGAGTTTAAAACCCACCAAACATGAGTTTCGGGTTCAACAACGGAGATGATTGGGTGTGTCTGTTGCGAAAAATTCAACTGCGAGTTTTTCGTGAATCCGTCGGAAAAACGGTCATACCGCGCGAGTTTTGCGGCACCATATCGTCGGAAATGAAAGTGCCAAAAACTCACCCAACATGAGTTTTGAGTCAAAACGGAGATGATTGGGTGCGTCCGTTGTGAGAAATTTAACTCCGAGTTTTTCGTTGCATTGGTGCAAAAAATGGCCCTCCCGCGCGAGTTTTGTGGCACCGTTCCGTCAGAAATGAAAGTGCCAAAAACCCACCAAACATGTGTTTTGGGTCAAACGGAGATGATTGGGTGTGTCCATTATGAAAAATTCAACTAGAGGTTTTTTTGGTGAATCCGTGGGAAAAACGGCCATCCCGTGCGAGTTTTTCGGCACCGTTCTGTCGAAAATGAAAGTGCCAAAAACCCACCAAACATGAGTTTTGGGTCAAACAAGAGATGATTGGGTGCGTCCGTTGCAAAAAATTCAACTGCGTGTTTTTCGGTGCATTGGTGAAAAACGGCCCTACCGCACGAGTTTTGCGGCACCGTTCCGTCGGAAATGAAAAGCCAAAAACCCACCAAACAAGAGTTTGGGTCAAACGGAGATGATTGGGTGCGTCCGTTGCAAAAAATTCAACTGCGAGTTTTTCGGTGCATTGTTGAAAAACGGCCCTGCCGCATGAGTTTGTGGCACTGTTCCGTCGGAAATGAAAGTACCAAAAACCCACCAAACATAAGTTTCAGGTCCAACAGAGATGATGGGTGTGTCCGCTGCGAAAAATTCAACTGCGAGTTTTTTTCGTGAATCCGTGGGAAAAACGGTCCATCCCGCGCGAGTTTTGCGGCACCGTACCGTCGGAAATGAAAGTGCCAAAAACCCACCCAACATGAGTTTTCAGTCAAACGGAGATGATTGGGTGCGTCCGTTGTATAAATTTAACTCCGAGTTTTTCGGTGCATTGGTGCAAAAAATGACCCTCCCGCGCGAGTTTTGTGGCACCGTTCCGTCAGAAATGAAAGTGCCAAAAACCCACCAAACATGTGTTTTGGGTCAAACGGAGATGTTTGGGTGGGTCCGTTGTGAAAAATTCAACTGCGGTTTTTTTGGTGAATCCGTGGGAAAAACGGCCATCCCGAGCGAGTTTTTCGGCACCGTTCTGTCGAAAATGAAAGTGCCAAAAACCCACCAAACATGAGTTTTGGTTCAAACAAGAGATGATTGGGTGCGTCCGTTGCAAAAAATTCAACTGCGTGTTTTTTGGTGCATTGGTGAAAAAACGGCCCTACCCGCACGAGTTTTGCGGCAGCGTTTCCGTCGGAAATGAAAGTGCCAAAAACCCACCAAACATGAGTTTGGGGTCAAACGGAGATGATTGGGTGCGTCCTTTGCAAAAAAATTCAACTTGCGAGTTTTTCGGTGCATTGTTGAAAAACGGCCCTGCAGCATGAGTTTTGTGACACTGTTCCGTCGGAAATGAAAGTACCAAAAACCCACCAAACATGAGTTTCGGGTCCAACAGAGATGATTGGGTGTGTCCGTTGCGAAAAATTCACTTCGAGTTTTTTTCGTGAATCCGTGGGAAAACGGTCATACCGCGCGAGTTTTGCGGCACATATCGTCGGAAATGAAAGTGCCAAAAACTCACCCAACATGAGTTTTGAGTCAAACGGAGATGATTGGGTGCGTCCGTTGTGAGAAATTTAACTCCGAGTTTTTCGTTGCATTGGTGCAAAAAATGGCCCTCCCGCGCGAGTTTTGTGGCACCGTTCCGTCAGAAATGAAAGTGCCAAAAACCCACCAAACATGTGTTTTGGGTCAAACGGAGATGATTGGGTGTGTCCATTATGAAAAATTCAACTGGAGGTTTTTTTGGTGAATCCGTGGAAAAACGGCCATCCCGTGCGAGTTTTTCGGCACCGTTCTGTCGAAAATGAAAGTGCCAAAAACCACCAAACATGAGTTTTGGGTCAAACAAGAGATGATTGGGTGCGTCCGTTGCAAAAAAATTCAACTGCGTGTTTTTTCGGTGCATTGGTGAAAAAAACGGCCCTACCGCACGAGTTTTGCGGCACCGTTCCGTCGGAAATGAAAATGCCAAAAAACCCACCAAACAGAGTTTTGGGTCAACGGAGATGATTGGGTGCGTCCGTTGCAAAAATTCAACTGCGAGTTTTCGGTGCATTGTTGAAAAAACGGCCCTGCCGCATGAGTTTTGTGGCACTGTTCCGTCGGAAATGAAAGTACCAAAAAACCCACAAACATAAGTTTCAGGTCCAACAGAGATGATGGGTGTGTCCGCTGGCGAAAAATTCAACCTGCGAGTTTTTTTTCGTGAATCCGTGGGAAAAACGGTCATGCTCCCGCGCGAGTTTTGCGGCACCGTACCGTCGGAAATGAAGTGCCAAAAACCCACCCAACATGAGTTTCAGTCAAACGGAGATGATTGGGTGCGTCCGTTGTATAAAATTTAACTCCGAGTTTTTCGGTGCATTGGTGCAAAAAATGACCCTCCCGCGCGAGTTTTGTGGCAACCGTTCCGTCAGAAATGAAGTGCCAAAAACCCACCAAAACATGTGTTTTGGGTCAAACGGAGAATGTTTGGGTGGGTCCGTTGTGAAAAATTCAACTGGCGGTTTTTTTGGTGAATCCGTGGGAAAAAACGGCCATCCCGAGCGAGTTTTTCGGCACCGTTCTGTCGAAAATGAAAGTGCCAAAAAACCACCAAAACATGAGGTTTGGTTCAAACAAGAGATGATTGGGTGCGTCCGTTGCAAAAAATTCAACTGCGTGTTTTTTTGGTGCATTGGTGAAAAAAAACGGCCCTACCGCACGAGTTTTGCGGGCAGCGTTCCGTCGGAAATGAAAGTGCCAAAAACCCACCAAACATGAGTTTGGGGTTCAAACGGAGATGATTGGGTGCGTCCTTTGGCAAAAAATTCAACTGGCGAGTTTTTCGGTGCATTGTTGAAAAACGGCCCTGCAGCATGAGTTTTTGTGGCACTGTTCCGTCGGAAATGAAAGTACCAAAACCCACCAAACATGAGTTTCGGGTCCAACAGAGTTGATTGGGTGTGTCCGTTGCGGAAAATTCAACTGCGAGTTTTTTTTCGTGAATCCGTGGGAAAAACGGTCATACCGCGAGGTTTTTGCGGCACCATACCGTCGGAAATGAAAGTGCCAAAACTCACCCAACATGAGTTTTGAGTCAAACGGAGATGATTGGGTGCGTCCGTTGTGATAATTTAACTCCGAGTTTTTTCGTTGCATTGGTGCAAAAAATGGCCCTCCCGCGCGAGTTTTGTGCACCGTTCCGTCAGAAATGAAAGTGCAAAAACCCACCAAACATGTGTTTTGGGTCAAACGGAGATGATTGGGTGTGTCCAGTTGAAAATTCAACTGGAGGTTTTTTTTTGGTGAATCCGTGGGAAAAACGGCCATCCCGTGCGAGTTTTTCGGCAACCGTTCTGTCGAAAATGAAAGTGCCAAAAACCCACCAAACATGAGTTTTGGGTCAAACAAGAGATGATTGGTGCGTCCTTGCAAAAAATTCAACTGCGTGTTTTTCGGTGCATTGGTGAAAAAAACGGCCCTACCCGCACGAGTTTTGCGGCAAAGCACCGTTCCGTCGGAAATGAAAATGCCAAAAAACCCACCAAACAAGAGTTTTGGGTCAAACGGAGATGATTGGGGTGCGTCCGTTGCAAAAAATTCAACTGCGAGTTTTTCGGTGCAATTGTTGAAAAACGGCCCTGCCGCATGAGTTTTGGTGCACTGTTCCGTCGGAAATGAAAGGTACCAAAACCCACCAAACATAAGTTTCAGGTCCAACAGAGATGATGGGTGTGTCCGCTGCTAAAAATTCAACTGGCGAGTTTTTTTTTCGTGAATCCGTGGGAAAAACGGTCATCCCGCGCGAGTTTTGCGGCACCCGTACCGTCGGAATGAAAGTGCCAAAAAACCCACCCAACATGAGTTTCAGTCAACGGAGATGATTGGGTGCGTCCGTTTGTGATAAATTTACTCCTGAGTTATTTACGGTGCATTGGTGCAAAAAATGGACCCTTCCCGCCGCAGTTTTGTGGCACCGATTCCGTCAGAAAATGAAAGTGCCAAAAAACCCACCAAACATTGTTCTTGGGGCTCCAAACGGAGATGAATTGGGTTGGTCCGTTTGAGAAAATTCACACTGCGGTTTTTTGGTGAATCCGTGGGAAAAAACGCCATCCCGATGCGAGTTTTTGCGGCACCGTTCTGTCGAAAATGAAAGTGCCAAAACCCACCAAACATGAGTTTTGGTTCAAACAAGAGATGATTGGGTGCGTCCGTTGCAAAAAATTCAACTGCGTGTTTTTGGTGCATTGGTGAAAACGGCCCTACCGCACGAGTTTTGCGGCACCGTTCCGTCGGAAATGAAAGTGCCAAAACCCACCAAACATGAGTTTGGGTCAAACGGAGATGATTGGGTGCGTCCTTTGCAAAAAATTCAACTGCGAGTTTTTCGGTGCATTGTTGAAAAACGGCCCTGCAGCATGAGTTTTGTGGCACTGTTCCGTCGGAAATGAAAGTACCAAAAACCCACCAAACATGAGTTTCGGGTCCAACAGATGATTGGGTGTGTCCGTTGCGAAAAATTCAACTGCGAGTTTTTTTCGTGAATCCGTGGGAAAAACGGTCATACCGCGCGAGTTTTCGGCACCATATCGTCGGAAATGAAAGTGCCAAAAACTCACCCACATGAGTTTTGAGTCAAACGGAGATGATTGGGTGCGTCCGTTGAGAAATTTAACTCCGAGTTTTTCGTTGCATTGGTAAAAAAATGGCCCTCCCGCGCGAGTTTGTGGCACCGTTCCGTCAGAAATGAAAGTGCCAAAAACCCACCAAACATGTGTTTTGGGTCAAACGAGATGATTGTGTGTGTCCATTGAAAAATTCAACTGGAGGTTTTTTTGGTGAATCCGTGGGAAAAACGGCCATCCCGTGCGAGTTTTTCGGCACCGTTCTGTCGAAAATGAAAGTGCCAAAAACCCACCAAACATGAGTTTTGGTCAAACAAGAGATGATTGGGTGCGTCCGTTGCAAAAAATTCAACTGCGTTTTTTTGGTGCATTGGTGAAAAACGGCCCTACCGCACGAGTTTTGCGGCACCGTTCCGTCGGAAATGAAAGTGCCAAAAACCCACCAAACATGAGTTTGGGTCAAACGGAGATGATTGGGTGCGTCCTTTGCAAAAAATTCAACTGCGAGTTTTTCGGTGCATTGTTGAAAAACGGCCCTGCAGCATGAGTTTAAACCACCAAACATGAGTTTCGGGTCAACGGAGATGATTGGGTGTGTCTGTTGCGAAAAATTCAACTGCGAGTTTTTTTCGTGAATCCGTCGGAAAAACGGTCATCCCGCGAGTTTTGCGGCACCATATCGTCGGAAATGAAAGTGCCAAAAACCCACCAACATGAGTTTTGAGTCAAACGGAGATGATTGGGTGCGTCCGTTGTGAAAATTTAACTCCGAGTTTTTCGGTGCATTGGTGCAAAAATGGCCCTCCCGCGCGAGTTTTGTGGCACCGTTCCGTCAGAAATGAAAGTGCCAAAAACCCACCAAACATGTGTTTTGGGTCAAACGGAGATGATTGGGTGTCCATTATGAAAAATTCAACTAGAGGTTTTTTTGGTGAATCCGTGGGAAAAACGGCCATCCCGTGCGAGTTTTTCGGCACCGTTCTGTCGAAAATGAAAGTGCCAAAACCCACCAAACATGAGTTTTGGGTCAAACAAGAGATGATTGGGTGCGTCCGTTGCAAAAAATTCAACTGCGTGTTTTTCGGTGCATTGGTGAAAAAACGGCCCTACCGCACGAGTTTTGCGGCACCGTTCCGTCGGAAATGAAAGTACAAAAACCCACCAAACAGAGTTTTGGGTCAAACGGAGATGATTGGGTGCGTCCTTGCAAAAAATTCAACTGCGAGTTTTTCGGTGCATTGTTGAAAAACGGCCCTGCCGCATGAGTTTTGTGGCACTGTTCCGTCGGAAATGAAAGTACCAAAAACCCACCAAACATATTTCGGTCCAACAGAGATGATGGGTGTGTCCGTTGCGAAAAATTCAACTGCGAGTTTTTTCGTGAATCCGTGGGAAAACGGTCATCCCGCGCGAGTTTTGCGGCACCGTACCGTCGGAAATGAAAGTGCCAAAAACCCACCCAACATGAGTTTTGAGTCAAACGGAGATGATTGGGTGCGTCCGTTGTATAAATTTAACTCCGAGTTTTTCGGTGCATTGGTGCAAAAAATGGCCTCCCGCGCGAGTTTTGTGGCACCGTTCCGTCAGAAATGAAAGTGCCAAAAACCCACCAAACATGTGTTTTGGGTCAAACGGAGATGATTTGGGTGGGTCCGTTGTGAAAAATTCAACTGCGGTTTTTTTGGTGAATCCGTGGGAAAAACGGCCATCCCGCGAGTTTTTCGGCACCGTTCTGTCGAAAATGAAAGTGCCAAAAACCCACCAAACATGAGTTTTGGTCAAACAAGAGATGATTGGGTGCGTCCGTTGCAAAAATTCAACTGCGTGTTTTTTGGTGCATTGGTGAAAAAACGGCCCTACCGCACGAGTTTTGCGGCACGTTCCGTCGGAAATGAAAGTGCCAAAAACCCACCAAACATGAGTTTGGGGTCAAACGGAGATGATTGGGTGCGTCCTTTGCAAAAAATTCAACTGCGAGTTTTTCGGTGCATTGTTGAAAAACGGCCCTGCAGCATGAGTTTTGTGGCACTGTTCCGTCGGAAATGAAAGTACCAAAACCCACCAAACATGAGTTTCGGGTCCAACAGAGATGATTGGGTGTGTCCGTTGCGAAAAATTCAACTGCGAGTTTTTTCGTGAATCCGTGGGAAAAACGGTCATACCGCGCGAGTTTTCGGCACCATATCGTCGGAAATGAAAGTGCCAAAAACTCACCCAACATGAGTTTTGAGTCAAACGGAGATGATTGGGTGCGTCCGTTGTGAGAATTTAACTCCGAGTTTTCGTTGCATTGGTATAAAAAATGGCCCTCCCGCGCGAGTTTTGTGGCACCGTTCCGTCAGAAATGAAAGTGCCAAAAACCCACCAAACATGTGTTTTGGGGGTCAAACGGAGATGATTGGGTGTGTCCATTATGAAAAATTCAACTGGAGGTTTTTTTGGTGATCCTTGGGAAAAACGGCCATCCCGTGCGAGTTTTTCGGCACCGTTCGGTCGAAAATGAAAGTGCCAAAAACCCACCAAACATGAGTTTTGGGGTCAAAACAAGAGATGATTGGGTGCGTCCGTTGCAAAAAATTCAACTGCGTGTTTTTCGGTGCATTGGTGAAAAAACGGCCCTACGCACGAGTTTTGCGGCAGCACCGTTCCGTCGGAAATGAAAATGCCAAAACCCACCAAACAAGAGTTTTGGGGTCAAACGGAGATGATTGGGTGCGTCCGTTGCAAAAATTCAACTGCGAGTTTTTCGGTGCATTGTTATGAAAACGGCCCTGCAGCATGAGTTTTGTGGCACTTTCCGTCGGAAATGAAAGTACCAAAAACCCACCAAACATGAGTTCGGGTCCAACAGAGATGATTGGGTGTGTCCGTTGCGAAAAATTCAACTGCGAGTTTTTTTTCGTGAATCCGTGGGAAAAACGGTCATACCGCGTCGAGTTTTACGGCACCATATCGTCGGAAATGAAAGTGCCAAAAACCTCACCAACAATGAGTTTGAGTCAAACGGAGATGATTGGGTGCGTCCGTTGTGAGAAATTTAACTCCGAGTTTTTTCGTTGCATTGGTATAAAATATGGCCCTCCCGCGCGAGTTTTGTGGCACCGTTCCTCAGAAATGAAAGTGCCAAAACCCACCAAACATGTGTTTTGGGTCAAAACGGAGATGATTGTGTGTGTCCATTATGAAAAATTCAACTGGAGGTTTTTTTGGTGAATCCTGTGGAAAAACGGCCATCCCGTGCGAGTTTTTCGGCACCGTTCTGTCGAAAATGAAAGTGCCAAAACCACCAAACATGAGTTTTTGGTTCAAACAAGAGTATGATTGGGTGCGTCCGTTGCAAAAATTAACTGCGTGTTTTTGGTGGCATTGGTGAAAAAACGGCCCTACCGCACGAGTTTTGCGGCACCGTTCCGTCGGAAATGAAAGTGCCAAAAACCCACCAAACATGAGTTTGGGGGTCAAACGAGATGATTGGGTGCGTCCTTTGCAAAAAAATTCACACTGCGAGTTTTTTCGGTGCATTGTTGAAAAACGGCCCTGCAGCATGATTTAATTAAACCACCAAACATGAGTTTTCGGTTCAACGGAGATGATTGGGTGTGTCTGTTGCGAAAAATTCAACTGCGAGTTTTTTTCGTGAATCCGTCGGAAAAACGGTCATACCGCGCGAGTTTGTGCGGCCCGATATCGTCGGAATGAAAGTGCCAAAAAACTCACCCAACATGAGTTTTGAGTCAAACGGAGATGATTGGGTGCGTCCGTTGTGAGAAATTTAACTCCGAGTTTTTCGTTGCATTGGTGCAAAAAATGCCCTCCCGCGCGAGTTTTGTGGCACCGTTCCGTCAGAAATGAAAGTGCCAAAAACCCACCAAACATGTGTTTTTGGGTCAAACGGAGATGATTGGGGTGTCCATTATGAAAAATTCAACTGAGGTTTTTTTGGTGAATCCGTGGGAAAAACGGCCATCCCGTGCGAGTTTTTCGGCACCGTTCTGTCGAAAATGAAAGTGCCAAAAACCCCCAAACATGAGTTTTGGGTCAAACAGAGATGATTGGGTGCGTCCGTTGCAAAAAATTCAACTGCGTGTTTTTTCGGTGCATTGGTGAAAAAACGGCCCTACCGCACGAGTTTTGCGGCACCGTTCCGTCGGAAATGAAAATGCCAAAACCCACCAAACAAGTTTTGGGTCAAACGGAGATGATTGGGTGCGTCCGTTGCAAAAAAAACTGCGAGTTTTTCGGTGCATTGTTGAAAAACGGCCCTGCCGCATGAGTTTTGTGGCACTGTTCCGTCGGAAATGAAAGTACCAAAACCCACCAAACATAGTTTCAGGTCCAACAGAGATTGGGTGTGTCCGTGCGAAAAATTCAACTGCGAGTTTTTTTCGTGAATCCGTGGGAAAAACGGTCATCCCGCCGAGTTTTGCGGCACCGTACCGTCGAAATGAAAGTGCCAAAAACCCACCCAACATGAGTTTTCAGTCAAACGGAGATGATTGGGTGCGTCCGTTGTATAAAATTTAACTCCGAGTTTTTCGGTGCATTGGTGCAAAAATGGCCCTCCCGCGCGAGTTTTGTGGCACCGTTCCGTCAGAAATGAAAGTGCCAAAAACCCACCAAACATGTGTTTTGGGTCAAACGGATGATTGGGTGGTCCGTTGTGAAAAATTCAACTGCGTTTTTTTGGTGAATCCGTGGGAAAAACGGCCATCCCGAGCGAGTTTTTCGGCACCGTTCTGTCGAAAATGAAAGTGCCAAAAACCCACCAAACATGAGTTTTGGTTCAAACAAGAGATGATTGGGTGCGTCCGTTGCAAAAAATTCAACTGCGTGTTTTTTGGTGCATTGGTGAAAAAACGGCCCTACCGCACGAGTTTTGCGGCGTTCCGTCGGAAATGAAAGTGCCAAAAACCCACCAAACATGAGTTTGGGTCAAACGGAGATGATTGGGTGCGTCCTTTGCAAAAAATTCAACTGCGAGTTTTTCGGTGCATTGTTGAAAAACGGCCCTGCCGCATGAGTTTTGTGGCACTGTTCCGTCGGAAATGAAAGTACCAAAAACCCACCAAACATGAGTTTCGGGTCCAACAGAGATGATTGGGTGTGTCCGTTGCGAAAAATTCAACTGCGAGTTTTTTTCGTGAATCCGTGGGAAAAACGGTCATACCGCGCGAGTTTTTCGGCACCATATCGTCGGAAATGAAAGTGCCAAAAACTCACCCAACATGAGTTTTGAGTCAAACGAGATGATTGGGTGCGTCCGTTGTGAGAAATTTAACTCCGAGTTTTTCGTTGCATTGGTAAAAAAATGGCCCTCCCGCGCGAGTTTTGTGGCACCGTTCCGTCAGAAATGAAAGTGCCAAAACCCACCAAACATGTGTTTTGGGTCAAACGGAGATGATTGGGTGTCCATTATGAAAAATTCAACTGGAGGTTTTTTTGGTGAATCCTGGGAAAACGGCCATCCCGTGCGAGTTTTTCGGCACCGTTCTGTCGAAAATGAAAGTGCCAAAAACCCACCAAACATGAGTTTTGGGTCAAACAAGAGATGATTGGGTGCGTCCGTTGCAAAAAATTCAACTGCGTGTTTTTCGGTGCATTGGTGAAAAAACGGCCCTACCGCACGAGTTTTGCGGCACCGTTCCGTCGGAAATGAAATGCCAAAAACCCACCAAACAGAGTTTTGGGTCAAACGGAGATGATTGGGTGCGTCCGTTGCAAAAAATTCAACTGCGAGTTTTTCGGTGCATTGTTGAAAAACGGCCCTGCCGCATGAGTTTTGTGGCACTGTTCCGTCGGAAATGAAAGTACCAAAAACCCACCAAACATGAGTTTCAGGTCCAACAGAGATGATTGGGTGTGTCCGCTTGCGAAAAATTCAACTGCGAGTTTTTTTTCGTGAATCCGTGGGAAAAACGGTCATCCCGCGCGAGTTTTGCGGCACCGTACGTCGGAAATGAAAGTGCCAAAAACCCACCCAACATGAGTTTTCAGTCAAACGGAGATGATTGGGTGCGTCCGTTGTATAAATTTAACTCCGAGTTTTTCGGTGCATTGGTGCAAAAAATGGCCCTCCCGCGCGAGTTTTGTGGCACCGTTCCGTCAGAAATGAAAGTGCCAAAAACCCACCAAACATGTGTTTTGGGTCAAACGGAGATGTTGGGTGGGTCCGTTGTGAAAAATTCAACTGCGGGTTTTTTTGGTGAATCCGTGGGAAAAACGGCCATCCCGAGCGAGTTTTTCGGCACCGTTCTGTCGAAAATGAAAGTGCCAAAAACCCACCAAACATGAGTTTTGGTTCAAACAGAGATGATTGGGTGCGTCCGTTGCAAAAAATTCAACTGCGTGTTTTTGGTGCATTGGTGAAAAAACGGCCCTACCGCACGAGTTTTGCGGCACCGTTCCGTCGGAAATGAAAGTGCCAAAAACCCCCAAACATGAGTTTGGGGTCAAACGGAGATGATTGGGTGCGTCCTTTGCAAAAAATTCAACTGCGAGTTTTTCGGTGCATTGTTGAAAAACGGCCCTGCAGCATGAGTTTTGTGGCACTGTTCCGTCGGAAATGAAAGTACCAAAAACCCACCAAACATGAGTTTTCGGGTCCAACAGAGATGATTGGGTGTCCGTTGCGAAAAATTCAACTGCGAGTTTTTTTTCGTAATCCGTGGGAAAAACGGTCATACCGCGCGAGTTTTGCGGCACCATCGTCGGAAATGAAAGTGCCAAAAACTCACCCAACATGAGTTTTGAGTCAAACGGAGATGATTGGGTGCGTCCGTTGTGAAAATTTAACTCCGAGTTTTTCGTTGCATTGGTGCAAAAAATGGCCCTCCCGCGCGAGTTTTGTGGCACCGTTCCGTCAGAAATGAAAGTGCCAAAAACCCACCAAACATGTGTTTTGGGTCAAACGGAGATGATTGGGTGCGTCCGTTGAAAAAATTCAACTGCGTTTTTTTGGTGCATTGGTGAAAAACGGCCATCCCCGAGTTTTTGCGGCACCGTTCCGTCGAAATGAAAGTGCCAAAAACCCACCAAACATGAGTTTGGGTCAAACGGAGATGATTGGGTGCGTCCTTGCAAAAAATTCAACTGCGTTTTTTCGTGATTGGTGAAAAACGGCCCTACCGCGCGAGTTTTGCACCATTCCGTCGGAAATGAAAGTGCCAAAACCACACCAAACATGAGTTTTGGTCAAACGGAGATGATTGGGTGCGTCCTTGTGAAAATTTAACTGCGAGTTTTTCGTGCATTGTTAAAAACGGCCCTGCCGCGAGTTTTGTGGCACTGTTCCGTCGAAATGAAGTACCAAAAACCCACCAAACATGTGTTTGGGTCAAACGGAGATGATTGGGTGTGTCCGTTGAAAAATTCAACTGCGAGTTTTTTTGTGAATCCGTGGGAAAAACGGCCATCCCGCGAGTTTTTCGGCACCGTTCTGTCGGAAATGAAAGTGCCAAAAACCCACCCAACATGAGTTTTGGTCAAACGAGATGATTGGGTGCGTCCGTTGTGAAAATTTAACTGCGTGTTTTTCGGCATTGGTGCAAAAACGGCCCTACCCGCACGAGTTTTGCACCGTTCCGTCGAAATGAAAGTGCCAAAAACCCACCAAACATGTTTTGGGTCAAACGGAGATGATTGGGTGTCCGTTGCAAAAATTCAACTGCGAGTTTTTTTGGTGAATCCTGTTGAAAACGGCCCTCCGCATGAGTTTTGTGGCACCGTTCGTCGAAAGAAAGTGCCAAAAACCCACCAAACTGAGTTTTGGGTCAACAGAGATGATTGGGTGTTCCGTTGCGAAAAATTCAACTGCGAGTTTTTTTTCGTGAATCCGGGAAAACGGTCATCCGCGCGAGTTTTGCGGCACCGTCCGTCGGAAATGAAGTGCCAAAACCCACCCAACATGAGTTTTCAGTCAAACGAGATGATTGGGTGCGTCCGTTGTAAAAATTTAACTCGAGTTTTTTCGGTGCATTGTGCAAAAAATGGCCCTCCCGCGCGAGTTTTGTGGCACCGTTCCGTCAGAATGAAAGTGCCAAAAACCCCCAAACATGTGTTTTGGGTCAAACGGAGATGTTTGGGTGGTCCGTTGTGAAAAATTCAACTGCGGTTTTTTTGGTGAATCCGTGGGAAAAACGGCCATCCCGAGCGAGTTTTTCGGCACCGTTCTGTCGAAATGAAAGTGCCAAAAACCCACAAACATGAGTTTTGGTTCAAACAAGAGATGATTGGGTGCGTCCGTTGCAAAAATTCAACTGCGTGTTTTTTGGTGCATTGGTGAAAAAACGGCCCTACCGCACGAGTTTTGCGGCAGTTCCGTCGGAAATGAAAGTGCCAAAACCCACCAAACATGGTTTGGGGTCAAACGGAGATGATTGGGTGCGTCCTTTGCAAAAAATTCAACTGCGATTTTTTCGGTGCATTGTTGAAAAACGGCCCTGCAGCATGAGTTTTGTGGCACTGTTCCGTCGGAAATGAAAGTACCAAAAACCCACCAAACATGAGTTTCGGGTCCAACAGAGATGATTGGTGTGTCCGTTGCGAAAAACAACTGCGAGTTTTTTTCGTGAATCCGTGGGAAAAACGGTCATACCGCGCGAGTTTTCGGCACCATATCGTCGGAAATGAAAGTGCCAAAAACTCACCCAACATGAGTTTTGAGTCAAACGGAGATGATTGGGTGCGTCCGTTTGAGAAATTTAACTCCGAGTTTTTCGTTGCATTGGTATAAAAAATGGCCCTCCCGCAGTTTTGTGGCACCGTTCCGTCAGAAATGAAAGTGCCAAAACACCCACTGTGTTTTGGTCAAACGAGATGATTGGTGTGTCCATTTGAAAAAATTCAACTGAGGTTTTTTGGTGAATCCGTGGGAAAACGGCCATCCCGTGCGAGTTTTTCGGCACGTTCTCGAAATGAAAGTGCCAAAACCCACCAAAATGAGTTTTGGTTCAAACAGAGATGATTGGGTGCGTCCGTTGCAAAAAATTCACTGCGTGTTTTGGTGCATTGGTGAAAAAGGCCCTACCGCACGAGTTTTGCGGCACCGTCCGTCGGAATGAAAGTGCCAAAAACCCACCAAACATGAGTTTGGGTCAACGGAGATGATTGGGTGCGTCCTTTGCAAAAATTCAACTGCGAGTTTTTCGGTGCATTGTTGAAAAACGGCCCTGCAGCATGGTTTTAAAACCCACCAAACATGAGTTTCGGGTTCAACGGAGATGATTGGGTGTGTCTGTTGCGAAAAATTCAACTGCGAGTTTTTTTCGTGATCCGGTGAAAAACGGTCATACCGCGCGAGTTTTGCGGCACCATTCGTCGGAATGAAGTGCCAAACTCACCCACATGAGTTTTGAGTCAAACGGAGATGATTGGGTGCGTCCGTTGTGAGAAATTTAACTCCGAGTTTTTCGTTGCATTGGTGCAAAAAATGGCCCTCCCGCGCGAGTTTTGTGGCACCGTTCCGTCAGAAATGAAAGTGCCAAAAACCCACCAAACATGTGTTTTTGGGTCAAACGGAGATGATTGGTGTGTCCATTATGAAAAATTCAACTAGCGGTTTTTTTGGTGAATCCGTGGGAAAAACGGCCATCCCGTGCGAGTTTTTCGGCACCGTTTGTCGAAAATGAAAGTGCCAAAAACCCACCAAACATGAGTTTTGGGTCAAACAAGAGATGATTGGTTGCGTCCGTTGCAAAAATTCAACTGCGTGTTTTTCGGTGCATTGGTGAAAAAACGGCCCTACCGCACGAGTTTTGCGGCACCGTTCCTCGGAAATGAAATACCAAAAACCCACCAAACAGAGTTTTGGGTCAAACGAGATGATTGGGTGCGTCCGTTGCAAAAAATTCAACTGCGAGTTTTTCGGGTGCATTGTTGAAAAACGGCCCTGCCGCATGAGTTTTGTGGCACTGTTCCGTCGGAAATGAAACCAAAAACCCACCAAACATAGTTTCAGGTCCACAGAGATGATGGGTGTGTCCGCTGCGAAAAAATTCAACGCGAGTTTTTTTCGGAATCCGTGGAAAAACGGTCATCCCGCGCGAGTTTTGCGGCACCGTTCCGTCGGAAATGAAAGTGCCAAAACCCACCAACATGAGTTTTCAGTCAAACGGAGATGATTGGGTGCGTCCGTTATAAATTTAACTCCGAGTTTTTCGGTGCATTGGTGCAAAAAGACCCTCCCGGCGAGTTTTGTGGCACCGTTCCGTCAGAAATGAAAGTGCCAAAAACCCACCAAACATGTGTTTTGGGTCAAACGGAGATGATTTGGGTGGGTCCGTTGTGAAAAATTCAACTGCGGTTTTTTTTGGGGAATCCGTGGGAAAAACGGCCATCCCGAGAGTTTTTCGGCACCGTTCTCGAAATGAAAGTGCCAAAACCCACCAAACATGAGTTTTGGTTCAAACAAAGATGATTGGGTGCGTCCGTTGCAAAAATTCAACTGCGTGTTTTTGGTGCATTGGTGAAAAAACGGCCCTACCGCACGAGTTTTGCGGCACGTTCCGTCGGAAATGAAAGTGCCAAACCCACCAAACATGAGTTTGGGGTCAAACGGAGATGATTGGGTGCGTCCTTTGCAAAAAATTCAACTGCGAGTTTTTCGGTGCATTGTTGAAAAACGGCCCTGCAGCATGAGTTTTGGTGGCACTGTTCCGTCGGAAATGAAAGTACCAAAAACCCACCAAACATGAGTTTCGGGTCCAACAGAGATGATTGGGTGTGTCCGTTGCGAAAAATTCAACTGCGAGTTTTTTCGTGAATCCGTGGGAAAAACGGTCATACCGCGCGAGTTTTACGGCAACCATATCGTCGAAATGAAAGTGGCCAAAAACTCACCAACATGAGTATTTGAGTCAAAACGGAGATGATTGGGTGCGTCCGTTGTGAGAATTTAACTCCGAGTTTTTCGTTGCATTGGTATAAAAAATGGCCCTCCCGCGCGAGTTTTGTGGCCACCGTTCCGTCAGAAATGAAAGTGCCGAAAACCCACCAAACATGTGTTTTGGGTCAAACGGAGATGATTGGGTGTGTCCATTATGAAAAATTCAACTGGAGGTTTTTTGGGTGAATCCCTTGGGAAAAACGGGCCATCCCGTGCGAGTTTTTCGGCACCCGTTCTGTCGAAAATGAAAGTGCCAAAAACCCACCGCAAACATGAGTTTTGGGTCAAACAAGAGATGATTGGGTGCGTCCGTTGCAAAAAATTCACATGCGTGTTTTTCGGTGCATTGGTGAAAAAACGGCCCTACCGCACGAGTTTTGCGGCACCGTTCCGTCGGAAATGAAAATGCCAAAAACCCACCAAACAAGAGTTTTGGGTCAAACGGAGATGATTGGGTGCGTCCGTTGCAAAAAATTCAACTGCGAGTTTTTCGGTGCATTGTTGAAAAAACGGCCCTGCCGCATGAGTTTTGTGGCACTGTTCCGTCGGAAATGAAAGTAACCAAAACCCACCAAACATAAGTTTCAGGTCCAACAGAGATGATGGGTGTGTCCGCTGCGAAAATTCAACTGCGAGTTTTTTTCGTGAATCCGTGGGAAAAACGGTCATCCCGCCGAGTTTTGCGGCACCGTACCGTCGGAAATGAAAGTGCCAAAAACCCACCCAACATGAGTTTTCAGTCAAACGGAGATGATTGGGTGCGTCCCGTTGTATAAATTTAACTCCGAGTTTTTTCGGTGCATTGGTGCAAAAAATGACCCCTCCCGCGCGAGTTTTGTGGCACCGTTCCGTCAGAAATGAAAGTGCCAAAAACCCACCAAACATGTGTTTGGGTCAAACGGAGATGTTTTGGGTGGGTCCGTTGTGAAAAATTCAACTGCGGTTTTTTTGGTGAATCCGTGGGAAAAACGGCCATCCCGAGCGAGTTTTTCGGCACCGTTCTGTCGAAAATGGAAAGTGCCAAAAACCCACCAAACATGAGTTTTGGTTCAAACAAGAGATGATTGGGTGCGTCCGTTGCAAAAAATTCAACTGCGTGTTTTTTGGTGCATTGGTGAAAAAACGGCCCTACCGCACGAGTTTTGCGGCACGCGTTCCGTCGGAAATGAAAGTGCCAAAAACCCACCAAACATGAGTTTGGGGTCAAACGGAGATGATTGGGTGCGTCCTTTGCAAAAAATTCAACTGCGAGTTTTTCGGTGCATTGTTGAAAAACGGCCCTGCAGCATGAGTTTTGTGGCACTGTTCCGTCGGAAATGAAAGTACCAAAAACCCACAAAACATGAGTTTCGGGTCCAACGGAGATGATTGGGTGTGTCCGTTGTGAAAAATTCAACTGCGAGTTTTTTTCGTGAATCCGTGGGAAAAACAGTCATACCGCGCGAGTTTTGCGGCACCGTATCGTCGGAAATGAAAGTGCCAAAAACTCACCCAACATGAGTTTTGAGTCAAACGGAGATGATTGGGTGCGTCCGTTGTGAAAATTTTAACTCCGAGTTTCTCGTTGCATTGGTGCAAAAAATGGCCCTCCCGCGCGAGTTTTGTGGCACCGTTCCGTCGGAAATGAAAGAGCCAAAAACCCACCAAACATGAGTTTTGGGTCAAACGGATATGATTGGGTGCGTGCGTTGCAAAAAAATTCAACTGCGAGTTTTTCGGTGCATTGTTGAAAAACGGCCATGCCGCATGAGTTTTGTGGCACTGTTCCGTCGGAAATGAAAGTACCAAAAACCCACCAAACATGAGTTTCGGGTCCAACGGAGATGATTGGGTGTGTCCGTTGCGAAAAATTCAACTGCGAGTTTTTTTGTGAATCCGTCGGAAAAACGATCATCCCGCGTGAGTTTTCGACACCGTACCGTCGGAAATGAAAGTCCCAAAAACCCACCCAACATGAGTTTTGAGTCAAACGGAGATGATTGGGTGCGTCCGTTGCAAAAAATTCAACTCCGTGTTTTTCGGTGCATTGGTGAAAAAACGGCCCTACCGCACGAGTTTTGCGGCACCGTTCCGTCGGAAATGAAAATGCCAAAAACCCACCAAACATGAGTTTTGGGTCAAACAGAGATGATTGGGTGCGTTCTTTGCAAAAAATTCAACTGTGAGTTTTTCGGTGCATTGTTGAAAAACGGCCCTGCCGCATGAGTTTTGTGGCACTGTTCCGTCGGAAATGAAAGTACCAAAACCCCCAAACATGAGTTTCGGGTCCAACGGAGATGATTGGGTGCGTCCATTGTGAAAAATTTAACTCCGAGTTTTTCGGTGCATTGGTGCCAAAAATGGCCCTCCCGCGCGTGTTTTGTGGCACCGTTCCGTCAGAAATGAAGTGCCAAAAACCCACCAAACATGTGTTTTGGGTCAAAAGGTTATGATTGGGTTCGTCCGTTGAGAAAAATTCAACTGCGGGTTTTTTTTGGTGAATCCGTGGGAAAAACGGCCATCCCGTGCGAGTTTTTCGGCACCGTTCTGTCGAAAATGAAAGTGCCAAAAACCCACCAAACATGAGTTTTGGGTCAAACAAGAGATGATTGGGTGCGTCCGTTGCAAAAAATTCAACTGCGTGTTTTTCGGTGCATTGGTGAAAAAACGGCCCTACCGCACGAGTTTTGCGGCACCGTTCCGTCGGAAATGAAAATGACAGAAACCCACCAAACATGAGTTTTGGGTCAAACGGAGATGATTGGGTGCGTCCGTTGCAAAAAATTCAACTGCGAGTTTTTTGGTGCATTGTTGAAAAACGGCCCTGCCGCATGAGTTTTCTGGCACTGTTCCATCGGAAATGAAAGTACCAAAAACCCACCAAACATGAGTTTCGGGTCCAACGGAGATGATTGGGTGTGTCCGTTGCGAAAAATTCAACTGCGAGTTTTTTTCGTGAATCCGTGGGAAAAACGGTCATACCGCGCGAGTTTTGCGGCACCATAATCGTCGGAAATGAAAGTGCCAAAAACTCACCCAACATGAGTTTTGAGTCAAACGGAGATGATTGGGTGCGTCCGTTGTGAGAATTTAACTCCGAGTTTTTCGTTGCATTGGTGCAAAAAAATGGCCCTCCCGCGCGAGTTTTGTGGCACCGTTCCGTCAGAAATGAAAGTGCCAAAACCCACCAAACATGTGTTTTGGGTCAAACGGAGATGATTGGGTGTGTCCATTATGAAAAATTCAACTGGAGGTTTTTTTGGTGAATCCGTGGGAAAAAACGGCCATCCCGTGCGAGTTTTTCGGCACCGTTCTGTCGAAAATGAAAGTGCCAAAAACCCACCAACATGAGTTTTGGGTCAAACAAGAGATGATTGGGTGCGTCCGTTGCAAAAAATTCAACTGCGTGTTTTTTCGGTGCATTGGTGAAAAAACGGCCCTACCGCACGAGTTTTGCGGCACCGTTCCGTCGGAAATGAAAGCCAAAAACCCACCAAACATGAGTTTTGGGTCAAACGGAGATGATTGGGTGCATCCTTTGCAAAAAATTCAACTGTGAGTTTTTCGGGTGCATTGTTGAAAAACGGCCCTGCAGCATGAGTTTTGTGGCACTGTTCCGTCGGAAATGAAAGTACCAAAAACCCACCAAACATGAGTTTCGGGTCCAACGGAGATGATTGGGTGCGTCCATTGTGAAAAATTTAACTCCGAGTTTTTCGGTGCATTGGTGCCAAAAATGGCCCTCCCGCGCGAGTTTTGTGGCACCGTTCCGTCAGAAATGAAGTGCCAAAAACCCACCAAACATGTGTTTTGGGTCAAAAGGTTATGATTGGGTTCGTCCGTTGAGAAAAATTCAACTGCGGGTTTTTTTGGTGAATCCGTGGGAAAACGGCCATCCCGTGCGAGTTTTTCGGCACCGTTCCGTCGAAAATGAAAGTGCCAAAAACCCACCAAACATGAGTTTTGGGTCAAACAAGAGATGATTGGGTGCATCCGTTGCAAAAAATTCAACTGCGTGTTTTTCGGTGCATTGGTGAAAAAAACGGCCCTACCGCACGAGTTTTGCGGCACCGTTCCGTCGGAAATGAAAATGACAAAAACCCACCAAACATGAGTTTTGGGTCAAACGGAGATGATTGGGTGCGTCCGTTGCAAAAAATTCAACTGCGAGTTTTTCGGTGCATTGTTGAAAAACGGCCCTGCCGCATGAGTTTTCTGGCACTGTTCCATCGGAAATGAAAGTACCAAAAACCCACCAAACATGAGTTTCGGGTCCAACGGAGATGATTGGGTGTGTCCGTTGCGAAAAATTCAACTGCGAGTTTTTTTCGTGAATCCGTGGGAAAAACGGTCATACCGCGCGAGTTTTGCGGGCAACCATATCGTCGGAAATGAAAGTGCCAAAAACTCACCCAACATGAGTTTTGAGTCAAACGGAGATGATTGGGTGCGTCCGTTGTGAGAAATTTAACTCCGAGTTTTTCGTTGCATTGGTGCAAAAAATGGCCCTCCCGCGCGAGTTTTGTGGCACCGTTCCGTCAGAAATGAAAGTGCCAAAAACCCACCAAACATGTGTTTTGGGTCAAACGGAGATGATTGGGTGCGTCCGTTGCAAAAAAATTCAACTGCGTGTTTTTTGGTGCATTGGTGAAAAAACGGCCCTACCGCACGAGTTTTGCGGCAGCGTTCCGTCGGAAATGAAAATGCCAAAACCCACCAAACATGAGTTTTGGGTCAAACAGAGATGATTGGGTGCGTGCTTTGCAAAAAATTCAACTGTGAGTTTTTCGGTGCATTGTTGAAAAACGGCCCTGCCGCATGAGTTTTGTGGCACTGGTCCGTCGGAAATGAAAGTACCAAAAACCCACCAAACATGAGTTTCGGGTCCAACGGAGATGATTGGGTGCGTCCATTGTGAAAAATTTAACTCCGAGTTTTTCGGTGCATTGGTGCCAAAAATGGCCCTCCCGCGCGAGTTTTGTGGCACCGTTCCGTCAGAAATGAAGTGCCAAAAACCCACCAAACATGTGTTTTGGGTCAAAAGGTTATGATTGGGTTCGTCCGTTGAGAAAAATTCAACTGCGGGTTTTTTTGGTGAATCCGTGGGAAAACGGCCATCCCGTGCGAGTTTTTCGGCACCGTTCCGTCGAAAATGAAAGTGCCAAAAACCCACCAAACATGAGTTTTGGGTCAAACAAGAGATGATTGGGTGCACCCGTTGCAAAAATTCAACTGCGTGTTTTTCGGTGCATTGGTGAAAAAACGGCCCTACCGCACGAGTTTTGCGGCACCGTTTCCGTCGGAAATGAAAAATGACAAAAACCCACCAAACATGAGTTTTGGGTCAAACGGAGATGATTGGGTGCGTCCGTTGCAAAAAATTCAACTGCGAGTTTTTCGGTGCATTGTTGAAAAAACGGCCCTGCCGCATGAGTTTTTCTGGCACTGTTCCATCGGAAATGAAAGTACCAAAAACCCACCAAACATGAGTTTCGGGTCCAACGGAGATGATTGGGTGTGTCCGTTGCGAAAATATCAACTGCGAGTTTTTTTCGTGAATCCGTGGGAAAAACGGTCATACCGCGCGAGTTTGCGGCACCATATCCGTCGGAAATGAAAGTGCCAAAAACTCACCCAACATGAGTTTGAGTCAAACGGAGATGATTGGGTGCGTCCGTTTGTGAGAAATTTAACTCCGAGTTTTTCGTTTGCATTGGTGCAAAAACTGGCCCTCCCGCGCGAGTTTTGTGGCACCGTTCCGTCAGAAATGAAAGTGCCAAAAACACCACCAAACATGTGTTTTGGGTCAAACGGAGATGATTGGGTGCGTCCGTTGCAAAAAATTCAAATGCGTGTTTTTGGTGCATTGGTGAAAAAACGGCCCTACCGCACGAGTTTTGCGGCAGCGTTCCGTCGGGAAATGAAAATGCCAAAAACCCACCAAACATGAGTTTTGGGGTCAAACAGAGATGATTGGGTGCGTGCTTTGCAAAAAATTCAACTGTGAGTTTTTCGGTGCATTGTTGAAAAACGGCCCTGCCGCATGAGTTTGTGGCACTGTTCCGTCGGAAATGAAAGTACCAAAAACCCACCAACATGAGTTTCGGGTCCAACGGAGATGATTGGGTGCGTCCATTGTGAAAATTTAACTCCGAGTTTTTCGGTGCATTGGTGCCAAAAATGGCCCTCCCGCGCGAGTTTTTGTGGCACCGTTCCGTCAGAAATGAGTGCCAAAAACCCACCAAACATGTGTTTTTGGGTCAAAAGGTTATGATTGGGTTCGTCCGTTGAGAAAAATTCAACTGCGGGTTTTTTTGGTGAATCCGTGGGAAAAACGGCCATCCCGTGCGAGTTTTTCGGCACCGTTCCGTCGAAAATGAAAGTGCCAAAAAACCCACCAAACATGAGTTTTGGGTCAAACAAGAGATGATTGGGTGCACCCGTTGCAAAAAATTCAACTGCGTGTTTTTCGGTGCATTGGTGAAAAACGGCCCTACCGCACGAGTTTTGCGGCACCGTTCCGTCGGAAATGAAAATGACAAAAACCCACCAAACATGAGTTTTGGGTCAAACGGAGATGATTGGGTGCGTCCGTTGCAAAAAATTCAACTGCGAGTTTTTCGGTGCATTGTTGAAAAACGGCCCTGCCGCATGAGTTTTCTGGCACTGTTCCATCGGAAATGATGCGAACCCGCTAGGGTTTTTGCCCGATCTTTCGATGAGAAACGGGGATAACTCGATTGGTGGATGGAGATGACGTTCACGGCCCGACTACAGCCCTCAAGACCGCGCCTTAGCAACCGATACACCACGTCCAATAGCCGTCACGATCTTGTGGAGCGCGACAACCAGCCCCTAGGGCTCCCGTCCTGCAAGCAATCGAAGAACTAGGCAAGAACGAGGAAACAAGCACTGATTTGCAAGATGAAATTGAAGGTTTCAAACTGAATCTTAATCTACAATGGGGTTCCGAAGACAAGGAGACGGGCGGCTGATCCTGCACGCGCGCCTACAAGCAAGTAGCTAAGGCTAAACTTGATCTAAACAAAACCCAAACCGACCATGGCGGCTATAGAGGGATATAAGTAGATGGATTGACGACCAAAAGAGTGTTGGGGTCGTCCTCCACCCTAGGACGCGTCCCTAATGGACCCAACTTGATACATGGGCCATAAGCCCAAAATGAGGTGACGCAGCACCCTGGACAGCAAGACCTGTCGACGGTAATTGGATCATTGCCGCTGCTGCCGAACAGATATTGACGTGGGACTTGATTCATATGAAAAGTAAACTTGATAAGCTTTCCAACAAGTCCTGAAGCGCCTGAATCCGAATCCCGTATGCAACCGTGGTGGCGGTCACAAGTTGGCGCTTTGCTGCAGTCCGAATCCGGCTACCGCGAGTCCTTCTCCCTTTCGGTCTTCTTCCTCGGTTCCTAATCAAAAGAAGAGTGCACGCGTTTCCATTGTCTAAACAAGATGGACAAGAGCTTATCATGGAACTCACTTGATGATTAAGTTGACGAGCACGAGCACGAGTAAGAGGGCCAGCTATAGGTGTGTCGGAGAGGATGTATTGCTGGTGTTAATGTCCTCATCATCCTCCCTTCTTGCATTTGAAGTCGTCCTCGACTCAAGCTCATCTTCCTCACCCAAATAAGGCTTCAAATCTGCAATGTTAAATGTGGGACTAACCCCAAAATCTGCAGGAAGATCAAGCTTATATGCATTCTCATTAATTCGTTGCAGCACTTTAAAAGGACCATCAGCTCTAGGCATCAATTTGGATTTTCTCAGTTCTGGAAATCTATCTTTTCGCAAATGCAACCAACCAAATCCCCAGGTTCCAGAATCAATTGCTTTCTACCTTTATCTCCAGCGCATTTGTACTTAGCATTCATGCGCTCTATGTTTTCTTTAGTGGATGATGAGGACATTAATCTCATGAAAGTACTAGGTGCATTAGTTAACCCAAAAGGCATGACTAACCACTCATATAAACCGAACTTAGTTTTGAAAGCAGTTTTCCATTCATCTCCCAATTTCATACGAATCTGGTGGTACCACTACGTAAATCAACTTTTGAAAACACAACAGCACCACTCAGTTCATCTAGCATATCATCTAATCGTGGAATAGGGTGTCGATATCGAATGGTGATATTATTAATAGCTCTACAATCAACACACATACGCCATGTTCCATCTTTCTTAGGCACTAAAATTACTGGAACAGCACAAGGGCTAAGGGATTCTCGCACATAACCTTTGTCCAGTAGTTCTTGCACTTGTCGCTGAATTTCCTTTGTTTCTTCCGGGTTTGTCCTGTATGGCGCACGGTTTGGCAAAGATGCACCAGGAATAAGATCAATTTGGTGCTCAATCCCGCGTAGTGGTGGCAGCCCCGCTGGTACCGCACTTGGAAACACATCGGAATACTCCTGCAAAACGTTAGCAACAGCAGGGGGCAAAGAACATTGCATATCCTCAATTGAAATCAAAGCATCCTTGCATATCAAAGCATAAGCAACAGAAGTGGATGCATTGAACTCATTAATATCTGATTTGGTAGCTATCATACAACGTCCTTTCAGTTTTATCATCTTTGTTACCAATTACAGATTTATCATTTTTATTGCTCTCGCTCTTTGCTTTAGTAGCCCTTGCAACATCAGTTTGCATAATAGTTTCAGGGGACATAGGATGCAGCACAATTTTGCGATCATGGTATAGAAAAGAATACTGATTTGATCTACCATGATGCATAGAATCTCTATCAAATTGCCAAGGTCTACCTAGCAGAATGTTACAAGCTTGCATAGGCACAACATCACATTCAACAATATCTTTGTAGGATCCGATGGAAAAATTGATTCTCACAAGTCTAGTTACCTTTGCCTTACCACTGTTGTTCAGCCATTGGATGTAGTAGGGATGCGGGTGTGGTTTGGTGTTGAGGGCAAGTTTCTGCACCATATCGCTGCTTGCCAAGTTGTTGCAGCTACCTCCATCAATGATCATGCGGCAGGAACGCTCTTTGATGACACACTTTGTTTGGAATAAAATATGTCGCTGATTTTGCTCCGCCTTCTCCATTTGTGCACTAAGCACTCGCTGCACGATCAAGCTTTCATAGTGGTCCGCTTCACCTGCATTAATATGTTCTTCTATTTGTTCTTCATTACCTGCATGGTCAGTCGCAAGCAGTGCAAGCGTGTCTTCATCAAAATCACTAGCAGATGAGCACTCACCATCATCTTTGACAATCATAACTCGCTTGTTTGGACAGTCACGCATCATGTGTCCATATCCCTTGCACCGGTGACATTGTATGTTGCTTGTTCTACCCGTCGATGCCACGGATGAAGTACTCGCAGCAGGCTTTTGCATCGTCTTTGCAACTGAATTTGTGGGAGCAGCTCGAGTCTTGTCACTAGATGATGGAGTAGACATACGTGTAGATGGAGTTGTAGTCATGCGTTGCTGCCATGAATTAGCCTTCCCTGCAGAAATATTAGTCCTTGCGCTAGCACGTCGTCCCTGCACTTCCCTTTCAGCTTTACAAGCAAGATGAAACAAACGGGTTACACTATTGTATTCCTTGTAAGCGAGGATGTCCTGAATTTCCCGATTTAACCCACCCAAAAATCTAGCCATAGCCGGTTCCTCATCCTCCTCTAGGTTACAACGCAACATACCCGTTTGTAATTCCTGATAATATTCTTCTACACTTTTAGCACCTTGTCTCAATTGCTGCAACTTATTTATCATATCACGGGCATAGTAAGATGGAACAAATCTAGCTCTCATGGCTCGTTTCAGCGCATCCCAAGTTCTAGGTAAGTTATTAGGATTTTTCTTGCCATATTCTATCCACCAAACAGAAGCAAAATCTGTAAACTCACTAGTAGCAGCCCTAACACGTGTAGTCTCAGGAAATTCATGACATGCAAACTTTTGATCAACAGCAATCTCCCAAGTAATGTAGGCATCAGGGTCATATTTACCATCAAAAGGAGGTATCTTAAATTTAATCTTACTGAAAGCATCATCATTATTGTGTACCTCGCGTCGGCGGTTGCCACCCATACCTCTACGGTTGTGACGTAGGCGTCGTCGATCACGAGCGTCTTGATCATCATGCTCAGTATCAGCAGTGTAGTCATCTTCATGACTACCGTGCTCTCGATCTCCCTCCTTTTCTTCTTTATGCTTCTCTTTATCTTCGGTGTGGAAGTCATCAAATCGCCTTAGGAGAGCAGCAAGGCTTTTGTCCACACTAGCAACGGATTCCTCCAAACTTGTAAGCTTGTTGTTTGTGGCCATCTGCGTAGCCTCCAACTGCCCCAGCTTTTCATTTGTCACCTGCAAGTCATTATCAAGTCCCTCTGTGTGCAGCTTCACTTTCCTTTCAAAATGCTGTATGATGCCCTTAGTGCGAGGTGTATGTAGTGTTTCGTTGTCATCATCTCCCCCTGTCATGGTTCAAAAACAAAGACAACAAGAAAGGCAAGTGAAGAAATAAAAGCCCTACAACTACTAGGATGTAGCTACAGCAAGTCTCTCACACTCAACTTGTTACACAAGTTCTTACCAATTCTTACCTTGCTTGACAGGAGGGGTCGTCTACCAACAAGTCTTCAGCAATGGATGAAGTGTATCGGTGCTGCGGCACAAGACCTGTCAAGCTGTAGAGTATGTGGAGCTATAGGTGGGCTGAAACAAGGAACGAACTAGCACCACGTTAGTTATAAAGGCGAGCTGAATAAACGTTCGACGACGGTACTGTGCTGGTCCTAGGCTAGACCGTGCTAGAGACGCAGCCTGGACACAAAGGAAAACCACAGCACACCCCTGAAAACAAGGTGGAACAAACCTAAAATCAATATGAAAAACAGCCCCTTTTCTTTTGAATCTTTTCTCTTTTTTTTCTTTTTTTTCTTTTTTTTTTTTTTTTTTGGGCAACCTCAAAAACTGATTATATGAACAAAAGAATACAAAGGAGCAATTCGGTACACACACTTTTTCCGAAAGTACAGGGGTATTCCGGTAAGAAGAAGATACTCTCTCTCTCTCTCTCTCTCTAGAGTAAGGCCGAACAAGTATGGAGTTATCTTTCTTTTGGATCACAGAAGGACTCACGTAGACGGAGTTCAGGATATATTAACAAGCGGACTCCAAGTTCTACTCGGTTTCCACTCAGAACCAACCACAAACGGATTCCACCTATTGCCGAGTTCTACTCGGTTTCCTTTTTTTTATCACGTTGGTGGAACTCAGATTGGAACTCAACTCGATCCGGACCAAGACCACAGACAGTTCAATTCGGACTTCACAACAGATTCGACAGAGAGAAGATATGGTAATACTCGGCTGTGTATAGATGGTGACAAGAACTCGAAACTCTAAAGGACTAGACACTAAGACCAGCAACTCGACACAAACCGAAGCAACGCAAATTCAACAAGCCCTAACTAAACGGTACTAGCCAAGGCACAAAGGTTTAATAGGATTATGGAAAAACTAATCTACTATATTTTTTTTGGCTTTTCTGGACTATAGGAAATTAATTAAAAACAGCAATGGATTAGAAGTCTCTCACCGAAGAACCTTGCTCTGATTACCAACTGATGCGAACCCGCTAGGGTTTTTGCCCGATCTTTCGATGAGAAACGGGGATAACTCGATTGGTGGATGGAGATGACGTTCACGGCCCGACTACAGCCCTCAAGACCGCGCCTTAGCAACCGATACACCACGTCCAATAGCCGTCACGATCTTGTGGAGCGCGACAACCAGCCCCTAGGGCTCCCGTCCTGCAAGCAATCGAAGAACTAGCAAGAACGAGGAAACAAGCACTGAATTTGCAAGATGAAATTGAAGGTTTCAAACTGAATCTTAATCAAATGGGGTTCCGAAGACAAGGAGACGGGCGGCTGATCCTGCACGCGCGCCTACAAGCAAGTAGCTAAGGCTAAACTTGATCTAAACAAAACCCAAACCGACCATGGCGGCTATAGAGGGATATAAGTAGATGGATTGACGACCAAAAGAGTGTTGGGGTCGTCCTCCAACCCTAGGACGCGTCCCTAATGGACCCAACTTGATACATGGGCCATAAGCCCAAAATGAGGTGACGCAGCACCCTGGACAGCAAGACCTGTCGACGGTAATTGGATCATTGCCGCTGCTGCCGAACAGATATTGACGTGGGACTTGATTCATATGAAAGTAAACTTGATAAGCTTTCCAACAAGTCCTGAAGCGCCTGAATCCGAATCCGTATGCAACCGTGGTGGCGGTCACAAGTTGGCGCTTTGCTGCAGTCCGAATCCGGCTACCGCGAGTCCTTCTCCCTTTCGGTCTTCTCCTCGGTTCCTAATCAAAAGAAGAGTGCACGCGTTTCCATTGTCTAAACAAGATGGACAAGAGCTTATCATGGAACTCACTTGATGATTAAGTTGACGAGCACGAGCACGAGTAAGAGGCCAGCTATAGGTTGTGTCGGAGAGGATGTATTGCTGGTGTTAATGTCCTCATCAGGAAATGAAAGTACCAAAAACCCACCAAACATGAGTTTCGGGTCCAACGGAGATGATTGGGTGTGTCCGTTGCGAAAAATTCAACTGCGAGTTTTTTCGTTTTTCCGTGCATTGGTGAAAAAACGGCCCTACCGCACGAGTTTTGCGGCACCGTTCCGTCGGAAATGAAAATGAAAAACCCACCAAACATGAGTTTCGGGTCCAACGGAGATGATTGGGTGCGTCCATTGTGAAAAATTTAACTCCGAGTTTTTCGGTGCATTGGTGCCAAAAATGGCCCTCCCGCACGAGTTTTGTGGCACCGTTCCGTCAGAAATGAAGTGCCAAAAACCCACCAAACATGTGTTTTGGGTCAAAAGGTTATGATTGGGTTCGTCCGTTGAGAAAAATTCAACTGCGGGTTTTTTTGGTGAATCCGTGGGAAAAACGGCCATCCCGTGCGAGTTTTTCGGCACCGTTCTGTCGAAAATGAAAGTGCCAAAAACCCACCAAACATGAGTTTTGGGTCAAACAAGAGATGATTGGGTGCGTCCGTTGCAAAAAATTCATCTGCGTGTTTTTCGGTGCATTGGTGAAAAAACGGCCCTACCGCACGAGTTTTGCGGCACCGTTCCGTCGGAAATGAAAATGACAAAACCCACCAAACATGAGTTTTGGGTCAAACGGAGATGATTGGGTGCGTCCGTTGCAAAAAATTCAACTGCGAGTTTTTTGCATTGTTGAAAAACGGCCCTGCCGCATGAGTTTCTGGCACTGTTCCATCGGAAATGAAAGTACCAAAAACCCACCAAACATGAGTTTCGGGTCCAACGGAGATGATTGGGTGTCCGTTGCGAAAAATTCAACTGCGAGTTTTTTTCGTGAATCCGTGGGAAAAACGGTCATACCGCGCGAGTTTTGCGGCACCATATCGTCGGAAATGAAAGTACCAAAAACTCACCCAACATGAGTTTTGAGTCAAACGGAGATGATTGGGTGCGTCCGT
>VDCT01000524.1:0-57416 GCA_009763385.1 Coix lacryma-jobi var. lacryma-jobi
CCGAGTTTTTCGGTGCATTGGTGCAAAAAAGGCCCTCCCGCGCGAGTTTTGTGGCACCGTTCCGTCAGAAATGAAGTGCCAAAACCCACCAAACATGTGTTTGGGTCAAAGGATGATTGGGTCGTCCGTTGGTTTCGTGAAAGAAACGCCCCGGAGTTTTGTTCGAAATGTGCCAAAAACCCCCCTTGAATCCTTTGAAAAAATTCAATGCGGGTTTTTGGTGAATCCGTGGGAAAAACGGCCATCCCGTGCGAGTTTTTCGGCACCGTTCCGTCGAAAATGAAAGTGCCAAAAACCCACCAAACATGAGTTTTGGGTCAAACAAGAGATGATTGGGTGCGTCCGTTGCAAAAAATTCAACTGCGTGTTTTTCGGTGCATTGGTGAAAAATGGCCCTACCGCACGAGTTTTGCGGCACCGTTCCGTCGGAAATGAAATGACAAAAACCCACCAAACATGAGTTTTGGGTCAAACGGAGATGATTGGGTGCGTCCGTTGCAAAAAATTCAACTGCGAGTTTTTCGGTGCATGTTGGAAAAACGGCCCTGCGCATGAGTTTTGTGGCACGTTCCGTCGGAAATGAAAGTACCAAAAACCCACCAAACATGAGTTTCGGGTCAAAGAGATGATGGGTGTGTCCGTTGCGAAAAATTCAACTGCGAGTTTTTTTGTGAATCCGTGGGAAAAACGGTCATCCCGCGTGAGTTTTGCGGCACCGTACCGTCGGAAATGAAAGTGCCAAAAACCCACCCAACATCAGTTTTGAGTCAAACGGAGATGATTGGGTGCGTCGTTGTAAAATTTAACTCGAGTTTTTCGGTGCATTGGTGAAAAAATGGCCCTCCCGCGCGAGTTTTGTGGCACCGTTCCGTCGAAATGAAAGTGCCAAAAACCCACCAAACATGTGTTTGGGTCAAACGAGATGATTGGGTGTGTCCATGAAAAATTCAACTGGAGGTTTTTTTGGTGAATCCGTGGAAAAAACGGCCATCCCGTGCGAGTTTTTCGGCACCGTTCCGTCGAAAATGAAAGTGCCAAAAACCCACCAAACATGAGTTTTGGGTCAAACAAGAGATGATTGGGTGCGTCCGTTGCAAAAAATTCAACTGCGTGTTTTTCGGTGCATTGGTGAAAAACGGCCCTACCGCACGAGTTTTGCGGCACCGTTCCGTCGAAATGAAAGAGCCAAAACCCACCAAACATGAGTTTGGGTCCAACGGAGATGATTGGGTGCGTCCGTTGCAAAAAATTCAACTGCGAGTTTTTCGGTGCATTGTGAAAAACGGCCCTGCGCATGAGTTTTGTGGCACTGTTCCGTCGGAAAATGAAAGTACCAAAAACCCACCAAACATGAGTTTCGGGTCCAACGGAGATGATTGGGTGTGTCCGTTGCGAAAAATTCAACTGCGAGTTTTTTTGTGAATCCGTGGGAAAACGGTCATCCCGCGTGAGTTTTCGCACCGTACCGTCGGAAATGAAAGTGCCAAAAACCCACCCAACATGAGTTTTGAGTCAAACGGAGATGATTGGGTGCGTCCGTTGTGAAAAATTAACTCCGAGTTTTTCGGTGCATTGGTGCAAAAAATGGCCCTCCCGCGCGAGTTTTGTGGCACCGTTCCGTCAGAAATGAAAGTGCCAAAACCCACCAAACATGTGTTTTGGGTCAAACGGAGATGATTGGGTGCGTCCGTTGTGAAAAATTCAACTGCGGGTTTTTTTGGTGAATCCGTGGGAAAAACGGCCATCCCGTGCGAGTTTTCGGCACCGTTCCGTCGAAAATGAAAGTGCCAAAAACCCACCAAACATGTGTTTTGGGTCAAACAGAGATGATTGGGTGCGTCCGTTGGAAAAATTCAACTGCGGTTTTTTGGTGCATGTGGGAAAAACGGCCATCCCGTGCGAGTTTTGGGCACCGTTCCGTCGAAAATGAAAGTGCCAAAAACCCACCAAACATGAGTTTGGGTCAAACAAGAGATGATTGGGTGCGTCCGTTGCAAAAAATTCAACTGCGTTTTTCGGTGCATTGGTGAAAAACGGCCCTACCGCACGAGTTTTGCGGCACCGTTCCGTCGGAAATGAAAGTGTCAAAAACCCACCAACATGAGTTTTGGGTCAAACGGAGATGATTGGGTGCGTCCTTTGCAAAAATTCAACTGAGTTTTTCGGTGCATTGTGAAAAACGGCCCGCGCGAGTTTTGTGGCACGTTCCGTCGGAAATGAAAGTACCAAAAACCCACCAAACATGAGTTTGGGTCAACGGAGATGATTGGGTGCGTCCGTTGTGAAAAATTAACTGCGAGTTTTTCGGTGCATTGGTGCAAAAACGGCCTCCCGCGCGAGTTTTGGGCACCGTTCCGTCAGAAATGAAAGTGCCAAAAACCACCAAACATGTGTTTTGGGTCAAAGAGATGATTGGGTCGTCCGTTGAGAAAAATTCAACTGGGTTTTTTGGTGAATGGGAAAAACGGCCATCCCGTGCGAGTTTTTCGGCACCGTTCCGTCGAAATGAAAGTGCCAAAAACCCACCAAACATGAGTTTTGGGTCAAACAAGAGATGATTGGGTGCGTCCGTTGCAAAAAATTCAACTCGTGATTTTCGGTGCATTGGTGAAAAACGGCCCTACCGCACGAGTTTTGCGGCACCGTTCCGTCGGAAATGAAAGTGTCAAAAACCCACCAAACATGAGTTTTGGGTCAAACGGAGATGATTGGGTGCGTCCGTTTGCAAAAAATTCAACTGTGAGTTTTTCGGTGCATTGTTGAAAAACGGCCCTGCGCATGAGTTTTGTGGCACGTTCCGTCGGAAATGAAAGTACCAAAAACCCACCAAACATGAGTTTCGGGTCAACGGAGATGATTGGGTGCGTCCGTTGTGAAAAATTTAACTCCGAGTTTTTCGGTGCATTGGTGCAAAAAATGGCCCTCCCGCGCGAGTTTTGTGGCACCGTTCCGTCAGAAATGAAAGTGCCAAAAACCCACCAAACATGTGTTTGGGTCAAAAGGTTATGATTGGGTGTCCGTTGAGAAAAATTCAACTGGGTTTTTTTGGTGAATCCGTGGGAAAAACGGCCATCCCGAGCGAGTTTTTCGGCACCGTTGTCGAAAATGAAAGTGCCAAAAACCCACCAAACATGAGTTTTGGTCAAACAAGAGATGATTGGGTGCGTCCGTTGCAAAAAATTCAACTGCGTGTTTTTCGGTGCATTGGTGAAAAAACGGCCCTACCGCACGAGTTTTGCGGCACCGTTCCGTCGGAAATGAAATGCCAAAAACCCACCAAACATGAGTTTTGGGTCAAACGGAGATGATTGGGTGCGTCCGTTGCAAAAAATTCAACTGCGAGTTTTTCGGTGCATTGTTGAAAAACGGCCCTGCCGCATGAGTTTTGTGGCACTGTTCCGTCGGAAATGAAAGTCCAAAAACCCACCAAACATGATTTTGGGTCCAACAGAGATGATGGGTGTGTCCGTTGCGAAAAATTCAACTGCGAGTTTTTTTCGTGAATCCGTGGGAAAAACGGTCATCCCGCGCTAGTTTTGCGGCACCGTACCGTCGGAAATGAAAGTGCCAAAAACCCACCCAACATCAGTTTTGAGTCAAACGGAGATGATTGGGTGCGTCCGTTGTATAAATTTAACTGAGTTTTTCGGTGCATTGGTGCAAAAAATGGCCCTCCCGCGCGAGTTTTGTGGCACCGTTCCGTCAGAAATGAAGTGCCAAAAACCCACCAAACATGTGTTTTGGGTCAAAAGGTTATGATTGGGTTCGTCCGTTGAAAAATTCAACTGCGGGTTTTTTTGGTGAATCCGTGGGAAAAACGGCCATCCCGTGCGAGTTTTTCGGCACCGTTCTGTCGAAAATGAAAGTGCCAAAAACCCACCAAACATGAGTTTTGGGTCAAACAAGAGATGATTGGGTGCGTCCGTTGCAAAAAATTCAACGGCGTGTTTTTCGGTGCATTGGTGAAAAAACGGCCCTACCGCACGAGTTTTGCGGCACCGTTCCGTCGGATGAAAGTGCCAAAAACCCACCAAACATGAGTTTTGGGTCAAACGGAGATGATTGGGTGCGTCCTTTGCAAAAAATTCAACTGTGAGTTTTTCGGTGCATTGTTGAAAAACGGCCCTGCAGCATGAGTTTTGTGGCACTGTTCCGTCGGAAATGAAAGTACCAAAAACCCACCAAACATGAGTTTCGGGTCAACGGAGATGATTGGGTGTGTCCGTTGCGAAAAATTCAACTGCGAGTTTTTTTCGTGAACCGTGGGAAAAACGGTCATACCGCGCGAGTTTTGCGGCACCGTATCGTCGGAAATGAAAGTGCCAAAAACTCACCCAACATGAGTTTTGAGTCAAACAGATGATTGGGTGCGTCCGTTGTGAAAAATTTAACTCGAGTTTTTCGTTGCATTGGTGCAAAAAATGGCCCTCCCGCGCGAGTTTTGTGGCACCGTTCCGTCAGAAATGAAAGTGCCAAAAACCCACCAAACATGTGTTTTGGGTCAAACGGAGATGATTGGGTGTGTCCGTTGTGAAAAATTCAACTGGAGGTTTTTTTGGTGAATCCGTGGGAAAAACGGCCATCCCGTGCGAGTTTTTCGGCACCGTTCCGTCGAAAATGAAAGTGCCAAAAACCCACCAAACATGAGTTTTGGGTCAAACAAGAGATGATTGGGTGCGTCCGTTGCAAAAAATTCAACTCCGTGTTTTTCGGTGCATTGGTGAAAAAACGGCCCTACCGCACGAGTTTTGCGGCACCGTTCCGTCGGAAATGAAAGAGCCAAAAACCCACCAAACATGAGTTTTGGGTAACACGGATTGAGATGATTGGGTGCGTCGTTGCAAAAAAATTCAACTGCGAGTTTTTCGGTGCATTGTTGAAAAACGGCCCTGCAGCATGAGTTTTGTGGCACTGTTCCGTCGGAAAAGGAAAGTACCAAAAACCCACCAAACATGAGTTTTCCGGGTCCAACGGAGAGATTGGGTGTGTCCGTTACGAAAAATTCAGCTGCGAGTGTTGTTTTTTTGGAATCCGTGGGAAAAACGGTCATCCCAGCTGAGTTTTCGACACGTACCGTCGGAAATGAAAGTCCCAAAAACCCACCCAACAATGAGTTTTGAGTCAAACGGAGATGATTGGGAGCGTCGTTGTTGAAAATTTAACTCCGAGTTTTTCGGTGCATTGGTGCAAAAAATGCCCTCCCGCGCGAGTTTTGTGGCACCGTTCCGTCAGAAATGAAAGTGCCAAAAACCCACCAAACAGTGTTTGCGTCAAACGGAGATGATTGGGTGCGTCCGTTGTGAAAAATTCAACTGCAGGTTTTTTGGTGAATCTGTGGGAAAAACGGCCATCCCGTGCGAGTTTTTCAGCACCGTTCCGTCGAAAATGAAAGTGCCCAAAACCCACCAACATGAGTTTTGGGTCAAACAAGAGATGATTGGGTGCGTCCGTTGCAAAAAATTCAACTCCGTGTTGTTCGGTGCATTGGTGAAAAAACGGCCCTACCGCACGAGTTTTGCGGCACCGTTCCGTCGAAAATGAAAGAGCCAAAAACCCCACCAAACATGAGTTTGGGTCCAACGCAGATGATTGGGTGCGTCCGTTGCAAAAAAATTCAACTGCGAGTTTTTCGGTGCATTGTTGAAAAACGGCCCTGCCGCATGAGTTTTGTGGCACTGTTCCGTCGGAAATGAAAGTACCAAAAACCCACCAAACATGAGTTTCGGGTCCAACGGAGATGATTGGGTGTGTCCGTTGCGAAAAATTCAACTGCGGGTTTTTTTTTGTGAATCCGTGGGAAAACGGTCATCCCGCGGAGTTTTCGACACCGTACCGTCGGAAATGAAAGTCCCAAAAACCCACCCAACATGAGTTTTGAGTCAAACGGAGATGATTGGGAGCGTCCGTTGTGAAAAATTTAACTCCGAGTTTTTCGGTGCATTGGTGCAAAAAATGGCCCTCCCGCGCGAGTTTTGTGGCACCGTTCCGTCAGAAATGAAAGTGCCACAAACCCAACAAACATGTGTTTTGGGTCAAACGGAGATGATTGGGTGCGTCCGTTGTGAAAAAATTCAACTGCGGGTTTTTTTGGTGAATCCGTGGGAAAAACGGCCATCCCGTGCGAGTTTTTCGGCACCGTTCCGTCGAAAATGAAAGTGCCAAAAACCCACCAAACATGTGTTTTGGGTCAAAAGGTTATGATTGGGTTCGTCCGTTGAGAAAATTCAACTGCGGGTTTTTGTTGGTGAATCCGTGGGAAAAACGGCCATCCCGTGGCGAGTTTTTCGGCACCGTTCCGTCGAAAATGAAAGTGCCAAAAACCCACCAAACATGAGTTTGGGTCAAACAAGAGATGATTGGGTGCGTCCGTTGCAAAAATTTAACTCCGTGATTTCGGTGCATTGGTGAAAAAACGGCCCTACCGCACGAGTTTTGCGGCACCGTTCCGTCGGAAATGAAAGTGTCAAAAACCCACCAAACATGAGTTTTGGGTCAAACGGAGATGATTGGGTGCGTCGTTTGCAAAAAATTCAACTGTGAGTTTTTTCGGTGCATTGTTGAAAAACGGCCCTGCAGCATGAGTTTTGTGGCACTGTTCCGTCGGAAATGAAAAGTACCAAAAACCCACCAAACATGAGTTTCGGGTCCAACGGAGATGATTGGGTGCGTCCGTTGTGAAAAATTTAACTCCGAGTTTTTCGGTGCATTGGTGCAAAAAATGGCCCTCCCGCGAGTTTTGTGGCACCGTTCCGTCAGAAATGAAGTGCCAAAAACCCACCAAACATGTGTTTTTGGGTCAAAAGTTTATGATTGGGTTCGTCCATTGAGAAAAATTCAAACTGCGGGGTTTTTTGGTGAATCCGTGGGAAAAACGGCCATCCCGAGCGAGTTTTTCGGCACCGTTTTGTCGAAAATGAAAGTGCCAAAAACCCACCAAACATGAGTTTTGGGATCAAACAAGAGATGATTGGGTGCGTCGTTGCAAAAAATTCAACTGCGTGTTTTTTCGGTGCATTGGTGAAAAAACGGCCCTAACCGCACGAGTTTTGCGGCACCGTTCCGTCGGAAATGAAAATGACAAAAACCCACCAAACATGAGTTTTGGGTCCAAACGGAGATGATTGGGTGCGTCCGTTGCAAAAAATTCAACTGCGAGTTTTTCGGTGCATTGTTGAAAAAACGGCCCTGCCGCATGAGTTTGTGGCACTGTTCCATCGAAATGAAAGTTCCAAAAACCCACCAAACATGACTTTTGGGTCCAACAGAGATGATGGGTGTGTCCGTTGCGAAAAATTCAACTGCGAGTTTTTTTCGTGAATCCGTGGGAAAAAACGGTCATCCCGCGCTAGTTTTGCGGCACCGTACCGTCGGAAATGAAAAGTGCCAAAAACCCACCCAACATCAGTTTTGAGTCAAACGGAGATGATTGGGTGCGTCCGTTGTATAAATTTAACTCTGAGTTTTTCGGTGCATTGGTGCAAAAAATGGCCCTCCCGCGCGAGTTTGTGGCACCGTTCTGTCAGAAATGAAAGTGCCAAAAACCCACCAACATGTGTTTTGGGTCAAAAGGTTATGATTGGGTTCGTCCGTGAGAAAAATTCAACTGCGGGTTTTTTTGGTGAATCCTGGGAAAAACGGCCATCCCGTGCGAGTTTTTCGGCACCGTTCTGTCGAAAATGAAAGTGCCAAAAACCCACCAAACATGAGTTTTGGGTCAAACAAGAGATGATTGGGTGCGTCCGTTGCAAAAAAATTCAACGGCGTGTTTTCGGTGCATTGGTGAAAAAAACGGCCCTACCGCACGAGTTTTGCGGCAAACCGTTCCGTCGGATATGAAAGTGCCAAAAACCCACCAAACATGAGTTTTGGGTCAAACGGAGATGATTGGGTGCGTCCTTTGCAAAAAATTCAACTGTGAGTTTTTCGGTGCATTGTTGAAAAACGGCCCTGCAGCATGAGTTTTGTGGCACTGTTCCGTCGGAAATGAAAGTACCAAAAACCCACCAAACATGAGTTTCGGGTCTAACGGAGATGATTGGGTGTGTCCGTTGCGAAAAATTCAACTGCGAGGTTTTTTTCGTGAAACCGTGGGAAAAACGGTCATACCGCGCGAGTTTTGCGGCACCGTATCGTCGGAAATGAAAGTGCCAAAAACTCACCCAACATGAGTTTTGAGTCAAACAGAGATGATTGGGTGCGTCCGTTGTGAAAAATTTAACTTCGAGTTTTCGTTGCATGGGTGCAAAAAATGGCCCTCCCGCGCGAGTTTTGTGGCACCGTTCCGTCAGAAATGAAAGTGCCAAAAACCCACCAAACATGTGTTTTGGTTCAAACGGAGATGATTGGGTGTGTCCGTTGTGAAAAATTCAAATGGAGGTTTTTTTGGTGAATCCGTGGGAAAAACGGCCATCCCGTGCGAGTTTTTCGGCACCGTTCCGTCGAAAATAAAAGTGCCAAAAACCCACCAAACATGAGTTTTGGGTCAAACAAGAGATGATTGGGTGCGTCCGTTGCAAAAAATTCAACTCCGTGTTTTTCGGTGCATTGGTGAAAAAACGGCCCTACCGCACGAGTTTTGCGGCACCGTTCCGTCGGAAATGAAAGAGCCAAAAACCCACCAAACATGAGTTTTGGGTCAAGCGGAGATGATTGGGTGCGTCCGTTGCAAAAAAATTCAACTGCGAGTTTTTCGGTGCATTGTTGAAAAACGGCCCTGCAGCATGAGTTTTGTGGCACTGTTCCGTCGGAAAAGAAAGTACCAAAAACCCACCAAACATGAGTTTCGGGTCCAACGGAGATGATTGGGTGTGTCCGTTACGAAAATTCAGCTGCGAGTTTTTTTTGTGAATCCGTGGGAAAAACGGTCATCCCGCATGAGTTTTCGACACCGTACCGTCGGAAATGAAAGTCCAAAAACCCACCCAACATGAGTTTTGAGTCAAACGGAGATGATTGGGAGCGTCCGTTGTGGAAAAATTTAACTCCGAGTTTTTCGGTGCATTGGTGCAAAAAATGGCCCTCCCGCGCGAGTTTTGTGGCACCGTTCCGTCAGAAATGAAAGTGCCAAAAACCCACCAAACATGTGTTTTGCGTCAAACGGAGATGATTGGGTGCGTCCGTTGTGAAAAATTCAACTGCAGGTTTTTTTGGTGAATCTGTGGGAAAAACGGCCATCCCGTGCGAGTTTTTTCAGCACCGTTCCGTCGAAAATGAAAGTGCCCAAAACCCACCAAACATGAGTTTTGGGTCAAACAAGAGATGATTGGGTGCGTCCGTTGCAAAAAATTCAACAGCGCATTTTTCCGGTGCATTGGTGAAAAAATGGCCCTACCGCACGAGTTTTGCGGCAACCGTTCCGTCGGAAATGAAAGTGCCAAAAACCCACCAAACATGAGTTTTGGGTCAAACAGAGATGATTGGGTGCGTCCTTTGCAAAAAAATTCAACTGCGAGTTTTTTGGTGCATTGTTGAAAAACGGCCCTGCCGCATGAGTTTTGTGGCACTGTTCCATCGGAAATGAAAGTACCAAAAACCCACCAAACATGAGTTTCGGGTCCAACGAAGATGATTGGGTGTGTCCGTTGCGAAAAAATTCAACTGCGAGTTTTTTTGTGAATCCGTGGGAAAAACGGTCATCCCGCGCGAGTTTTCGACACCGTACCGTCGGAAAATGAAAGTGCCAAAAACCCACCCAACATGAGTTTTGAGTCAAACGGAGATGATTGGGTGCGTCCATTGCGAAAAATTTAACTCCGAGTTTGTTCGGTGCATTGGTGCAAAAAATGGCCCTCTCGCGCGAGTTTTGTGGCAACCGTTCCGTCAGAAATGAAAGTGCCACAAACCCAACAAACATGTGTTTTGGGTCAAACGGAGATGATTGGGTGCGTCCGTTGTGAAAAATTCAACTGCGGGTTTTTTTGGTGAATCCGTGGAAAAAACGGCCATCCCGTGCGAGTTTTTCGGCACTATATTCCGTCGAAATGAAAGTGCCAAAACCCACCAAACATGTGTTTTGGGTCAAAAGGTTATGATTGGGTTCGTCCGTTGAGAAAAATTCAACTGCGGGTTTTTTTGGTGAATCCGTGGAAAAACGGCCATCCCGTGCGAGTTTTTTCGGCACCGTTCCGTCGAAAATGAAAGTGCAAAAAACCCACCAAACATGAGTTTTGGGTCAAACAAGAGATGATTGGGTGCGTCCGTTGCAAAAAAATTCAACTGCGTGTTTTTCGGTGCATTGGTGAAAAAACGGCCCTACCGCACGAGTTTTGCGGCACCCGTTTCCGTCGGAAATGAAAGTGTCAAAAACCCACCACACATGAGTTTTGGGTCAAACAGAGATGATTGGGTGCGTCCTTTGCAAAAAATTCAACTGTGAGTTTTTCGGTGCATTGTTGAAAAACGGCCCTGCAGCTTGAGTTTTGTGGCACTGTTCCGTCGGAAATGAAAGTACCAAAAACCCACCAAACATGAGTTTCGGGTCCAACGGAGATGATTGGGTGCGTCCGTTGTGAAAAATTTAACTCCGAGTTTTTCGGTGCATTGGTGCAAAAATGGCCCTCCCACGCGAGTTTTGTGGCACCGTTCCGTCAGAAATGAAGTGCCAAAAACCCACCAAACATGTGTTTTGGGTCAAAAGGTTATGATTGGGTACGTCCGTTGAGAAAAATTCAACTGCGGGTTTTTTTGGTGAATCCGTGGGAAAAACAGCCATCCCGTGCGAGTTTTTCGGCACCGTTCCGTCGAAAATGAAAGTGCCAAAAACCCACCAAACATGAGTTTTGGGTCAAACAAGAGATGATTGGGTGCGTCCGTTGCAAAAAATTCACTACGTGTTTTTCGGTGGCATTGGTGAAAAAATGGCCCTACCGCGCGAGTTTTGCGGCACCGTTCCGTCGGAAATGAAAATGACAAAAACCCACCAAACATGAGTTTGGGGTCAAACGGAGATGATTGGGTGCGTCCGTTGCAAAAAATTCAACTGCGAGTTTTTCGGTGCATTGTTGAAAAACGGCCCTGCCGCATGAGTTTTGTGGCACTGTTCCGTCGGAAATGAAAGTACCAAAAACCCACCAAACATGAGTTTCGGGTCCAACAGAGATGATGGGTGTGTCCGTTGCGAAAAATTCAACTGCGAGTTTTTTTTTCGTGAATCCGTGGGAAAAACGGTCATCCCGCGCGAGTTTTGCGGCACCGTACCATCGGAAATGAAAGTGCCAAAAACCCACCCAACATCAGTTTTGAGTCAAACGGAGATGATTGGGTGCGTCCGTTGTATAAATTTAACTCCGAGTTTTTCGGTGCATTGGTGCAAAAAATGGCCCTCCCGCGCGAGTTTTGTGGCACCGTTCCGTCAGAAATGAAGTGCCAAAAACCCACCAAACATGTGTTTTGGGTCAAAAGGTTATGATTGGGTTCGTCCGTTGAGAAAAATTCAACTGCGGGTTTTTTGGTGAATCCGTGGGAAAAACGGCCATCCCGTGCGAGTTTTTCGGCACCGTTCTGTCGAAAATGAAAGTGCCAAAAACCCACCAAACATGAGTTTTGGGTCAAACAAGAGATGATTGGGTGCGTCCGTTGCAAAAAATTCAACGGCGTGTTTTTCGGTGCATTGGTGAAAAAACGGCCCTACCGCACGAGTTTTGCGGCACCGTTCCGTCGGAAATGAAAGTGCCAAAAACCCACCAAACATGAGTTTTGGGTCAAACGGAGATGATTGGGTGCGTCCTTTGCAAAAAATTCAACTGCGAGTTTTTCGGTGCATTGTTGAAAAACGGCCCTGCAGCATGAGTTTTGTGGCACTGTTCCGTCGAAAATGAAAGTACCAAAAACCCACCAAACATGAGTTTCGGGTCCAACGGAGATGATTGGGTGTGTCCGTTGCGAAAAATTCAACTGCGAGTTTTTTTCGTGAATCCGTGGGAAAAACGGTCAAACCGCGCGAGTTTTGCGGCACCGTATCGTCGGAAATGAAAGTGCCAAAAACTCACCCAACATGAGTTTTGAGTCAAACAGAGATGATTGGGTGCGTCCGTTGTGAAAAATTTAACTTCGAGTTTTTCGTTGCATTGGTGCAAAAAATGGCCCTCCCGCGCGAGTTTTGTGGCACCGTTCCGTCAGAAATGAAAGTGCCAAAAACCCACCAAACATGTGTTTTGGGTCAAACGGAGATGATTGGGTGTGTCCGTTGTGAAAAATTCAACTGGACGTTTTTTTGGTGAATCCGTGGGAAAAACGGCCATCCCGTGCGAGTTTTTCGGCACCGTTCCGTCGAAAATGAAAGTGCCAAAAACCCACCAAACATGAGTTTTGGGTCAAACAAGAGATGATTGGGTGCGTCCGTTGCAAAAAATTCAACTCCGTGTTTTTCGGTGCATTGGTGAAAAAACGGCCCTACCGCACGAGTTTTGCGGCACCGTTCCGTCGGAAATGAAAGTGCCAAAAACCCACCAAACATGAGTTTTGGGTCAAACGGAGATGATTGGGTGCGTCCTTTGCAAAAAATTCAACTGCGAGTTTTTCGGTGCATTGTTGAAAAACGGCCCTGCAGCATGAGTTTTGTGGCACTGTTCCGTCGAAAATAAAAGTACCAAAACCCACCAAACATGAGTTTCGGGTCCAACGGAGATGATTGGGTGTGTCCGTTGCGAAAAATTCAACTGCGAGTTTTTTTTCGTGAATCCGTGGGAAAAACGGTCATCCCGCGCGAGTTTTGCGGCACCGTACCATCGGAAATGAAAGTGCCAAAAACCCACCCAACATCAGTTTTGAGTCAAACGGAGATGATTGGGTGCGTCCATTGTATAAATTTAACTCCGAGTTTTTCGGTGCATTGGTGCAAAAAATGGCCCTCCCGCGCGAGTTTTGTGGCACCGTTCCGTCAGAAATGAAAGTGCCAAAAACCCACCAAACATGTGTTTTGGGTCAAAAGGTTATGATTGGGTTCGTCCGTTGAGAAAAATTCAACTGCGGGTTTTTTTGGTGAATCCGTGGGAAAAACGGCCATCCCGTGCGAGTTTTTCGGCACCGTTCTGTCGAAAATGAAAGTGCCAAAAACCCCCCAAACATGAGTTTTGGGTCAAACAAGAGATGATTGGCTGCGTCCGTTGCAAAAAATTCAACGGCGTGTTTTTCGGTGCATTGGTGAAAAAACGGCCCTACCGCACGAGTTTTGCGGCACCGTTCCGTCGGAAATGAAAGAGCCAAAAACCCACCAAACATGAGTTTTGGGTCAAACGGAGATGATTGGGTGCGTCCTTTGCAAAAAATTCAACTGCGAGTTTTTCGGTGCATTGTTGAAAAACGGCCCTGCAGCATGAGTTTTGTGGCACTGTTCCGTCGGAAATGAAAGTACCAAAAACCCACCAAACATGAGTTTCGGGTCTAACGGAGATGATTGGGTGTGTCCGTTGCGAAAAATTCAACTGCGAGTTTTTTTCGTGAAACCGTGGGAAAAACGGTCATACCGCGCGAGTTTTGCGGCACCGTATCGTCGGAAATGAAAGTGCCAAAAACTCACCCAACATGAGTTTTGAGTCAAACAGAGATGATTGGGTGCGTCCGTTGTGAAAAATTTAACTTCGAGTTTTTCGTTGCATTGGTGCAAAAAATGGCCCTCCCGCGCGAGTTTTGTGGCACCGTTCCGTCAGAAATGAAAGTGCCAAAAACCCACCAAACATGTGTTTTGGGTCAAACGGAGATGATTGGGTGTGTCCGTTGTGAAAAATTCAACTGGACGTTTTTTTGGTGAATCCGTGGGAAAAACGGCCATCCCGTGCGAGTTTTTCGGCACCGTTCCGTCGAAAATGAAAGTGCCAAAAACCCACCAAACATGAGTTTTGGGTCAAACAAGAGATGATTGGGTGCGTCCGTTGCAAAAAATTCAACTCCGTGTTTTTCGGTGCATTGGTGAAAAAACGGCCCTACCGCACGAGTTTTTGCGGCACCGTTCCGTCGGAAATGAAAGTGCCAAAAACCCACCAAACATGAGTTTTGGGTCAAACGGAGATGATTGGGTGCGTCCTTTGCAAAAAATTCAACTGCGAGTTTTTCGGTGCATTGTTGAAAAACGGCCCTGCAGCATGAGTTTTGTGGCACTGTTCCGTCGAAAATAAAAGTACCAAAAACCCACCAAACATGAGTTTCGGGTCCAACGGAGATGATTGGGTGTGTCCGTTGCGAAAAATTCAACTGCGAGTTTTTTTTCGTGAATCCGTGGGAAAAACGGTCATCCCGCGCGAGTTTTGCGGCACCGTACCATCGGAAATGAAAGTGCCAAAAACCCACCCAACATCAGTTTTGAGTCAAACGGAGATGATTGGGTGCGTCCATTGTATAAATTTAACTCCGAGTTTTTCGGTGCATTGGTGCAAAAAATGGCCCTCCCGCGCGAGTTTTGTGGCACCGTTCCGTCAGAAATGAAAGTGCCAAAAACCCACCAAACATGTGTTTTGGGTCAAAAGGTTATGATTGGGTTCGTCCGTTGAGAAAAATTCAACTGCGGGTTTTTTTGGTGAATCCGTGGGAAAAACGGCCATCCCGTGCGAGTTTTTCGGCACCGTTCTGTCGAAAATGAAAGTGCCAAAAACCCCCCAAACATGAGTTTTGGGTCAAACAAGAGATGATTGGCTGCGTCCGTTGCAAAAAATTCAACGGCGTGTTTTTCGGTGCATTGGTGAAAAAACGGCCCTACCGCACGAGTTTTGCGGCACCGTTCCGTCGGAAATGAAAGTGCCAAAAACCCACCAAACATGAGTTTTGGGTCAAACGGAGATGATTGGGTGCGTCCTTTGCAAAAAATTCAACTGTGAGTTTTTCGGTGCATTGTTGAAAAACGGCCCTGCAGCATGAGTTTTGTGGCACTGTTCCGTCGGAAATGAAAGTACCAAAAACCCACCAAACATGAGTTTCGGGTCTAACGGAGATGATTGGGTGTGTCCGTTGCGAAAAATTCAACTGCGAGTTTTTTTCGTGAAACCGTGGGAAAAACGGTCATACCGCGCGAGTTTTGCGGCACCGTATCGTCGGAAATGAAAGTGCCAAAAAGTCACCCAACATGAGTTTTGAGTCAAACAGAGATGATTGGGTGCGTCCGTTGTGAAAAATTTAACTTCGAGTTTTTCGTTGCATTGGTGCAAAAAATGGCCCTCCCGCGCGAGTTTTGTGGCACCGTTCCGTCAGAAATGAAAGTGCCAAAAACCCACCAAACATGTGTTTTGGGTCAAACGGAGATGATTGGGTGTGTCCGTTGTGAAAAATTCAACTGGACGTTTTTTTGGTGAATCCGTGGGAAAAACGGCCATCCCGTGCGAGTTTTTCGGCACCGTTCCGTCGAAAATGAAAGTGCCAAAAACCCACCAAACATGAGTTTTGGGTCAAACAAGAGATGATTGGGTGCGTCCGTTGCAAAAAATTCAACTCCGTGTTTTTCGGTGCATTGGTGAAAAAACGGCCCTACCGCACGAGTTTTGCGGCACCGTTCCGTCGGAAATGAAAGAGCCAAAAACCCACCAAACATGAGTTTTGGGTCAAACGGAGATGATTGGGTCCGTCCTTTGCAAAAAATTCAACTGCGAGTTTTTCGGTGCATTTTTGAAAAATGGCCCTGCAGCATGAGTTTTGTGGCACTGTTCCGTCGAAAATGAAAGTACCAAAACCCACCAAACATGAGTTCCGGGTCCAACGGAGATGATTGGGTGTGTCCGTTGCGAAAAATTCAGCTGCGAGTTTTTTTTGTGAATCCGTGGGAAAAACGGTCATCCCGCGTGAGTTTTCGACACCGTACCGTCGGAAATGAAAGTCCCAAAAACCCACCCAACATGAGTTTTGAGTCAAACGGAGATGATTGGGTGCGTCCGTTGTGAAAAATTAACTCCGAGTTTTTCGGTGCATTGGTGCAAAAAATGGCCCTCCCGCGCGAGTTTTGTGGCACCGTTCCGTCAGAAATGAAAGTGCCAAAAACCCACCAAACATGTGTTTTGCGTCAAACGGAGATGATTGGGTGCGTCCGTTGTGAAAAATTCAACTGCAGGTTTTTTTGGTGAATCTGTGGGAACAACGGCCATCCCGTGCGAGTTTTTCAGCACCGTTCCGTCGAAAATGAAAGTGCCCAAAACCCACCAAACATGAGTTTTGGGTCAAACAAGAGATGATTGGGTGCGTCCGTTGCAAAAAATTCAACTGCGCGTTTTCCGGTGCATTGGTGAAAAAATGGCCCTACCGCACGAGTTTTGCGGCACCGTTCCGTCGGAAATGAAAGTGCCAAAAACCCACCAAACATGAGTTTTGGGTCAAACAGAGATGATTGGGTGCGTCCTTTGCAAAAAATTCAACTGCGAGTTTTTTGGTGCATTGTTGAAAAACGGCCCTGCCGCATGAGTTTTGTGGCACTGTTCCATCGGAAATGAAAGTACCAAAAACCCACCAAACATGAGTTTCGGGTCCAACGAAGATGATTGGGTGTGTCCGTTGCGAAAAATTCAACTGCGAGTTTTTTTGTGAATCCGTGGGAAAAACGGTCATCCCGCGCGAGTTTTCGACACCATACCGTCGGAAATGAAAGTGCCAAAAACCCACCCAACATGAGTTTTGAGTCAAACGGAGATGATTGGGTGCGTCCATTGCGAAAAATTTAACTCCGAGTTTTTCGGTGCATTGGTGCAAAAAATGGCCCTCTCGCGCGAGTTTTGTGGCACCGTTCCGTCAGAAATGAAAGTGCCACAAACCCAACAAACATGTGTTTTGGGTCACACGGAGATGATTGGGTGCGTCCGTTGTGAAAAATTCAACTGCGGGTTTTTTTGGTGAATCCGTGGGAAAAACGGCCATCCCGTGCGAGTTTTTCGGCACTATTCCGTCGAAAATGAAAGTGCCAAAAACCCACCAAACATGTGTTTGGGTCAAAAGGTTATGATTGGGTTCGTCCGTTGAGAAAAATTCAACTGCGGGTTTTTTTGGTGAATCCGTGGGAAAAACGGCCATCCCGTGCGAGTTTTTCGGCACCGTTCCGTCGAAAATGAAAGTGCCAAAAACCCACCAAACATGAGTTTTGGGTCAAACAAGAGATGATTGGGTGCGTCTGTTGCAAAAAATTCAACTGCGTGTTTTTCGGTGCATTGGTGAAAAAACGGCCCTACCGCACGAGTTTTGCGGCACCGTTCCGTCGGAAATGAAAGTGTCAAAAACCCACCAAACATGAGTTTTGGGTCAAACAGAGATGATTGGGTGCGTCCTTTGCAAAAAATTCAACTGTGAGTTTTTCGGTGCATTGTTGAAAAACGGCCCTGCAGCATGAGTTTTGTGGCACTGTTCCATCGGAAATGAAAGTACCAAAAACCCACCAAACATGAGTTTCGGGTCCAACGGAGATGATTGGGTGCGTCCGTTGTGAAAAATTTAACTCCGAGTTTTTCGGTGCATTGGTGCAAAAAATGGCCCTCCCACGCGAGTTTTGTGGCACCGTTCCGTCAAAAATGAAGTGCCAAAAACCCACCAAACATGTGTTTTGGGTCAAAAGGTTATGATTGGGTATGTCCGTTGAGAAAAATTCAACTGCGGGTTTTTTTGGTGAATCCGTGGGAAAAAGGGCCATCCCGTGCGAGTTTTTCGGCACCGTTCCGTCGAAAATGAAAGTGCCAAAAACCCACCAAACATGAGTTTTGGGTCAAACAAGAGATGATTGGGTGCGTCCGTTGCAAAAAATTCAACTGCGTGTTTTTCGGTGCATTGGTGAAAAAATGGCCCTACCGCGCGAGTTTTGCGGCACCGTTCCGTCGGAAATGAAAATGACAAAAACCCACCAAACATGAGTTTTGGGTCAAATGGAGATGATTGGGTGCGTCCGTTGCAAAAAATTCAACTGCGAGTTTTTCGGTGCATTGTTGAAAAACGGCCCTGCCGCATGAGTTTTGTGGCACTGTTTCGTCAGAAATGAAAGTACCAAAAACCCACCAAACATGAGTTTCGGGTCCAACAGAGATGATGGGTGTGTCCGTTGCGAAAAATTCAACTGCGAGTTTTTTTTCGTGAATCCGTGGGAAAAACGGTCATCCCGCGCGAGTTTTGCGGCACCGTACCATCGGAAATGAAAGTGCCAAAAACCCACCCAACATCAGTTTTGAGTCAAACGGAGATGATTGGGTGCGTCCGTTGTATAAATTTAACTCCGAGTTTTTCGGTGCATTGGTGCAAAAAATGGCCCTCCCGCGCGAGTTTTGTGGCACCGTTCCGTCAGAAATGAAAGTGCCAAAAACCCACCAAACATGTGTTTTGGGTCAAAAGGTTATGATTGGGTTCGTCCGTTGAGAAAAATTCAACTGCGGGTTTTTTTGGTGAATCCGTGGGAAAAACGGCCATCCCGTGCGAGTTTTTCGGCACCGTTCTGTCGAAAATGAAAGTGCCAAAAACCCACCAAACATGAGTTTTGGGTCAAACAAGAGATGATTGGGTGCGTCCGCTGCAAAAAATTCAACGGCGTGTTTTTCGGTGCATTGGTGAAAAAACGGCCCTACCGCACGAGTTTTGCGGCACCGTTCCGTCGGAAATGAAAGTGCCAAAAACCCACCAAACATGAGTTTTGGGTCAAACGGAGATGATTGGGTGCGTCCTTTGCAAAAAATTCAACTGCGAGTTTTTCGGTGCATTGTTGAAAAACGGCCCTGCAGCATGAGTTTTGTGGCACTGTTCCGTCGAAAATGAAAGTACCAAAAACCCACCAAACATGAGTTTCGGGTCCAACGGAGATGATTGGGTGTGTCCGTTGCGAAAAATTCAACTGCGAGTTTTTTTTCGTGAATCCGTGGGAAAAACGGTCATCCCGCGCGAGTTTTGCGGCACCGTACCATCGGAAATGAAAGTGCCAAAAACCCACCCAACATCAGTTTTGAGTCAAACGGAGATGATTGGGTGCGTCCGTTGTATAAATTTAACTCCGAGTTTTTCGGTGCATTGGTGCAAAAAATGGCCCTCCCGCGCGAGTTTTGTGGCACCGTTCCGTCAGAAATGAAAGTGCCAAAAACCCACCAAACATGTGTTTTGGGTCAAAAGGTTATGATTGGGTTCGTCCGTTGAGAAAAATTCAACTGCGGGTTTTTTTGGTGAATCCGTGGGAAAAACGGCCATCCCGTGCGAGTTTTTCGGCACCGTTCTGTCGAAAATGAAAGTGCCAAAAACCCCCCAAACATGAGTTTTGGGTCAAACAAGAGATGATTGGGTGCGTCCGTTGCAAAAAATTCAACGGCGTGTTTTTCGGTGCATTGGTGAAAAAACGGCCCTACCGCTCGAGTTTTGCGGCACCGTTCCGTCGGAAATGAAAGTGCCAAAAACCCACCAAACATGAGTTTTGGGTCAAACAGAGATGATTGGGTGCGTCCTTTGCAAAAAATTCAACTGTGAGTTTTTCGGTGCATTGTTGAAAAACGGCCCTGCAGCATGAGTTTTGTGGCACTGTTCCGTCGGAAATGAAAGTACCAAAAACCCACCAAACATGAGTTTCGGGTCTAACGGAGATGATTGGGTGTGTCCGTTGCGAAAAATTCAACTGCGAGTTTTTTTCGTGAAACCGTGGGAAAAACGGTCATACCGCGCGAGTTTTGCGGCACCGTATCGTCGGAAATGAAAGTGCCAAAAACTCACCCAACATGAGTTTTGAGTCAAACAGAGATGATTGGGTGCGTCCGTTGTGAAAAATTTAACTTCGAGTTTTTCGTTGCATTGGTGCAAAAAATGGCCCTCCCGCGCGAGTTTTGTGGCACCGTTCCGTCAGAAATGAAAGTGCCAAAAACCCACCAAACATGTGTTTTGGGTCAAACGGAGATGATTGGGTGTGTCCGTTGTGAAAAATTCAACTGGACGTTTTTTTGGTGAATCCGTGGGAAAAACGGCCATCCCGTGCGAGTTTTTCGGCACCGTTCCGTCGAAAATGAAAGTGCCAAAAACCCACCAAACATGAGTTTTGGGTCAAACAAGAGATGATTGGGTGCGTCCGTTGCAAAAAATTCAACTCCGTGTTTTTCGGTGCATTGGTGAAAAAACGGCCCTACCGCACGAGTTTTGCGGCACCGTTCCGTCGGAAATGAAAGTGCCAAAAACCCACCAAACATGAGTTTTGGGTCAAACGAAGATGATTGGGTGCGTCCTTTGCAAAAAATTCAACTGCGAGTTTTTCGGTGCATTGTTGAAAAACGGCCCTGCAGCATGAGTTTTGTGGCACTGTTCCGTCGAAAATGAAAGTACCAAAAACCCACCAAACATGAGTTTCGGGTCCAACGGAGATGATTGGGTGTGTCCGTTGCGAAAAATTCAACTGCGGGTTTTTTTGGTGAATCCGTGGGAAAAACAGCCATCCCGTGCGAGTTTTTCGGCACCGTTCTGTCGAAAATGAAAGTGCCAAAAACCCACCAAACATGAGTTTTGGGTCAAACAAGATATGATTGGGTGCGTCCGTTGCAAAAAATTCAACGGCGTGTTTTTCGGTGCATTGGTGAAAAAACGGCCCTACCGCACGAGTTTTGCGGCACCGTTCCGTCGGAAATGAAAGTGCCAAAAACCCACCAAACATCAGTTTTGGGTCAAACGGAGATGATTGGGTGCGTCCTTTGCAAAAAATTCAACTGCGAGTTTTTCGGTGCATTGTTGAAAAACGGCCCTGCAGCATGAGTTTTGTGGCACTGTTCCGTCGAAAATGAAAGTACCAAAAACCCACCAAACATGAGTTTCGGGTCCAACGGAGATGATTGGGTGTGTCCGTTGCGAAAAATTCAACTGCGAGTTTTTTTTCGTGAATCCGTGGGAAAAACGGTCATCCCGCGCGAGTTTTGCGGCACCGTACCATCGGAAATGAAAGTGCCAAAAACCCACCCAACATCAGTTTTGAGTCAAACGGAGATGATTGGGTGCGTCCGTTGTATAAATTTAACTCCGAGTTTTTCGGTGCATTGGTGCAAAAAATGGCCCTCCCGCGCGAGTTTTGTGGCACCGTTCCGTCAGAAATGAAAGTGCCAAAAACCCACCAAACATGTGTTTTGGGTCAAAAGGTTATGATTGGGTTCGTCCGTTGAGAAAAATTCAACTGCGAGTTTTTTTTGTGAATCCGTGGGAAAAACGGTCATCCCGCGCGAGTTTTCGACACCATACCGTCGGAAATGAAAGTGCCAAAAACCCACCCAACATGAGTTTTGAGTCAAACGGAGATGATTGGGTGCGTCCATTGCGAAAAATTTAACTCCGAGTTTTTCGGTGCATTGGTGCAAAAAATGGCCCTCTCGCGCGAGTTTTGTGGCACCGTTCCGTCAGAAATGAAAGTGCCACAAACCCAACAAACATGTGTTTTGGGTCACACGGAGATGATTGGGTGCGTCCGTTGTGAAAAATTCAACTGCGGGTTTTTTTGGTGAATCCGTGGGAAAAACGGCCATCCCGTGCGAGTTTTTCGGCACTATTCCGTCGAAAATGAAAGTGCCAAAAACCCACCAAACATGTGTTTTGGGTCAAAAGGTTATGATTGGGTTCGTCCGTTGAGAAAAATTCAACTGCGGGTTTTTTTGGTGAATCCGTGGGAAAAACGGCCATCCCGTGCGAGTTTTTCGGCACCGTTCCGTCGAAAATGAAAGTGCCAAAAACCCACCAAACATGAGTTTTGGGTCAAACAAGAGATGATTGGGTGCGTCTGTTGCAAAAAATTCAACTGCGTGTTTTTCGGTGCATTGGTGAAAAAACGGCCCTACCGCACGAGTTTTGCGGCACCGTTCCGTCGGAAATGAAAGTGTCAAAAACCCACCAAACATGAGTTTTGGGTCAAACAGAGATGATTGGGTGCGTCCTTTGCAAAAAATTCAACTGTGAGTTTTTCGGTGCATTGTTGAAAAACGGCCCTGCAGCATGAGTTTTGTGGCACTGTTCCATCGGAAATGAAAGTACCAAAAACCCACCAAACATGAGTTTCGGGTCCAACGGAGATGATTGGGTGCGTCCGTTGTGAAAAATTTAACTCCGAGTTTTTCGGTGCATTGGTGCAAAAAATGGCCCTCCCACGCGAGTTTTGTGGCACCGTTCCGTCAAAAATGAAGTGCCAAAAACCCACCAAACATGTGTTTTGGGTCAAAAGGTTATGATTGGGTATGTCCGTTGAGAAAAATTCAACTGCGGGTTTTTTTGGTGAATCCGTGGGAAAAAGGGCCATCCCGTGCGAGTTTTTCGGCACCGTTCCGTCGAAAATGAAAGTGCCAAAAACCCACCAAACATGAGTTTTGGGTCAAACAAGAGATGATTGGGTGCGTCCGTTGCAAAAAATTCAACTGCGTGTTTTTCGGTGCATTGGTGAAAAAATGGCCCTACCGCGCGAGTTTTGCGGCACCGTTCCGTCGGAAATGAAAATGACAAAAACCCACCAAACATGAGTTTTGGGTCAAATGGAGATGATTGGGTGCGTCCGTTGCAAAAAATTCAACTGCGAGTTTTTCGGTGCATTGTTGAAAAACGGCCCTGCCGCATGAGTTTTGTGGCACTGTTTCGTCAGAAATGAAAGTACCAAAAACCCACCAAACATGAGTTTCGGGTCCAACAGAGATGATGGGTGTGTCCGTTGCGAAAAATTCAACTGCGAGTTTTTTTTCGTGAATCCGTGGGAAAAACGGTCATCCCGCGCGAGTTTTGCGGCACCGTACCATCGGAAATGAAAGTGCCAAAAACCCACCCAACATCAGTTTTGAGTCAAACGGAGATGATTGGGTGCGTCCGTTGTATAAATTTAACTCCGAGTTTTTCGGTGCATTGGTGCAAAAAATGGCCCTCCCGCGCGAGTTTTGTGGCACCGTTCCGTCAGAAATGAAAGTGCCAAAAACCCACCAAACATGTGTTTTGGGTCAAAAGGTTATGATTGGGTTCGTCCGTTGAGAAAAATTCAACTGCGGGTTTTTTTGGTGAATCCGTGGGAAAAACGGCCATCCCGTGCGAGTTTTTCGGCACCGTTCTGTCGAAAATGAAAGTGCCAAAAACCCACCAAACATGAGTTTTGGGTCAAACAAGAGATGATTGGGTGCGTCCGCTGCAAAAAATTCAACGGCGTGTTTTTCGGTGCATTGGTGAAAAAACGGCCCTACCGCACGAGTTTTGCGGCACCGTTCCGTCGGAAATGAAAGTGCCAAAAACCCACCAAACATGAGTTTTGGGTCAAACGGAGATGATTGGGTGCGTCCTTTGCAAAAAATTCAACTGCGAGTTTTTCGGTGCATTGTTGAAAAACGGCCCTGCAGCATGAGTTTTGTGGCACTGTTCCGTCGAAAATGAAAGTACCAAAAACCCACCAAACATGAGTTTCGGGTCCAACGGAGATGATTGGGTGTGTCCGTTGCGAAAAATTCAACTGCGAGTTTTTTTTCGTGAATCCGTGGGAAAAACGGTCATCCCGCGCGAGTTTTGCGGCACCGTACCATCGGAAATGAAAGTGCCAAAAACCCACCCAACATCAGTTTTGAGTCAAACGGAGATGATTGGGTGCGTCCGTTGTATAAATTTAACTCCGAGTTTTTCGGTGCATTGGTGCAAAAAATGGCCCTCCCGCGCGAGTTTTGTGGCACCGTTCCGTCAGAAATGAAAGTGCCAAAAACCCACCAAACATGTGTTTTGGGTCAAAAGGTTATGATTGGGTTCGTCCGTTGAGAAAAATTCAACTGCGGGTTTTTTTGGTGAATCCGTGGGAAAAACGGCCATCCCGTGCGAGTTTTTCGGCACCGTTCTGTCGAAAATGAAAGTGCCAAAAACCCCCCAAACATGAGTTTTGGGTCAAACAAGAGATGATTGGGTGCGTCCGTTGCAAAAAATTCAACGGCGTGTTTTTCGGTGCATTGGTGAAAAAACGGCCCTACCGCTCGAGTTTTGCGGCACCGTTCCGTCGGAAATGAAAGTGCCAAAAACCCACCAAACATGAGTTTTGGGTCAAACAGAGATGATTGGGTGCGTCCTTTGCAAAAAATTCAACTGTGAGTTTTTCGGTGCATTGTTGAAAAACGGCCCTGCAGCATGAGTTTTGTGGCACTGTTCCGTCGGAAATGAAAGTACCAAAAACCCACCAAACATGAGTTTCGGGTCTAACGGAGATGATTGGGTGTGTCCGTTGCGAAAAATTCAACTGCGAGTTTTTTTCGTGAAACCGTGGGAAAAACGGTCATACCGCGCGAGTTTTGCGGCACCGTATCGTCGGAAATGAAAGTGCCAAAAACTCACCCAACATGAGTTTTGAGTCAAACAGAGATGATTGGGTGCGTCCGTTGTGAAAAATTTAACTTCGAGTTTTTCGTTGCATTGGTGCAAAAAATGGCCCTCCCGCGCGAGTTTTGTGGCACCGTTCCGTCAGAAATGAAAGTGCCAAAAACCCACCAAACATGTGTTTTGGGTCAAACGGAGATGATTGGGTGTGTCCGTTGTGAAAAATTCAACTGGACGTTTTTTTGGTGAATCCGTGGGAAAAACGGCCATCCCGTGCGAGTTTTTCGGCACCGTTCCGTCGAAAATGAAAGTGCCAAAAACCCACCAAACATGAGTTTTGGGTCAAACAAGAGATGATTGGGTGCGTCCGTTGCAAAAAATTCAACTCCGTGTTTTTCGGTGCATTGGTGAAAAAACGGCCCTACCGCACGAGTTTTGCGGCACCGTTCCGTCGGAAATGAAAGTGCCAAAAACCCACCAAACATGAGTTTTGGGTCAAACGAAGATGATTGGGTGCGTCCTTTGCAAAAAATTCAACTGCGAGTTTTTCGGTGCATTGTTGAAAAACGGCCCTGCAGCATGAGTTTTGTGGCACTGTTCCGTCGAAAATGAAAGTACCAAAAACCCACCAAACATGAGTTTCGGGTCCAACGGAGATGATTGGGTGTGTCCGTTGCGAAAAATTCAACTGCGGGTTTTTTTGGTGAATCCGTGGGAAAAACAGCCATCCCGTGCGAGTTTTTCGGCACCGTTCTGTCGAAAATGAAAGTGCCAAAAACCCACCAAACATGAGTTTTGGGTCAAACAAGATATGATTGGGTGCGTCCGTTGCAAAAAATTCAACGGCGTGTTTTTCGGTGCATTGGTGAAAAAACGGCCCTACCGCACGAGTTTTGCGGCACCGTTCCGTCGGAAATGAAAGTGCCAAAAACCCACCAAACATCAGTTTTGGGTCAAACGGAGATGATTGGGTGCGTCCTTTGCAAAAAATTCAACTGCGAGTTTTTCGGTGCATTGTTGAAAAACGGCCCTGCAGCATGAGTTTTGTGGCACTGTTCCGTCGAAAATGAAAGTACCAAAAACCCACCAAACATGAGTTTCGGGTCCAACGGAGATGATTGGGTGTGTCCGTTGCGAAAAATTCAACTGCGAGTTTTTTTTCGTGAATCCGTGGGAAAAACGGTCATCCCGCGTGAGTTTTCGACACCGTACCGTCGGAAATGAAAGTCCCAAAAACCCACCCAACATGAGTTTTGAGTCAAACGGAGATGATTGGGTGCGTCCGTTGTGAAAAATTTAACTCCGAGTTTTTCGGTGCATTGGTGCAAAAAATGGCCCTCCCGCGCGAGTTTTGTGGCACCGTTCCGTCAGAAATGAAAGTGCCAAAAACCCACCAAACATGTGTTTTGCGTCAAACGGAGATGATTGGGTGCGTCCGTTGTGAAAAATTCAACTGCAGGTTTTTTTGGTGAATCTGTGGGAACAACGGCCATCCCGTGCGAGTTTTTCAGCACCGTTCCGTCGAAAATGAAAGTGCCCAAAACCCACCAAACATGAGTTTTGGGTCAAACAAGAGATGATTGGGTGCGTCCGTTGCAAAAAATTCAACTGCGCGTTTTCCGGTGCATTGGTGAAAAAATGGCCCTACCGCACGAGTTTTGCGGCACCGTTCCGTCGGAAATGAAAGTGCCAAAAACCCACCAAACATGAGTTTTGGGTCAAACAGAGATGATTGGGTGCGTCCTTTGCAAAAAATTCAACTGCGAGTTTTTTGGTGCATTGTTGAAAAACGGCCCTGCCGCATGAGTTTTGTGGCACTGTTCCATCGGAAATGAAAGTACCAAAAACCCACCAAACATGAGTTTCGGGTCCAACGAAGATGATTGGGTGTGTCCGTTGCGAAAAATTCAACTGCGAGTTTTTTTTGTGAATCCGTGGGAAAAACGGTCATCCCGCGCGAGTTTTCGACACCATACCGTCGGAAATGAAAGTGCCAAAAACCCACCCAACATGAGTTTTGAGTCAAACGGAGATGATTGGGTGCGTCCATTGCGAAAAATTTAACTCCGAGTTTTTCGGTGCATTGGTGCAAAAAATGGCCCTCTCGCGCGAGTTTTGTGGCACCGTTCCGTCAGAAATGAAAGTGCCACAAACCCAACAAACATGTGTTTTGGGTCACACGGAGATGATTGGGTGCGTCCGTTGTGAAAAATTCAACTGCGGGTTTTTTTGGTGAATCCGTGGGAAAAACGGCCATCCCGTGCGAGTTTTTCGGCACTATTCCGTCGAAAATGAAAGTGCCAAAAACCCACCAAACATGTGTTTTGGGTCAAAAGGTTATGATTGGGTTCGTCCGTTGAGAAAAATTCAACTGGGGGTTTTTTTGGTGAATCCGTGGGAAAAACGGCCATCCCGTGCGAGTTTTTCGGCACCGTTCCGTCGAAAATGAAAGTGCCAAAAACCCACCAAACATGAGTTTTGGGTCAAACAAGAGATGATTGGGTGCGTCTGTTGCAAAAAATTCAACTGCGTGTTTTTCGGTGCATTGGTGAAAAAACGGCCCTACCGCACGAGTTTTGCGGCACCGTTCCGTCGGAAATGAAAGTGTCAAAAACCCACCAAACATGAGTTTTGGGTCAAACAGAGATGATTGGGTGCGTCCTTTGCAAAAAATTCAACTGTGAGTTTTTCGGTGCATTGTTGAAAAACGGCCCTGCAGCATGAGTTTTGTGGCACTGTTCCATCGGAAATGAAAGTACCAAAAACCCACCAAACATGAGTTTCGGGTCCAACGGAGATGATTGGGTGCGTCCGTTGTGAAAAATTTAACTCCGAGTTTTTCGGTGCATTGGTGCAAAAAATGGCCCTCCCACGCGAGTTTTGTGGCACCGTTCCGTCAAAAATGAAGTGCCAAAAACCCACCAAACATGTGTTTTGGGTCAAAAGGTTATGATTGGGTATGTCCGTTGAGAAAAATTCAACTGCGGGTTTTTTTGGTGAATCCGTGGGAAAAAGGGCCATCCCGTGCGAGTTTTTCGGCACCGTTCCGTCGAAAATGAAAGTGCCAAAAACCCACCAAACATGAGTTTTGGGTCAAACAAGAGATGATTGGGTGCGTCCGTTGCAAAAAATTCAACTGCGTGTTTTTCGGTGCATTGGTGAAAAAATGGCCCTACCGCGCGAGTTTTGCGGCACCGTTCCGTCGGAAATGAAAATGACAAAAACCCACCAAACATGAGTTTTGGGTCAAATGGAGATGATTGGGTGCGTCCGTTGCAAAAAATTCAACTGCGAGTTTTTCGGTGCATTGTTGAAAAACGGCCCTGCCGCATGAGTTTTGTGGCACTGTTTCGTCAGAAATGAAAGTACCAAAAACCCACCAAACATGAGTTTCGGGTCCAACAGAGATGATGGGTGTGTCCGTTGCGAAAAATTCAACTGCGAGTTTTTTTTCGTGAATCCGTGGGAAAAACGGTCATCCCGCGCGAGTTTTGCGGCACCGTACCATCGGAAATGAAAGTGCCAAAAACCCACCCAACATCAGTTTTGAGTCAAACGGAGATGATTGGGTGCGTCCGTTGTATAAATTTAACTCCGAGTTTTTCGGTGCATTGGTGCAAAAAATGGCCCTCCCGCGCGAGTTTTGTGGCACCGTTCCGTCAGAAATGAAAGTGCCAAAAACCCACCAAACATGTGTTTTGGGTCAAAAGGTTATGATTGGGTTCGTCCGTTGAGAAAAATTCAACTGCGGGTTTTTTTGGTGAATCCGTGGGAAAAACGGCCATCCCGTGCGAGTTTTTCGGCACCGTTCTGTCGAAAATGAAAGTGCCAAAAACCCACCAAACATGAGTTTTGGGTCAAACAAGAGATGATTGGGTGCGTCCGCTGCAAAAAATTCAACGGCGTGTTTTTCGGTGCATTGGTGAAAAAACGGCCCTACCGCACGAGTTTTGCGGCACCGTTCCGTCGGAAATGAAAGTGCCAAAAACCCACCAAACATGAGTTTTGGGTCAAACGGAGATGATTGGGTGCGTCCTTTGCAAAAAATTCAACTGCGAGTTTTTCGGTGCATTGTTGAAAAACGGCCCTGCAGCATGAGTTTTGTGGCACTGTTCCGTCGAAAATGAAAGTACCAAAAACCCACCAAACATGAGTTTCGGGTCCAACGGAGATGATTGGGTGTGTCCGTTGCGAAAAATTCAACTGCGAGTTTTTTTTCGTGAATCCGTGGGAAAAACGGTCATCCCGCGCGAGTTTTGCGGCACCGTACCATCGGAAATGAAAGTGCCAAAAACCCACCCAACATCAGTTTTGAGTCAAACGGAGATGATTGGGTGCGTCCGTTGTATAAATTTAACTCCGAGTTTTTCGGTGCATTGGTGCAAAAAATGGCCCTCCCGCGCGAGTTTTGTGGCACCGTTCCGTCAGAAATGAAAGTGCCAAAAAACCCACCAAACATGTGTTTTGGGTCAAAAGGTTATGATTGGGTTCGTCCGTTGAGAAAAATTCAACTGCGGGTTTTTTTGGTGAATCCGTGGGAAAAACGGCCATCCCGTGCGAGTTTTTCGGCACCGTTCTGTCGAAAATGAAAGTGCCAAAAACCCCCCAAACATGAGTTTTGGGTCAAACAAGAGATGATTGGGTGCGTCCGTTGCAAAAAATTCAACGGCGTGTTTTTCGGTGCATTGGTGAAAAAACGGCCCTACCGCTCGAGTTTTGCGGCACCGTTCCGTCGGAAATGAAAGTGCCAAAAACCCACCAAACATGAGTTTTGGGTCAAACAGAGATGATTGGGTGCGTCCTTTGCAAAAAATTCAACTGTGAGTTTTTCGGTGCATTGTTGAAAAACGGCCCTGCAGCATGAGTTTTGTGGCACTGTTCCGTCGGAAATGAAAGTACCAAAAACCCACCAAACATGAGTTTCGGGTCTAACGGAGATGATTGGGTGTGTCCGTTGCGAAAAATTCAACTGCGAGTTTTTTTCGTGAAACCGTGGGAAAAACGGTCATACCGCGCGAGTTTTGCGGCACCGTATCGTCGGAAATGAAAGTGCCAAAAACTCACCCAACATGAGTTTTGAGTCAAACAGAGATGATTGGGTGCGTCCGTTGTGAAAAATTTAACTTCGAGTTTTTCGTTGCATTGGTGCAAAAAATGGCCCTCCCGCGCGAGTTTTGTGGCACCGTTCCGTCAGAAATGAAAGTGCCAAAAACCCACCAAACATGTGTTTTGGGTCAAACGGAGATGATTGGGTGTGTCCGTTGTGAAAAATTCAACTGGACGTTTTTTTGGTGAATCCGTGGGAAAAACGGCCATCCCGTGCGAGTTTTTCGGCACGGTTCCGTCGAAAATGAAAGTGCCAAAAACCCACCAAACATGAGTTTTGGGTCAAACAAGAGATGATTGGGTGCGTCCGTTGCAAAAAATTCAACTCCGTGTTTTTCGGTGCATTGGTGAAAAAACGGCCCTACCGCACGAGTTTTGCGGCACCGTTCCGTCGGAAATGAAAGTGCCAAAAACCCACCAAACATGAGTTTTGGGTCAAACGAAGATGATTGGGTGCGTCCTTTGCAAAAAATTCAACTGCGAGTTTTTCGGTGCATTGTTGAAAAACGGCCCTGCAGCATGAGTTTTGTGGCACTGTTCCGTCGAAAATGAAAGTACCAAAAACCCACCAAACATGAGTTTCGGGTCCAACGGAGATGATTGGGTGTGTCCGTTGCGAAAAATTCAACTGCGGGTTTTTTTGGTGAATCCGTGGGAAAAACAGCCATCCCGTGCGAGTTTTTCGGCACCGTTCTGTCGAAAATGAAAGTGCCAAAAACCCACCAAACATGAGTTTTGGGTCAAACAAGATATGATTGGGTGCGTCCGTTGCAAAAAATTCAACGGCGTGTTTTTCGGTGCATTGGTGAAAAAACGGCCCTACCGCACGAGTTTTGCGGCACCGTTCCGTCGGAAATGAAAGTGCCAAAAACCCACCAAACATCAGTTTTGGGTCAAACGGAGATGATTGGGTGCGTCCTTTGCAAAAAATTCAAACTGCGAGTTTTTCGGTGCATTGTTGAAAAAACGGCCCTGCAGCATGAGTTTTGTGGCACTGTTCCGTCGAAAATGAAAGTACCAAAAACCCACCAAACATGAGTTTCGGGTCCAACGGAGATGATTGGGTGTGTCCGTTGCGAAAAATTCAACTGCGAGTTTTTTTCGTGAATCCGTGGGAAAAACGGTCAAACCGCGCGAGTTTTGCGGCACCGTATCGTCGGAAATGAAAGTGCCAAAAACTCACCCAACATTAGTTTTGAGTCAAACGGAGATGATTGGATGCGTCCGTTGTGAAAAATTTAACTCCGAGTTTTTCGTTGCATTGGTGCAAAAAATGGCCCTCCCGCGCGAGTTTTGTGGCACCGTTCCGTCAGAAATGAAACTGCTAAAAACCCACCAAACATGTGTTTTGGGTCAAACAGAGATGATTAGGTTTGTCCATTATGAAAAATTCAACTGGAGGTTTTTTTGGTGAATCCGTGGGAAAAACGGCCATCCCGTGCGAGTTTCTCGGCACCGTTCCGTCGAAAATGAAAGTGCCAAAAAACCCACCAAACATGAGTTTTGGGTCAAACAAGAGATGATTGGGTGCGTCCGTTGCAACAAATTCAACTCCGTGTTTTTCGGTGCATTGTTGAAAAAACGGCCCTACCGCACGAGTTTTGCGGCACCGTTCCGTCGGAAATGAAGGAGCCAAAAACCCACCAAACATGAGTTTTGGGTCAAACAGAGATGATTGGGTGCGTCCTTTGCAAAAAATTCAACTGTGAGTTTTTCGGTGCATTGTTGAAAAACGGCCCTGCAGCATGAGTTTTGTGGCACTGTTCCGTCGGAAATGAAAGTACCAAAAACCCACCAAACATGAGTTTCGGGTCTAACAGAGATGATTGGGTGTGTCCGTTGCGAAAAATTCAACTGCGAGTTTTTTTTCGTGAATCCGTGGGAAAAACAGCCATCCCGTGCGAGTTTTTCGCACCGTTCTGTCGAAAATGAAAGTGCCAAAAACCCACCAAACATGAGTTTTGGGTCAAACAAGATATGATTGGGTGCGTCCGTTGCAAAAAATTCAACGGCGTGTTTTTCGGTGCATTGGTGAAAAAACGGCCCTACCGCACGAGTTTTGCGGCACCGTTCCGTCGGAAATGAAAGTGCCAAAAACCCACCAAACATGAGTTTTGGGTCAAACGGAGATGATTGGGTGCGTCCTTTGCAAAAATTCAACTGCGAGTTTTTCGGTGCATTGTTGAAAAACGGCCCTGCAGCATGAGTTTTGTGGCACTGTTCCGTCGAAAATGAAAGTACCAAAAACCCACCAAACATGAGTTTCGGGTCCAACGGAGATGATTGGGTGTGTCCGTTGCGAAAAATTCAACTGCGAGTTTTTTTCGTGAATCCGTGGGAAAAACGGTCAAACCGCGCGAGTTTTGCGGCACCGTATCGTCGGAAATGAAAGTGCCAAAAACTCACCCAACATTAGTTTTGAGTCAAACGGAGATGATTGGGTGCGTCCGTTGTGAAAAATTTAACTCCGAGTTTTTCGTTGCATTGGTGCAAAAAATGGCCCTCCCGCGCGAGTTTTGTGGCACCGTTCCGTCAGAAATGAAACTGCCAAAAACCCACCAAACATGTGTTTTGGGTCAAACAGAGATGATTAGGTTTGTCCATTATGAAAAATTCAACTGGAGGTTTTTTTGGTGAATCCGTGGAAAAACGGCCATCCCGTGCGAGTTTCTCGGCACCGTTCCGTCGAAAATGAAAGTGCCAAAAACCCACCAAACATGAGTTTTGGGTCAAACAAGAGATGATTGGGTGCGTCCGTTGCAACAAATTCAACTCCGTGTTTTTCGGTGCATTGTTGAAAAAACGGCCCTACCGCACGAGTTTTGCGGCACCGTTCCGTCGGAAATGAAGGAGCCAAAAACCCACCAAACATGAGTTTTGGGTCAAACAGAGATGATTGGGTGCGTCCTTTGCAAAAAATTCAACTGTGAGTTTTTCGGTGCATTGTTGAAAAACGGCCCTGCAGCATGAGTTTTGTGGCACTGTTCCGTCGGAAATGAAAGTACCAAAAACCCACCAAACATGAGTTTCGGGTCCAACGGAGATGATTGGGTGCGTCCGTTGTGAAAAATTTAACTCCGAGTTTTTCGGTGCATTGGTGCAAAAAATGGCCCTCCCACGCGAGTTTTGTGGCACCGTTCCGTCAAAAATGAAGTGCCAAAAACCCACCAAACATGTGTTTTGGGTCAAAAGGTTATGATTGGGTATGTCCGTTGAGAAAAATTCAACTGCGGGTTTTTTTGGTGAATCCGTGGGAAAAAGGGCCATCCCGTGCGAGTTTTTCGGCACCGTTCCGTCGAAAATGAAAGTGCCAAAAACCCACCAAACATGAGTTTTGGGTCAAACAAGAGATGATTGGGTGCGTCCGTTGCAAAAAATTCAACTGCGTGTTTTTCGGTGCATTGGTGAAAAAATGGCCCTACCGCGCGAGTTTTGCGGCACCGTTCCGTCGGAAATGAAAATGACAAAAACCCACCAAACATGAGTTTTGGGTCAAATGGAGATGATTGGGTGCGTCCGTTGCAAAAAATTCAACTGCGAGTTTTTCGGTGCATTGTTGAAAAACGGCCCTGCCGCATGAGTTTTGTGGCACTGTTTCGTCAGAAATGAAAGTACCAAAAACCCACCAAACATGAGTTTCGGGTCCAACAGAGATGATGGGTGTGTCCGTTGCGAAAAATTCAACTGCGAGTTTTTTTTCGTGAATCCGTGGGAAAAACGGTCATCCCGCGCGAGTTTTGCGGCACCGTACCATCGGAAATGAAAGTGCCAAAAACCCACCCAACATCAGTTTTGAGTCAAACGGAGATGATTGGGTGCGTCCGTTGTATAAATTTAACTCCGAGTTTTTCGGTGCATTGGTGCAAAAAATGGCCCTCCCGCGCGAGTTTTGTGGCACCGTTCCGTCAGAAATGAAAGTGCCAAAAACCCACCAAACATGTGTTTTGGGTCAAAAGGTTATGATTGGGTTCGTCCGTTGAGAAAAATTCAACTGCGGGTTTTTTTGGTGAATCCGTGGGAAAAACGGCCATCCCGTGCGAGTTTTTCGGCACCGTTCTGTCGAAAATGAAAGTGCCAAAAACCCACCAAACATGAGTTTTGGGTCAAACAAGAGATGATTGGGTGCGTCCGCTGCAAAAATTCAACGGCGTGTTTTTCGGTGCATTGGTGAAAAAACGGCCCTACCGCACGAGTTTTGCGGCACCGTTCCGTCGGAAATGAAAGTGCCAAAAACCCACCAAACATGAGTTTTGGGTCAAACGGAGATGATTGGGTGCGTCCTTTGCAAAAAATTCAACTGCGAGTTTTTCGGTGCATTGTTGAAAAACGGCCCTGCAGCATGAGTTTTGTGGCACTGTTCCGTCGAAAATGAAAGTACCAAAAACCCACCAAACATGAGTTTCGGGTCCAACGGAGATGATTGGGTGTGTCCGTTGCGAAAAATTCAACTGCGAGTTTTTTTTCGTGAATCCGTGGGAAAAACGGTCATCCCGCGCGAGTTTTGCGGCACCGTACCATCGGAAATGAAAGTGCCAAAAACCCACCCAACATCAGTTTTGAGTCAAACGGAGATGATTGGGTGCGTCCGTTGTATAAATTTAACTCCGAGTTTTTCGGTGCATTGGTGCAAAAAATGGCCCTCCCGCGCGAGTTTTGTGGCACCGTTCCGTCAGAAATGAAAGTGCCAAAAACCCACCAAACATGTGTTTTGGGTCAAAAGGTTATGATTGGGTTCGTCCGTTGAGAAAAATTCAACTGCGGGTTTTTTTGGTGAATCCGTGGGAAAAACGGCCATCCCGTGCGAGTTTTTCGGCACCGTTCTGTCGAAAATGAAAGTGCCAAAAACCCCCCAAACATGAGTTTTGGGTCAAACAAGAGATGATTGGGTGCGTCCGTTGCAAAAAATTCAACGGCGTGTTTTTCGGTGCATTGGTGAAAAAACGGCCCTACCGCTCGAGTTTTGCGGCACCGTTCCGTCGGAAATGAAAGTGCCAAAAACCCACCAAACATGAGTTTTGGGTCAAACAGAGATGATTGGGTGCGTCCTTTGCAAAAAATTCAACTGTGAGTTTTTCGGTGCATTGTTGAAAAACGGCCCTGCAGCATGAGTTTTGTGGCACTGTTCCGTCGGAAATGAAAGTACCAAAAACCCACCAAACATGAGTTTCGGGTCTAACGGAGATGATTGGGTGTGTCCGTTGCGAAAAATTCAACTGCGAGTTTTTTTCGTGAAACCGTGGGAAAAACGGTCATACCGCGCGAGTTTTGCGGCACCGTATCGTCGGAAATGAAAGTGCCAAAAACTCACCCAACATGAGTTTTGAGTCAAACAGAGATGATTGGGTGCGTCCGTTGTGAAAAATTTAACTTCGAGTTTTTCGTTGCATTGGTGCAAAAAATGGCCCTCCCGCGCGAGTTTTGTGGCACCGTTCCGTCAGAAATGAAAGTGCCAAAAACCCACCAAACATGTGTTTTGGGTCAAACGGAGATGATTGGGTGTGTCCGTTGTGAAAAATTCAACTGGACGTTTTTTTGGTGAATCCGTGGGAAAAACGGCCATCCCGTGCGAGTTTTTCGGCACCGTTCCGTCGAAAATGAAAGTGCCAAAAACCCACCAAACATGAGTTTTGGGTCAAACAAGAGATGATTGGGTGCGTCCGTTGCAAAAAATTCAACTCCGTGTTTTTCGGTGCATTGGTGAAAAAACGGCCCTACCGCACGAGTTTTGCGGCACCGTTCCGTCGGAAATGAAAGTGCCAAAAACCCACCAAACATGAGTTTTGGGTCAAACGAAGATGATTGGGTGCGTCCTTTGCAAAAAATTCAACTGCGAGTTTTTCGGTGCATTGTTGAAAAACGGCCCTGCAGCATGAGTTTTGTGGCACTGTTCCGTCGAAAATGAAAGTACCAAAAACCCACCAAACATGAGTTTCGGGTCCAACGGAGATGATTGGGTGTGTCCGTTGCGAAAAATTCAACTGCGGGTTTTTTTGGTGAATCCGTGGGAAAAACAGCCATCCCGTGCGAGTTTTTCGGCACCGTTCTGTCGAAAATGAAAGTGCCAAAAACCCACCAAACATGAGTTTTGGGTCAAACAAGATATGATTGGGTGCGTCCGTTGCAAAAAATTCAACGGCGTGTTTTTCGGTGCATTGGTGAAAAAACGGCCCTACCGCACGAGTTTTGCGGCACCGTTCCGTCGGAAATGAAAGTGCCAAAAACCCACCAAACATCAGTTTTGGGTCAAACGGAGATGATTGGGTGCGTCCTTTGCAAAAAATTCAACTGCGAGTTTTTCGGTGCATTGTTGAAAAACGGCCCTGCAGCATGAGTTTTGTGGCACTGTTCCGTCGAAAATGAAAGTACCAAAAACCCACCAAACATGAGTTTCGGGTCCAACGGAGATGATTGGGTGTGTCCGTTGCGAAAAATTCAACTGCGAGTTTTTTTCGTGAATCCGTGGGAAAAACGGTCAAACCGCGCGAGTTTTGCGGCACCGTATCGTCGGAAATGAAAGTGCCAAAAACTCACCCAACATTAGTTTTGAGTCAAACGGAGATGATTGGATGCGTCCGTTGTGAAAAATTTAACTCCGAGTTTTTCGTTGCATTGGTGCAAAAAATGGCCCTCCCGCGCGAGTTTTGTGGCACCGTTCCGTCAGAAATGAAACTGCTAAAAACCCACCAAACATGTGTTTTGGGTCAAACAGAGATGATTAGGTTTGTCCATTATGAAAAATTCAACTGGAGGTTTTTTTGGTGAATCCGTGGGAAAAACGGCCATCCCGTGCGAGTTTCTCGGCACCGTTCCGTCGAAAATGAAAGTGCCAAAAACCCACCAAACATGAGTTTTGGGTCAAACAAGAGATGATTGGGTGCGTCCGTTGCAACAAATTCAACTCCGTGTTTTTCGGTGCATTGTTGAAAAAACGGCCCTACCGCACGAGTTTTGCGGCACCGTTCCGTCGGAAATGAAGGAGCCAAAAACCCACCAAACATGAGTTTTGGGTCAAACAGAGATGATTGGGTGCGTCCTTTGCAAAAAATTCAACTGTGAGTTTTTCGGTGCATTGTTGAAAAACGGCCCTGCAGCATGAGTTTTGTGGCACTGTTCCGTCGGAAATGAAAGTACCAAAAACCCACCAAACATGAGTTTCGGGTCTAACAGAGATGATTGGGTGTGTCCGTTGCGAAAAATTCAACTGCGAGTTTTTTTTCGTGAATCCGTGGGAAAAACAGCCATCCCGTGCGAGTTTTTCGGCACCGTTCTGTCGAAAATGAAAGTGCCAAAAACCCACCAAACATGAGTTTTGGGTCAAACAAGATATGATTGGGTGCGTCCGTTGCAAAAAATTCAACGGCGTGTTTTTCGGTGCATTGGTGAAAAAACGGCCCTACCGCACGAGTTTTGCGGCACCGTTCCGTCGGAAATGAAAGTGCCAAAAACCCACCAAACATGAGTTTTGGGTCAAACGGAGATGATTGGGTGCGTCCTTTGCAAAAAATTCAACTGCGAGTTTTTCGGTGCATTGTTGAAAAACGGCCCTGCAGCATGAGTTTTGTGGCACTGTTCCGTCGAAAATGAAAGTACCAAAAACCCACCAAACATGAGTTTCGGGTCCAACGGAGATGATTGGGTGTGTCCGTTGCGAAAAATTCAACTGCGAGTTTTTTTCGTGAATCCGTGGGAAAAACGGTCAAACCGCGCGAGTTTTGCGGCACCGTATCGTCGGAAATGAAAGTGCCAAAAACTCACCCAACATTAGTTTTGAGTCAAACGGAGATGATTGGGTGCGTCCGTTGTGAAAAATTTAACTCCGAGTTTTTCGTTGCATTGGTGCAAAAAATGGCCCTCCCGCGCGAGTTTTGTGGCACCGTTCCGTCAGAAATGAAACTGCCAAAAACCCACCAAACATGTGTTTTGGGTCAAACAGAGATGATTAGGTTTGTCCATTATGAAAAATTCAACTGGAGGTTTTTTTGGTGAATCCGTGGGAAAAACGGCCATCCCGTGCGAGTTTCTCGGCACCGTTCCGTCGAAAATGAAAGTGCCAAAAACCCACCAAACATGAGTTTTGGGTCAAACAAGAGATGATTGGGTGCGTCCGTTGCAACAAATTCAACTCCGTGTTTTTCGGTGCATTGTTGAAAAAACGGCCCTACCGCACGAGTTTTGCGGCACCGTTCCGTCGGAAATGAAGGAGCCAAAAACCCACCAAACATGAGTTTTGGGTCAAACAGAGATGATTGGGTGCGTCCTTTGCAAAAAATTCAACTGTGAGTTTTTCGGTGCATTGTTGAAAAACGGCCCTGCAGCATGAGTTTTGTGGCACTGTTCCGTCGGAAATGAAAGTACCAAAAACCCACCAAACATGAGTTTCGGGTCCAACGGAGATGATTGGGTGCGTCCGTTGTGAAAAATTTAACTCCGAGTTTTTCGGTGCATTGGTGCAAAAAATGGCCCTCCCACGCGAGTTTTGTGGCACCGTTCCGTCAGAAATGAAGTGCCAAAAACCCACCAAACATGTGTTTTGGGTCAAAAGGTTATGATTGGGTACGTCCGTTGAGAAAAATTCAACTGCGGGTTTTTTTGGTGAATCCGTGGGAAAAACGGCCATCCCGTGCGAGTTTTTCGGCACCGTTCCGTCGAAAATGAAAGTGCCAAAAACCCACCAAACAAGAGTTTTGGGTCAAACAAGAGATGATTGGGTGCGTCCGTTGCAAAAAATTCAACTCCATGTTTTTCGGTGCATTGGTGAAAAAACGGCCCTACCGCACGAGTTTTGCGGCACCGTTCCGTCGGAAATGAAAGAGCCAAAACCCCACCAAACATGAGTTTTGGGTCAAATGGAGATGATTGGGTGCCTCCGTTGCAAAAAAATTCAACTGCGAGTTTTTCGGTGCATTGTTGAAAAACGGCCCTGCCGCATGAGTTTTGTGGCACTGTTCCGTCGGAAAAGAAAGTACCAAAAACCCACCAAACATGAGTTTCGGGTCCAACGGAGATGATTGGGTGTGTCCGTTGCGAAAAATTCAACTGCGAGTTTTTTTTTGTGAATCCGTGGGAAAAACGGTCATCCCGCGTGAGTTTTCGACACCGTACCGTCAGAAATGAAAGTCCGAAAAACTCACCCAACATGAGTTTTGAGTCCAACGGAGATGATTGGGTGCGTCCGTTGTGAAAAATTTAACTCCGAGTTTTTCGGTGCATTGGTGCAAAAAATGGCCCTCCCACGCGAGTTTTGTGGCACCGTTCCGTCAGAAATGAAGTGCCAAAAACCCACCAAACATGTGTTTTGGGTCAAAAGGTTATGATTGGGTACGTCCGTTGAGAAAAATTCAACTGCGGGTTTTTTTGGTGAATCCGTGGGAAAAACGGTCATCCCGTGCGAGTTTTTCGGCACCGTTCCGTCGAAAATGAAAGTGCCAAAAACCCACCAAACAAGAGTTTTGGGTCAAACAAGAGATGATTGGGTGCGTCCGTTGCAAAAAATTCAACTCCGTGTTTTTCGGTGCATTGGTTAAAAAACGGCCCTACCGCACGAGTTTTGCGGCACCGTTCCGTCGGAAATGAAAGAGCCAAAACCCCACCGAACATGAGTTTTGGGTCAAATGGAGATGATTGGGTGCCTCCGTTGCAAAAAAATTCAACTGCGAGTTTTTCGGTGCATTGTTGAAAAACGGCCCTGCCGCATGAGTTTTGTGGCACTGTTCCGTCGGAAAAGAAAGTACCAAAAACCCACCAAACATGAGTTTCGGGTCCAACGGAGATGATTGGGTGTGTCCGTTGCGAAAAATTCAACTGCGAGTTTTTTTTGTGAATCCGTGGGAAAAACGGTCATCCCGCGTGAGTTTTCGACACCGTACCGTCGGAAATGAAAGTCCGAAAAACCCACCCAACATGAGTTTTGAGTCAAACGGAGATGATTGGGTGCGTCCGTTGTGAAAAATTTAACTCCGAGTTTTTCGGTGCATTGGTGCAAAAAATGGCCCTCCCACGCGAGTTTTGTGGCACCGTTCCGTCAGAAATGAAGTGCCAAAAACCCACCAAACATGTGTTTTGGGTCAAAAGGTTATGATTGGGTACGTCCGTTGAGAAAAATTCAACTGCGGGTTTTTTTGGTGAATCCGTGGGAAAAACGGCCATCCCGTGCGAGTTTTTCGGCACCGTTCCGTCGAAAATGAAAGTGCCAAAAACCCACCAAACATGAGTTTTGGGTCAAACAAGAGATGATTGGGTGCGTCCGTTGCAAAAAATTCAATTGCGTGTTTTTCGGTGCATTGGTGAAAAAACGGCCCTACCGCACGAGTTTTGCGGCACCGTTCCGACGGAAATGAAAATGACAAAAACCCACCAAACATGAGTTTTGGGTCAAACGGAGATGATTGGGTGCGTCCGTTGCAAAAAATTCAACTGCGAGTTTTTCGGTGCATTGTTGAAAAACGGCCCTGCCGCATGAGTTTTGTGGCACTGTTCCGTCGGAAATGAAAGTACCAAAAACCCACCAAACATGAGTTTCGGGTCCAACGGAGATGATTGGGTGTGCGCGTTGCGAAAAATTCAACTGCGAGTTTTTTTCGTGAATCCGTGGGAAAAACGGTCATACCGCGCGAGTTTTGCGGCACCGTATCGTCGGAAATGAAAGTGCCAAAAACTCACCCAACATGAGTTTTGAGTCAAACGGAGATGATTGGGTCCGTCCGTTGTGAAAAATTTAACTCCGAGTTTTTCGGTGCATTGGTGCAAAAAATGGCCCTCCCGCGCGAGTTTTGTGGCACCGTTCCGTCGGAAATGAAAGTGCCAAAAACCCACCAAACATGTGTTTTGGGTCAAACGGAGATGATTGGGTGGGTCCGTTGTGAAAAATTCAACTGCGAGTTTTTTTGGTGAATCCGTGGGAAAAACGGCCATCCCGTGCGAGTTTTTCGGCACCGTTCTGTCGAAAATGAAAGTGCCAAAAACCCACCAAACATGAGTTTTGGGTCAAACAAGAGATGCTTGGGTGCGTCCGTTGCAAAAAATTCAACGGCGTGTTTTTCGGTGCATTGGAGAAAAAACAGCCCTACCGCACGAGTTTTGCGGCACCGTTCCGTCGGAAATGAAAGTGCCAAAAACCCACCAAACATGAGTTTTGGGTCAAACGAAGATGATTGGGTGCGTCCTTTGCAAAAAATTCAACTGCGAGTTTTTCGGTGCATTGTTGAAAAACGGCCCTGCAGCATGAGTTTTGTGGCACTGTTCCGTCGAAAATGAAAGTACCAAAAACCCACCAAACATGAGTTTCGGGTCCAACGGAGATGATTGGGTGTGTCCGTTGCGAAAAATTCAACTGCGGGTTTTTTTGGTGAATCCGTGGGAAAAACAGCCATCCCGTGCGAGTTTTTCGGCACCGTTCTGTCGAAAATGAAAGTGCCAAAAACCCACCAAACATGAGTTTTGGGTCAAACAAGATATGATTGGGTGCGTCCGTTGCAAAAAATTCAACGGCGTGTTTTTCGGTGCATTGGTGAAAAAACGGCCCTACCGCACGAGTTTTGCGGCACCGTTCCGTCGGAAATGAAAGTGCCAAAAACCCACCAACATGAGTTTTGGGTCAAACGGAGATGATTAGGTGCGTCCTTTGCAAAAAATTCAACTGCGAGTTTTTCGGTGCATTGTTGAAAAACGGCCCTGTAGCATGAGTTTTGTGGCACTGTTCCGTCGAAAATGAAAGTACCAAAAACCCACCAAACATGAGTTTCGGGTCCAACGGAGATGATTGGGTGTGTCCGTTGCGAAAAATTCAACTGCGAGTTTTTTTCGTGAATCCGTGGGAAAAACGGTCAAACCGCGCGAGTTTTGCGGCACCGTATCGTCGGAAATGAAAGTGCCAAAAACTCACCCAACATTAGTTTTGAGTCAAACGGAGATGATTGGGTGCGTCCGTTGTGAAAAATTTAACTCCGAGTTTTTCGTTGCATTGGTGCAAAAAATGGCCCTCCCGCGCGAGTTTTGTGGCACCGTTCCGTCAGAAATGAAACTGCCAAAAACCCACCAAACATGTGTTTTGGGTCAAACAGAGATGATTGGGTTTGTCCATTATGAAAAATTCAACTGGAGGTTTTTTTGGTGAATCCGTGGGAAAAACGGCCATCCCGTGCGAGTTTCTCGGCACCGTTCCGTCGAAAATGAAAGTGCCAAAAACCCACCAAACATGAGTTTTGGGTCAAACAAGAGATGATTTGGTGCGTCCGTTGCAACAAATTCAACTCCGTGTTTTTCGGTGCATTGTTGAAAAAACGGCCCTACCGCACGAGTTTTGCGGCACCGTTCCGTCGGAAATGAAGGAGCCAAAAACCCACCAAACATGAGTTTTGGGTCAAACGGAGATGATTGGGTGCGTCCGTTGCAAAAAATTCAACTGCGAGTTTTTCGGTGCATTGTTGAAAAACGGCCCTGCCGCATGAGTTTTGTGGCACTGTTCCGTCGGAAATGAAAGTACCAAAAACCCACCAAACATGAGTTTCGGGTCCAACAGAGATGATGGGTGTGTCCGTTGCGAAAAATTCAACTGCGAGTTTTTTTTCGTGAATTCGTGGGAAAAACGGTCATCCCGCGCGAGTTTTGCGGCACCGTACCGTCGGAAATGAAAGTGCCAAAAACCCACCCAACATCAGTTTTGAGTCAAACGGAGATGATTGGGTGCGTCCGTTGTATAAATTTAACTCCGAGTTTTTCGGTGCATTGGTGCAAAAAATGGCCCTCCCGCGCGAGTTTTGTGGCACCGTTCCGTCAGAAATGAAAGTGCCAAAAACCCACCAAACATGTGTTTTGGGTCAAACGGAGATGATTGGGTGGGTCCGTTGTGAAAAATTCAACTGCGGGTTTTTTTGGTGAATCCGTGGGAAAAACGGCCATCCCGTGCGAGTTTTTCGGCACCGTTCTGTCGAAAATGAAAGTGCCAAAAACCCACAAAACATGAGTTTTGGGTCAAACAAGAGATGATTGGGTGCGTCCGTTGCAAAAAATTCAACGGCGTGGTTTTTGGTGCATTGGTGAAAAAACGGCCCTACCGCACGAGTTTTGCGGCACCGTTCCGTCGGAAATGAAAGTGCCAAAAACCCACCAAACATGAGTTTTGGGACAAACGGAGATGATTGGGTAAGTCCTTTGCAAAAAATTCAACTGCGAGTTTTTCGGTGCATTGTTGAAAAACGGCCCTGCAGCATGAGTTTTCTGGCACTGTTCCGTCGAAAATGAAAGTACCAAAAACCCACCAAACATGAGTTTCGGGTCCAACGGAGATGATTGGGTGTGTCCGTTGCGAAAAATTCAACTACTAGTTTTTTTCGTGAATCCGTGGGAAAAACGGTCATACCGCGCGAGTTTTGCGGCACCGTATCGTCGGAAATGAAAGTGCCAAAAACTCACCCAACATGAGTTTTAAGTCAAACGGAGATGATAGGGTCCGTCCGTTGTGAAAAATTTAACTCCGTGTTTTTCGGTGCATTGTTGAAAAAACGGCCCTACCGCACGAGTTTTGCGGCACCGTTCCGTCGGAAATGAAGGAGCCAAAAACCCACCAAACATGAGTTTTGGGTCAAACGGAGATGATTGGGTGCGTCCGTCGCAAAAAAATTCAACTGCGAGTTTTTTGGTGCATTGTTGAAAAACGGCCCTGCCGCATGAGTTTTGCGGCACCGTATCGTCGGAAATGAAAGGGCCAAAAACTCACCAAACATGACTTTTGAGTCAAACGGAGATGATTGGGTGCGTCCGTTGTGAAAACTTTAACTCCGAGTTTTTCGTTGCATTGGTGCAAAAAATGGCCCTCCCGCGCGAGTTTTGTGGCACCGTTCCGTCGGAAATGAAAATGACAAAAACCCACCAAACATGAGTTTTGGGTCAAACGGAGATGATTGGGTGCGTCCGTTGCAAAAAATTCAACTGCGAGTTTTTCGGTGCATTGTTGAAAAACGGCCCTGCCGCATGAGTTTTGTGGCACTGTTCCGTCGGAAATGAAAGTACCAAAAACCCACCAAACATGAGTTTCGGGTCCAACAGAGATGATTGGGTGTGTCCGTTGCGAAAAATTCAACTGCGAGTTTTTTTCGTGAATCCGTGGGAAAAACGGTCATACCGCGCGAGTTTTGCGGCACCGTATCGTCGGAAATGAAAGTGCCAAAAACTCACCCAACATGAGTTTTGAGTCAAACGGAGATGATTGGGTGCGTCCGTTGTGAAAAATTTAACTCCGAGTTTTTCGTTGCATTGGTGCAAAAAATGGCACTCCCGCGCGAGTTTTGTGGCACCGTTCCGTCGAAAATGAAAGTGCCAAAAACCCACCAAACATGTGTTTTGGGTCAAACGGAGATGATTGGGTGTGTCAATTATGAAAAATTCAACTGGAGGTTTTTTTGGTGAATCCGTGGGAGAAACGGCCATCCCGTGCGAGTTTTTCGGCACCGTTCCGTCGAAAATGAAAGTGCCAAAAACCCACCAAACATGAGTTTTGGGTCAAACAAGAGATGATTGGGTGCGTCCGTTGCAAAAAATTCAACTCCGTGTTTTTCGGTGCATTGGTGAAAAAACGGCCCTACCGCACTAGTTTTGCGGCACCGTTCCGTCGGAAATGAAAGAGCCAAAAACCCACCAAACATGAGTTTTGGGTCAAACGTAGATGATTGGGTGCGTCCGTTGCAAAAAAATTCAACTGCGAGTTTTTCGGTGCATTGTTGAAAAACGGCCCTGCCGCATGAGTTTTGTGGCACTGTTCCATCGGAAAAGAAAGTACCAAAAACCCACCAAACATGAGTTTCGGGTCCAACGGAGATGATTGGGTGTGTCCGTTGCGAAATATTCAACTGCGAGTTTTTTTTTGTGAATCCGTGGGAAAAACGGTCATCCCGCGTGAGTTTTCGACACCGTACCGTCGGAAATGAAAGTCCCAAAAACCCACCCAACATGAGTTTTGAGTCAAACGGAGATGATTGGGTGCGTCCGTTGTGAAAAATTTAACTCCGAGTTTTTCGGTGCATTGGTGCAAAATTCAACTGCAGGTTTTTTTGGTGAATCTGTGGGAAAAACGGCCATCCCGTGCGAGTTTTTCAGCACCGTTCCGTCAAAAATGAAAGTGCCAAAAACCCACCAAACATGAGTTTTGGGTCAAACAAGAGATGATTGGGTGCGTCCGTTGCAAAAAATTCAACTGCGTGTTTTCCGGTGCATTGGTGAAAAAATGGCCCTACCGCACGAGTTTTGCGGCACCGTTCCGTCGGAAATGAAAGTGCCAAAAACCCACCAAACATGAGTTTTGGGTCAAACAGAGATGATTGGGTGTGTCCGTTGCGAAAAATTCAACTGCGAGTTTTTTTTGTGAATCCGTGGGAAAAACGGTCATCCCGCGCGAGTTTTCGGCACCGTACCGTCGAAAATGAAAGTGCCAAAAACCCACCCAACATGAGTTTTGAGTCAAACGGAGATGATTGGGTGCGTCCGTTGCGAAAAATTTAACTCCGAGTTTTTCGGTGCATTGGTGCAAAAAATGGCCCTCTCGCGCAAGTTTTGTGGCACCGTTCCATCAGAAATGGAAGTGCCACAAACCCAACAAACATGTGTTTTGGGTCAAACGGAGATGATTGGGTGCGTCCGTTGTGAAAAATTCAACTGCGGGTTTTTTTGGTGAATCCGTGGGAAAAACGGCCATCCCGTGCGAGTTTTTCGGCACCGTTCCGTCAAAAATGAAAGTGCCAAAAACCCACCAAACATGTGTTTTGGGTCAAAAGGTTATGATTGGGTTCGTCCGTTGAGAAAAATTCAACTGCGGGTTTTTTTGGTGAATCCGTGGGAAAAACGGCCATCCCGTGCGAGTTTTTCGGCACCGTTCCGTCGAAAATGAAAGTGCCAAAAACCCACCAAACATGAGTTTTGGGTCAAACAAGAGATGATTGGGTGGTCCGTTGCAAAAAATTCAACTGCGTGTTTTTCGGTGCATTGGTGAAAAAACGGCCCTACCGCACGAGTTTTGCAGCACCGTTCCGTCGGAAATGAAAGAGCCAAAACCCCACCAAACATCAGTTTTGAGTCAAACGGAGATGATTGGGTGCGTCCGTTGTATAAATTTAACTCCGAGTTTTTCGGTGCATTGGTGCAAAAAATGGCCCTCCCGCGCGAGTTTTGTGGCACCGTTCCGTCAGAAATGAAAGTGCCAAAAACCCACCAAACATGAGTTTTGGGTCAAACAAGAGATGATTGGATGCGTCCGTTGCAAAAAATTCAACTCCGTGTTTTTCGGTGCATTGGTGAAAAAACGGCCCTACCGCACGAGTTTTGCGGCACCGTTCCGCCGGAAATTAAAGAGCCAAAAACCCACCAAACATGAGTTTTGGGTCAAACGGAGATGATTGGGTGCGTCCGTCGCAAAAAAATTCAACTGCGAGTTTTTCGGTGCATTATTGAAAAACGGCCCTGCCGCATGAGTTTTGTGGCACTGTTCCATCGGAAATGAAAGTACCAAAACCCCACCAAACATGAGTTTCGGGTCCAACGGAGATGATTGGGTGTGTCCGTTGCGAAAAATTCAACTGCGAGTTTTTTTTGTGAATCCGTGGGAAAAACGGTCATCCCGCGCGAGTTTTCGATACCGTACCGTCGGAAATGAAAGTGCCAAAAACCCACCCAACATGAGTTTTGAGTCAAACGGAGATGATTGGGTGCGTCCGTTGCGAAAAATTTAACTCCGAGTTTTTCGGTGCATTGGTGCAAAAAATGGCCCTCTCGCGCGAGTTTTGTGGCACCGTTCCGTCAGAAATGAAAGTCCCACAAACCCAACAAACATGTGTTTTGGGTCAAACGGAGATGATTGGGTGCGTCCGTTGTGAAAAATTCAACTGCGGGTTTTTTGGTGAATCCGTGGGAAAAACGGCCATCCCGTGCGAGTTTTTCGGCACCGTTCCGTCGAAAATGAAAGTGCCAAAAACCCACCAAACATGAGTTTTGGGTCAAACAAGAGATGATTGGGTGCGTCCGTTGCAAAAAATTCAACTCCGTGTTTTTCGGTGCATTGGTGAAAAAACGGCCCTACCGCACGAGTTTTGCGGCACCGTTCCGCCGGAAATTAAAGAGCCAAAAACCCACCAAACATGAGTTTTGGGTCAAACGGAGATGATTGGGTGCGTCCGTTGCAAAAAATTCAACTGCGAGTTTTTCGGTGCATTGTTGAAAAACGGCCCTGCCGCATGAGTTTTGTGGCACTGTTCCGTCGGAAATGAAAGTACCAAAAACCCACCAAACATGAGTTTCGGGTCCAACAGAGATGATGGGTGTGTCCGTTGCGAAAAATTCAACTGCGAGTTTTTTTTCGTGAATTCGTGGGAAAAACGGTCATCCCGCGCGAGTTTTGCGGCACCGTACCGTCGGAAATGAAAGTGCCAAAAACCCACCCAACATCAGTTTTGAGTCAAACGGAGATGATTGGGTGCGTCCGTTGTATAAATTTAACTCCGAGTTTTTCGGTGCATTGGTGCAAAAAATGGCCCTCCCGCGCGAGTTTTGTGGCACCGTTCCGTCAGAAATGAAAGTGCCAAAAACCCACCAAACATGTGTTTTGGGTCAAACGGAGATGATTGGGTGGGTCCGTTGTGAAAAATTCAACTGCGGGTTTTTTTGGTGAATCCGTGGGAAAAACGGCCATCCCGTGCGAGTTTTTCGGCACCGTTCTGTCGAAAATGAAAGTGCCAAAAACCCACAAAACATGAGTTTTGGGTCAAACAAGAGATGATTGGGTGCGTCCGTTGCAAAAAATTCAACGGCGTGGTTTTTGGTGCATTGGTGAAAAAACGGCCCTACCGCACGAGTTTTGCGGCACCGTTCCGTCGGAAATGAAAGTGCCAAAAACCCACCAAACATGAGTTTTGGGACAAACGGAGATGATTGGGTAAGTCCTTTGCAAAAAATTCAACTGCGAGTTTTTCGGTGCATTGTTGAAAAACGGCCCTGCAGCATGAGTTTTCTGGCACTGTTCCGTCGAAAATGAAAGTACCAAAAACCCACCAAACATGAGTTTCGGGTCCAACGGAGATGATTGGGTGTGTCCGTTGCGAAAAATTCAACTACGAGTTTTTTTCGTGAATCCGTGGGAAAAACGGTCATACCGCGCGAGTTTTGCGGCACCGTATCGTCGGAAATGAAAGTGCCAAAAACTCACCCAACATGAGTTTTAAGTCAAACGGAGATGATAGGGTCCGTCCGTTGTGAAAAATTTAACTCCGTGTTTTTCGGTGCATTGTTGAAAAAACGGCCCTACCGCACGAGTTTTGCGGCACCGTTCCGTCGGAAATGAAGGAGCCAAAAACCCACCAAACATGAGTTTTGGGTCAAACGGAGATGATTGGGTGCGTCCGTCGCAAAAAAATTCAACTGCGAGTTTTTTGGTGCATTGTTGAAAAACGGCCCTGCCGCATGAGTTTTGCGGCACCGTATCGTCGGAAATGAAAGGGCCAAAAACTCACCAAACATGACTTTTGAGTCAAACGGAGATGATTGGGTGCGTCCGTTGTGAAAACTTTAACTCCGAGTTTTTCGTTGCATTGGTGCAAAAAATGGCCCTCCCGCGCGAGTTTTGTGGCACCGTTCCGTCGGAAATGAAAATGACAAAAACCCACCAAACATGAGTTTTGGGTCAAACGGAGATGATTGGGTGCGTCCGTTGCAAAAAATTCAACTGCGAGTTTTTCGGTGCATTGTTGAAAAACGGCCCTGCCGCATGAGTTTTGTGGCACTGTTCCGTCGGAAATGAAAGTACCAAAAACCCACCAAACATGAGTTTCGGGTCCAACAGAGATGATTGGGTGTGTCCGTTGCGAAAAATTCAACTGCGAGTTTTTTTCGTGAATCCGTGGGAAAAACGGTCATACCGCGCGAGTTTTGCGGCACCGTATCGTCGGAAATGAAAGTGCCAAAAACTCACCCAACATGAGTTTTGAGTCAAACGGAGATGATTGGGTGCGTCCGTTGTGAAAAATTTAACTCCGAGTTTTTCGTTGCATTGGTGCAAAAAATGGCACTCCCGCGCGAGTTTTGTGGCACCGTTCCGTCGAAAATGAAAGTGCCAAAAACCCACCAAACATGTGTTTTGGGTCAAACGGAGATGATTGGGTGTGTCAATTATGAAAAATTCAACTGGAGGTTTTTTTGGTGAATCCGTGGGAGAAACGGCCATCCCGTGCGAGTTTTTCGGCACCGTTCCGTCGAAAATGAAAGTGCCAAAAACCCACCAAACATGAGTTTTGGGTCAAACAAGAGATGATTGGGTGCGTCCGTTGCAAAAAATTCAACTCCGTGTTTTTCGGTGCATTGGTGAAAAAACGGCCCTACCGCACTAGTTTTGCGGCACCGTTCCGCCGGAAATTAAAGAGCCAAAAACCCACCAAACATGAGTTTTGGGTCAAACGGAGATGATTGGGTGCGTCCGTTGCAAAAAATTCAACTGCGAGTTTTTCGGTGCATTGTTGAAAAACGGCCCTGCCGCATGAGTTTTGTGGCACTGTTCCGTCGGAAATGAAAGTACCAAAAACCCACCAAACATGAGTTTCGGGTCCAACAGAGATGATGGGTGTGTCCGTTGCGAAAAATTCAACTGCGAGTTTTTTTTCGTGAATTCGTGGGAAAAACGGTCATCCCGCGCGAGTTTTGCGGCACCGTACCGTCGGAAATGAAAGTGCCAAAAACCCACCCAACATCAGTTTTGAGTCAAACGGAGATGATTGGGTGCGTCCGTTGTATAAATTTAACTCCGAGTTTTTCGGTGCATTGGTGCAAAAAATGGCCCTCCCGCGCGAGTTTTGTGGCACCGTTCCGTCAGAAATGAAAGTGCCAAAAACCCACCAAACATGTGTTTTGGGTCAAACGGAGATGATTGGGTGGGTCCGTTGTGAAAAATTCAACTGCGGGTTTTTTTGGTGAATCCGTGGGAAAAACGGCCATCCCGTGCGAGTTTTTCGGCACCGTTCTGTCGAAAATGAAAGTGCCAAAAACCCACAAAACATGAGTTTTGGGTCAAACAAGAGATGATTGGGTGCGTCCGTTGCAAAAAATTCAACGGCGTGGTTTTTGGTGCATTGGTGAAAAAACGGCCCTACCGCACGAGTTTTGCGGCACCGTTCCGTCGGAAATGAAAGTGCCAAAAACCCACCAAACATGAGTTTTGGGACAAACGGAGATGATTGGGTAAGTCCTTTGCAAAAAATTCAACTGCGAGTTTTTCGGTGCATTGTTGAAAAACGGCCCTGCAGCATGAGTTTTCTGGCACTGTTCCGTCGAAAATGAAAGTACCAAAAACCCACCAAACATGAGTTTCGGGTCCAACGGAGATGATTGGGTGTGTCCGTTGCGAAAAATTCAACTACGAGTTTTTTTCGTGAATCCGTGGGAAAAACGGTCATACCGCGCGAGTTTTGCGGCACCGTATCGTCGGAAATGAAAGTGCCAAAAACTCACCCAACATGAGTTTTAAGTCAAACGGAGATGATAGGGTCCGTCCGTTGTGAAAAATTTAACTCCGTGTTTTTCGGTGCATTGTTGAAAAAACGGCCCTACCGCACGAGTTTTGCGGCACCGTTCCGTCGGAAATGAAGGAGCCAAAAACCCACCAAACATGAGTTTTGGGTCAAACGGAGATGATTGGGTGCGTCCGTCGCAAAAAAATTCAACTGCGAGTTTTTTGGTGCATTGTTGAAAAACGGCCCTGCCGCATGAGTTTTGCGGCACCGTATCGTCGGAAATGAAAGGGCCAAAAACTCACCAAACATGACTTTTGAGTCAAACGGAGATGATTGGGTGCGTCCGTTGTGAAAACTTTAACTCCGAGTTTTTCGTTGCATTGGTGCAAAAAATGGCCCTCCCGCGCGAGTTTTGTGGCACCGTTCCGTCGGAAATGAAAATGACAAAAACCCACCAAACATGAGTTTTGGGTCAAACGGAGATGATTGGGTGCGTCCGTTGCAAAAAATTCAACTGCGAGTTTTTCGGTGCATTGTTGAAAAACGGCCCTGCCGCATGAGTTTTGTGGCACTGTTCCGTCGGAAATGAAAGTACCAAAAACCCACCAAACATGAGTTTCGGGTCCAACAGAGATGATTGGGTGTGTCCGTTGCGAAAAATTCAACTGCGAGTTTTTTTCGTGAATCCGTGGGAAAAACGGTCATACCGCGCGAGTTTTGCGGCACCGTATCGTCGGAAATGAAAGTGCCAAAAACTCACCCAACATGAGTTTTGAGTCAAACGGAGATGATTGGGTGCGTCCGTTGTGAAAAATTTAACTCCGAGTTTTTCGTTGCATTGGTGCAAAAAATGGCACTCCCGCGCGAGTTTTGTGGCACCGTTCCGTCGAAAATGAAAGTGCCAAAAACCCACCAAACATGTGTTTTGGGTCAAACGGAGATGATTGGGTGTGTCAATTATGAAAAATTCAACTGGAGGTTTTTTTGGTGAATCCGTGGGAGAAACGGCCATCCCGTGCGAGTTTTTCGGCACCGTTCCGTCGAAAATGAAAGTGCCAAAAACCCACCAAACATGAGTTTTGGGTCAAACAAGAGATGATTGGGTGCGTCCGTTGCAAAAAATTCAACTCCGTGTTTTTCGGTGCATTGGTGAAAAAACGGCCCTACCGCACTAGTTTTGCGGCACCGTTCCGTCGGAAATGAAAGAGCCAAAAACCCACCAAACATGAGTTTTGGGTCAAACGTAGATGATTGGGTGCGTCCGTTGCAAAAAAATTCAACTGCGAGTTTTTCGGTGCATTGTTGAAAAATGGCCCTGCCGCATGAGTTTTGTGGCACTGTTCCATCGGAAAAGAAAGTACCAAAAACCCACCAAACATGAGTTTCGGGTCCAACGGAGATGATTGGGTGTGTCCGTTGCGAAATATTCAACTGCGAGTTTTTTTTTGTGAATCCGTGGGAAAAACGGTCATCCCGCGTGAGTTTTCGACACCGTACCGTCGGAAATGAAAGTCCCAAAAACCCACCCAACATGAGTTTTGAGTCAAACGGAGATGATTGGGTGCGTCCGTTGTGAAAAATTTAACTCCGAGTTTTTCGGTGCATTGGTGCAAAATTCAACTGCAGGTTTTTTTGGTGAATCTGTGGGAAAAACGGCCATCCCGTGCGAGTTTTTCAGCACCGTTCCGTCAAAAATGAAAGTGCCAAAAACCCACCAAACATGAGTTTTGGGTCAAACAAGAGATGATTGGGTGCGTCCGTTGCAAAAAATTCAACTGCGTGTTTTCCGGTGCATTGGTGAAAAAATGGCCCTACCGCACGAGTTTTGCGGCACCGTTCCGTCGGAAATGAAAGTGCCAAAAACCCACCAAACATGAGTTTTGGGTCAAACAGAGATGATTGGGTGTGTCCGTTGCGAAAAATTCAACTGCGAGTTTTTTTTGTGAATCCGTGGGAAAAACGGTCATCCCGCGCGAGTTTTCGGCACCGTACCGTCGAAAATGAAAGTGCCAAAAACCCACCCAACATGAGTTTTGAGTCAAACGGAGATGATTGGGTGCGTCCGTTGCGAAAAATTTAACTCCGAGTTTTTCGGTGCATTGGTGCAAAAAATGGCCCTCTCGCGCAAGTTTTGTGGCACCGTTCCATCAGAAATGGAAGTGCCACAAACCCAACAAACATGTGTTTTGGGTCAAACGGAGATGATTGGGTGCGTCCGTTGTGAAAAATTCAACTGCGGGTTTTTTTGGTGAATCCGTGGGAAAAACGGCCATCCCGTGCGAGTTTTTCGGCACCGTTCCGTCAAAAATGAAAGTGCCAAAAACCCACCAAACATGTGTTTTGGGTCAAAAGGTTATGATTGGGTTCGTCCGTTGAGAAAAATTCAACTGCGGGTTTTTTTGGTGAATCCGTGGGAAAAACGGCCATCCCGTGCGAGTTTTTCCGGCACCGTTCCGTCGAAAATGAAAGTGCCAAAAACCCACCAAACATGAGTTTTGGGTCAAACAAGAGATGATTGGGTGGGTCCGTTGCAAAAAATTCAACTGCGTGTTTTTCGGTGCATTGGTGAAAAAACGTCCCTACCGCACGAGTTTTGCGGCACCGTTCCGTCGGAAATCACAATGACAAAAACCCACCAAACATGAGTTTTGGGTCAAACGGAGATGATTGGGTGCGTCCTTTGCAAAAAATTCAACTGCCAGTTTTTCGGTGCATTGTTGAAAAACGGCCCTGCAGCATGAGTTTTGTGGCACAGTTCCGTCGGAAATGAAATTACCAAAAACCCACCAAACATGAGTTTCGGGTCCAACGGAGATGATTGGGTGTGTCCGTTGCGAAAAATTCAACTGCGAGTTTTGCGGCACCGTACCATCGGAAATGAAAGTGCCAAAAATACACCCAACATGAGTTTTGAGTCAAACGGAGATGATTGGGTGCGTCCGTTGTGAAAAATTTAACTCCGAGTTTTTCGGTGCATTGGTGCAAAAAATGGCCCTCCCGCGCGAGTTTTGTGGCACCGTTCCGTCAGAAATGAAAGTGCCAAAAACCCACCAAACATGTGTTTTGGGTCAAACGGAGATGATTGGGTGGGTCCGTTGTGAAAAATTCAACTGCGGGTTTTTTTGGTGAATCCGTGGGAAAAACGGCCATCCCGTGCGAGTTTTTCGGCACCGTTCCGTCGAAAATGAAAGTGCCAAAAACCCACCAAACATGAGTTTTGGGTCAAACAAGAGATGATTGGGTGCGTCCGTTGCAAAAAATTCAACTCCGTGTTTTTTCGGTGCATTGGTGAAAAAACGGCCCTACCGCACGAGTTTTGCGGCACCGTTCCGTCAGAAATGAAAGAGCCAAAAACCCACCAAACATGAGTTTTGGGTCAAACGGAGATGATTGGGTGCGTCCGTTGCAAAAAAATTCAACTGCGAGTTTTTCGGTGCTTTGTTAAAAAACGGCCCTGCCGCATGAGTTTTGTGGCACTGTTCCGTCGTAAAAGAAAGTACCAAAAACCCACCCAACATGAGTTTCGGGTCCAACGGAGATGATTGGGTGTGTCCGTTGCGAAATATTCAACTGCGAGTTTTTTTTTGTGAATCCGTGGGAAAAACGGTCATCCCGCGTGAGTTTTCGACACCGTACCGTCGGAAATGAAAGTCCCAAAAACCCACCCAACATGAGTTTTGAGTCAAACGGAGATGATTGGGTGCATCCGTTGTGAAAAATTTAACTCCGAGTTTTGCGGCACCGTATCGTCGGAAATGAAAGGGCCAAAAACTCACCCAACATGACTTTTGAGTCAAACGGAGATGATTGGGTGCGTCCGTTGTGAAAAATTTAACTCCGAGTTTTTCGTTGCATTGTTGCAAAAATGGCCCTCCCGCGCGAGTTTTGTGGCACCGTTCCGTCAGAAATGAAAGTGCCAAAAACCCACCAAACATGTGTTTTGGGTCAAACAGAGATGATTGGGTGTGTCCATTATGAAAAATTCAACTGGAGGTTTTTTTGGTGAATCCGTGGGAAAAACGGCCATCCCGTGCGAGTTTTTCGGCACCGTTCCGTCGAAAATAAAAGTGCCAAAAACCGACCAAACATGAGTTTTGGGTCAAACAAGAGATGATTGGGTGCGTCCGTTACAAAAAATTCAACTCCGTGTTTTTTCGGTGCATTGGTGAAAAACGGCCCTACCGCACGAGTTTTGCGGCACCGTTCCGCCGGAAATGAAAGAGCCAAAAACCCACCAAACATGAGTTTTGGGTCAAACGGAGATGATTGGGTGCGTCCGTCGCAAAAAAATTCAACTGCGAGTTTTTCGGTGCATTGTTGAAAAACGGCCCTGCCGCATGAGTTTTGTGGCACTGTTCCATCAGAAATGAAAGTACCAAAACCCCACCAAACATGAGTTTCGGGTCCAACGGAGATGATTGGGTGTGTCCGTTGCGAAAAATTCAACTGCGAGTTTTTTTTGTGAATCCGTGGGAAAAACGGTCATCCCGCGCGAGTTTTCGGCACCGTACCGTCGGAAATGAAAGTGCCAAAAACCGACCCAACATGAGTTTTGAGTCAAACGGAGATGATTGGGTGCGTCCGTTGCGAAAAATTTAACTCCGAGTTTTTCGGTGCATTGGTGCAAAAAATGGCCCTCTCGCGCGAGTTTTGTGGCACCGTTCCGTCAGAAATGAAAGTGCCACAAACCCAACAAACATGTGTTTTGGGTCAAACGGAGATGATTGGGTGCGTCCGTTGTGAAAAATTCAACTGCGGGTTTTTTGGTGAATCCGTGGGAAAAACGGCCATCCCGTGCGAGTTTTTCGGCACCGTTCCGTCGAAAATGAAAGTGCCAAAAACCCACCAAACATGAGTTTTGGGTCAAACAAGAGATGATTGGGTGCGTCCGTTGCAAAAAATTCAACTGCGTGTTTCTCGGTGCATTGGTAAAAAACGGCCCTACCGCACGAGTTTTGCGGCACCGTTCCGTCGGAAATGAAAATGACAAAAACCCACCAAACATGAGTTTTGGGTCAAACGGAGATGATTGGGTGCGTCCGTTGCAAAAAATTCAACTGCGAGTTTTTCGGTGCATTGTTGAAAAACGGCCCTGCCGCATGAGTTTTGTGGCACTGTTTCGTCGGAAATGAAAGTACCAAAAACCCACCAAACATGAGTTTCGGGTCCAACAGAGATGATGGGGTGTGTCCGTTGCGAAAAATTCAACTGCGAGTTTTTTTTCGTGAATCCGTGGGAAAAACGGTCATCCCGCGCGAGTTTTGCGGCACCGTACCGTCGGAAATGAAAGTGCCAAAAACCCACCCAACATCAGTTTTGAGTCAAACGGAGATGATTGGGTGCGTCCGTTGTATAAATTTAACTCCGAGTTTTTCGGTGCATTGGTGCAAAAAATGGCCCTCCCGCGCGAGTTTTGTGGCACCGTTCCGTCAGAAATGAAAGTGCCAAAACCCACCAAACATGTGTTTTGGGTCAAACGGAGATGATTGGGTGGGTCCGTTGTGAAAAATTCAACTGCGGGTTTTTTTTGGTGAATCCGTGGGAAAAACGGCCATCCCGTGCGAGTTTTTCGGCACCGTTCTGTCGAAAATGAAAGTGCCAAAAACCCACAAAACATGAGTTTTGGGTCAAACAAGAGATGATTGGGTGCGTCCGTTGCAAAAAATTCAACGGCGTGGTTTTTGGTGCATTGGTGAAAAAACGGCCCCTACCGCACGAGTTTTGCGGCACCGTTTCCGTCGGAAATGAAAGTGCCAAAAACCCACCAAACATGAGTTTTGGGACAAACGGAGATGATTGGGTAAGTCCTTTGCAAAAAATTCAACTGCGAGTTTTTCGGTGCATTGTTGAAAAACGGCCCTGCAGCATGAGTTTTCTGGCACTGTTCCGTCGAAATGAAAGTACCAAAACCCACCAACATGAGTTTCGGGTCCAACGGAGATGATTGGGTGTGTCCGTTGCGAAAAATTCAACTACGAGTTTTTTTCGTGAATCCGTGGGAAAAACGGTCATACCGCGCGAGTTTTGCGGCACCGTATCGTCGGAAATGAAAGTGCCAAAAACTCACCCAACATGAGTTTTAAGTCAAACGGAGATGATAGGGTCCGTCCGTTGTGAAAAATTTAACTCCGTGTTTTTCGGTGCATTGTTGAAAAAACGGCCCTACCGCACGAGTTTTGCGGCACCGTTCCGTCGGAAATGAAGGAGCCAAAAAACCCACCAAACATGAGTTTTGGGTCAAACGGAGATGATTGGGTGCGTCCGTCGCAAAAAAATTCAACTGCGAGTTTTTTGGTGCATTGTTGAAAACGGCCCTGCCGCATGAGTTTTGCGGCACCGTATCGTCGGAAATGAAAGGGCCAAAACCCACCAAACATGACTTTGAGTCAAACGGAGATGATTGGGTGCGTCCGTGGGAAAACTTTAACTCCGAGTTTTTCGTTGCATTGGTGCAAAAAATGGCCCCTCCCGCGCGAGTTTTGTGGCACCGTTCCGTCGGAAATGAAAATGACAAAAACCCACCAAACATGAGTTTTGGGTCAAACGGAGATGATTGGGTGCGTCCGTTGCAAAAAATTCAACTGCGAGTTTTTCGGTGCATTGTTGAAAAACGGCCCTGCCGCATGAGTTTTGTGGCACTGTTCCGTCGGAATGAAAGTACCAAAAACCCACCAAACATGAGTTTCGGGTCCAACAGAGATGATTGGGTGTGTCCGTTGCGAAAAATTCAACTGCGAGTTTTTTTCGTGAATCCGTGGGAAAACGGTCATACCGCGCGAGTTTTTGCGGCACCGTATCGTCGGAAATGAAAGTGCCAAAAACTCACCCAACATGAGTTTTGAGTCAAACGGAGATGATTGGGTGCGTTCCGTTGTGAAAATTTAACTCCGAGTTTTTCGTGGCATTGGTGCAAAAAATGGCACCTCCGCGCGAGTTTTGTGGCACCGTTCCGTCGAAAATGAAAGTGCCAAAACCCACCAAACATGTGTTTGGGTCAAACGGAGATGATTGGGTGTCAATTATGAAAAATTCAACTGGAGGTTTTTTTGGTGAATCCGTGGGAGAAAACGGCCATCCCGTGCGAGTTTTTCGGCACCGTTCCGTCGAAAATGAAAGTGCCAAAAACCCACCAAACATGAGTTTTGGTCAAACAAGAGATGATTGGGTGCGTCCGTTGCAAAAAATTCAACAACTCCGGTTTTTCGGTGCATTGGTGAAAAAACGGCCCTACCGCACTAGTTTTGCGCACCGTTCCGTCGGAAATGAAAGAAGCCAAAAACCCACCAAACATGAGTTTTGGGTCAAACGTAGATGATTGGGTGCGTTCCGTTGCAAAAAATTCAACCTGCGAGTTTTTCGGTTCATTGTTTGAAAAACGGCCCTGCCGCATGAGTTTTGTGGCACTGTTCCTCTCGAAAAGAAAGTACCAAAAACCCACAAACATGAGTTTCGGGTCCAACGGAGATGATTGGGTGTGTCCGTTGCGAAATATTCAACTGCGAGTTTTTTTGTGAATCCGTGGGAAAAACGGTCATCCCGCTGAGTTTTCGACACCGTACCGTCGGAAATGAAAGTCCCAAAAACCCCCCAACATGAGTTTTTGAGTCAAACGGAGATGATTGGGTGCGTCCGTTG
>VDCT01000525.1:0-15987 GCA_009763385.1 Coix lacryma-jobi var. lacryma-jobi
TCATTTTCGACGGAACAGTGCCACAAACTCGTGCAGCAGGGCCATTTTTTCACCAATGCACCGAAAAACTCGCAGTTGAATTTTTTCCAACGGACGCACCCAATCATCTCAGTTTGACCCAAAAACTCATGTTTGGTGGGTTTTTGGCACTTTTATTTCCAACGGAACGGGGCCGCAAAACTCGCGGGATGGCTGTTTTTCCCATGGATTCACCACAAAACTCGCAGTTTGAATTTTTCGCAACGGACACACCCAATCCACTCCGTTGGACCCGAAACTCATGTTTGGTGGGTTTTTGGTACTTTCATTTCCGACGGAACGTGCCGCAAAATTGTGCGGCAGGGCCTTTTTTTCACAAATGCACCGAAAAAAGGCAGTTGAATTTTTTGCAACTGACGCACCAATCATCTTCGTTTGACCCAAAACTCATGTTTGGTGGGTTTTTGGCACTTTCATTTCCGACGGAACGGTGCCGCAAAACTCGTGCGGTAGGCCATTTTTTCACCAATGCAACGAAAAACATGCAGTTGAATTTTTTGCATCGCACGCACCCAATCATCTCCGTTTGACGCAAAACTCATGTTTGGTGGGTTTTTGGCACTTTCATTTTCGACGGAACGGTGCCAAAAACTCGCACGGGATGGCCGCTTTTCCCACGGATTCACCAAAAAAACCCGCAGTTGAATTTTTCACAAAGGACGCACCCAATCATCTCCGTTTGACCCAAAACACATGTTTGGTGGGTTTTTGGCACTTTCATTTCTGACGGAACAGTGCCACAAAACTCGCGTGGGATGACCGTTTTTCCCACGGATTCACAAAAAAAACTCGCAGTTGAATTTTTCACAATGGACACACCTAATCATCTCCGTTTGAAACGAAACTCATGTTTGTGGGTTTTTGGTACTTTCATTTCTGACGGAATAGTGCCGCAAAACTCGTGCGGTAGAGCCGTTTTTTCATCACCAATGCACCGAAAAACTTGCAGTTGAATTTTTTGCAACGGATGTACCCAATCATCTCCGTTTGACCCAAAACTCATGTTTGGTGGGTTTTGGCACTTTCATTTCTGACGGAACGGTGCCACATAAATCGCGCGGGAGGGCCATTTTTTGCACCAATGCACCGAAAAACTAGGAGTCAATTTTTTCACAACGGACGAACCCAATCATCTCCGTTTGACTCAAAACTCATCCTGGTGGGTTTTTGGTGCTTTCAATTCCGACGTAACGGTGCCACAAAACTAGCGCGGGAGGCCATTTTTTCACCAATGCACCGAAAAACTCGGAGTTAAATTTTTCACAACGTATGCACCCCATCATCTCCGTTTGACCCAAACTCAGTTTGTTGGGTTTTTGGCACTTTCATTTCCGACGGAACGGTACCGCAAAACTCGTGCGGTAGGTCCGTTTTTTTCACCATGCACTGAAAACACGCAGTTCAATTTTTTGCAACGGACGCAACCAATCATCTCCGTTTGACTCAAAACTCATGTTCGGTGGGTTTTTGGCACTTTCATTTTCGACGGAACGGTACCGAAAAACTCACACGGGATGGCCGTTTTTCCCACGGATTCACCAAAAACCCGCAATTGAATTTTTCGCAATGGACGCACCCCAATCATTTCCGTTTGACCCGAAACTCATGTTTGGTGGGTATTTGGCACTTTCATTTTCGACGGAACAGTGCCACAAAACTCGTGCGCAGGGCCATTTTTTCACCAATGCACGAAAAACTCGCAGTTGAATTTTTTCCAACGGACGCACCCAATCATCTCAGTTTGACCCAAAACTCATGTTTGGTGGGTTTTTGGCACTTTTATTTCCAACGGAACGGGGCCGCAAAACTCGCGCGGGATGGCTGTTTTTTCCCATGGATTCACCAACAAAACTCGCAGTTGAATTTTTCGCAATGGACACACCCAATCCACTCCGTTGGACCCCGAAACTCATGTTGGTGGGTTTTTGGTACTTTCATTTCCGACGGAACAGTGCCGCAAAATTTGTGCGGCAGGGCCGTTTTTTTCACAAATGCACCGAAAAATGGCAGTTGAATTTTTTGCAACTGACGCACCCCATCATCTTCGTTTGACCCAAAACTCATGTTTGGTGGTTTTTTGGCACTTTCATTCCGACGGAACGGTGCCGCAAAACTCGTGCGGTAGGGCCATTTTTTCACCAATGCAACGAAAAACATGCAGTTGAATTTTTTGCATCGCACGCACCCAATCATCTCTCCGTTTGACGCAAAACTCATGTTTGGTGGGTTTTTGGCACTTTCATTTTCGACGGAACGGTGCCAAAAAACTCGCACGGGATGGCCGCTTTTCCCACGGATTCACCAAAAAAACCCGCAGTTGAATTTTTCACAAAGGACGCACCCAATCATCTCCGTTTGACCCAAAACACCTGTTTGGTGGGTTTTTGGCACTTTCATTTCTGACGGAACATGCCACAAACTCGCGTGGGATGACCGTTTTTCCCACGGATTCACAAAAAAACTTGCAGTTGAATTTTTCGCAATGGACACACCTAATCATCTTCGTTTGAAACGAAACTCATGTTTGGTGGGTTTTTGGTACTTTCATTTCTGACGGAATAGTTCCGCAAAACTCGTGCGGCAGAGCCGTTTTTTCACCAATGCACCGAAAAACTCGCAGTTGAATTTTTTGCAACGGACGTACCCAATCATCTCCGTTTGACCAAAAACTCATGTTTGGTGGGTTTTGGCACTTTCATTTCTGACGGAACGGCGCCACATAACTCGCGCGGCAGGGCCATTTTTTGCACCAATGCACCGAAAAACTCGGAGTCAAATTTTTCACAACGGACGCACCCAATCATCTCCGTTTGACTCAAACTCATGTTGGGGGGGTTTTGGCGCTTTCAATTCCGACGTAACGGTGCCACAAAAATCGCGCGGGAGGGCCATTTTTTGCACCAATGCACCGAAAAACTCAGAGTTAAATTTTTCACAACGGACGCACCCAATCATCTCCGTTTGACCCAAAACTCATGTTTGGTGGGTTTTTGCACTTTCATTTCCGACGGAACGGTGCCGCAAAACTCGTGCGGTAGGGCCGTTTTTTCACCAATGCACCGAAAAACATGCAGTTGAATTTTTTGCAACGGACGCACCCAATCATCTCCGTTTGACCCAAACTCATGTTTGGTGGGTTTTTGGCAATTTCATTTTGACGGAACGGTGCCAAAAACTCGCACAGGATGGCCGTTTTTCCCACAGATTCACCAAAAAAACCCGCAGTTGAATTTTTCACAATGGAGGCACGCAATCATCTCCGTTTGACCCAAAAACATGTTTGGTGGGTTTTTGGCACTTTCATTTCTGACGGAACGGTGCCACAAAACTCGCGTGGGATGACCGTTTTTCCCACGGATTCACAAAAAAAACTTGCAGTTGAATTTTCGCAATGGACACACCTAATCATCTTCGTTTGAAACGAAACTCATGTTTGGTGGGTTTTTGGTACTTTCATTTCTGATGGAATAGTTCCGCAAAACTCGTGCGGCAGAGCCATTTTTTCACCAATGCCACCGAAAAACTCGCAGTTGAATTTTTTGCAACGGACGTACCCAATCATCTCCGTTTGACCCAAAACTCATGTTTGGTGGGTTTTTGGCACTTTCATTTCTGACGGAACGGCGCCACATAACTCGCGCGGCAGGGCCATTTTTTGTCACCAATGCACCGAAAAACTCGGAGTCAAATTTTCACAACGGACGCACCCAATCATCTCCGTTTGACTCAAAACTCATGTTGGGTGGGTTTTTGGCGCTTTCAATTCCGACGTAACGGTGCCACAAAAAGTCGCGCGGGAGGGCCATTTTTTTGCACCAATGCACCGAAAACTCAGAGTTAAATTTTTCACAACGGACGCACCCAATCATCTCCGTTTGACCCAAAACTCATGTTTGGTGGGTTTTTGGCACTTTCATTTCCGACGGAACGGTGCCGCAAAACTCGTGCGGTAGGGCCGTTTTTTCACCAATGCACCGAAAAACATGCAGTTGAATTTTTTGCAACGGACGCACCCAATCATCTCCGTTTGACCCAAAACTCATGTTGGTGGGTTTTTGGCAATTTCATTTTGACGGAACGGTGCCAAAAAACTCGCACGGGATGGCCGTTTTCCCACAGATTCACCAAAAAAACCCGCAGTTGAATTTTTCACAATGGAGGCACGCAATCATCTCCGTTTGACCCAAAACACATGTTTGGTGGGTTTTTGGCACTTTCATTTCTGACGGAACGGTGCCACAAACTCGCGTGGGATGACCGTTTTTCCCACGGATTCACAAAAAAAACTTGCAGTTGAATTTTTTGCAATGGACACACCTAATCATCTCCGTTTCAAACGAAACTCATGTTTGGTGGGTTTTTGGTACTTTCATTTCTGACGGAATAGTTCCGCAAAACTCGTGCGCCAGAGCCGTTTTTTCACCAATGCACCGAAAAACTCGCAGTTGAATTTTTTGCAATGGACGTACCCAATCATCTCCGTTTGACCCAAAACTCATGTTTGGTGGGTTTTTGGCACTTTCATTTCTGACGGAACGGTGCCACATAAATCGCGCGGGAGGGCCATTTTTTGCACCAATGCACCGAAAAAACTAGGAGTCAAATTTTTCACAACGGACGCACCCAATCATCTCCGTTTGACTCAAAACTCATCCTGGGTGGGTTTTTGGCGCTTTCAATTCCGACGTAACGGGGCCACAAAACTCGCGCGGGAGGGCCATTTTTTGCACCAATGCACCGAAAAACTCGGAGTTAAATTTTTCACAACGGACGCACCCAATCATCTCTGTTTGACCCAAAACTCATGTTGGTGGGTTTTTGGCACTTTCATTTCCGACGGAACGGTACCGCAAAACTCGTGCGGTAGGGCCGTTTTTTCACCAATACACCGAAAAACATGCAGTTCAATTTTTTGCAACGGACGCACCCAATCATCTCCGTTTGACACAAAACTCATGTTTGGTGGATTTTTGGCACTTTCATTTTCGACGGAACGGTGCCAAAAATCTCGCACGGGATGGCCGTTTTTCCCACGGATTCACCAAAAAAACCCGCAGTTGAATTTTTCACAACGGAGGCACCCAATCATCTCCGTTTGACCCAAAACACATGTTTGGTGGGTTTTGGCACTTTCATTTCTGACGGAACGGTGCCACAAAACTCGCGTGGGATGACCGTTTTTCCCACGGATTCACAAAAAAAACTCACAGTTGAATTTTTCACAATGGACACACCTAATCATCTCCGTTTGAAACGAAACTCATGTTTGGTGGGTTTTTGGCATTTTCATTTCTGACGGAATAGTGCCGCAAAACTCGTGCAGTAGAGCCGTTTTTTCACCAATGCACCGAAAAACTCGCAGTTGAATTTTTTGCAACGGACGTACCCAATCATCTCCGTTTGACCCAAAACTCATGTTTGGTGGGTTTTTGGCACTTTCATTTCTGACGGAACGGTGCCACATAAATCGCGCGGGATGGCCGTTTTTCCCATGGATTCACCAACAAAACTTGCAGTTGAATTTTTCGCAACGGACACACCTAATCATCTCCGTTTGAAACGAAACTCATGTTTGGTGGGTTTTTGGTACTTTCATTTCTGACGGAATAGTGCCGCAAAACTCGTGCGGTAGAGCCGTTTTTTTCACCAATGCATCGAAAAACTCGCAGTTGAATTTTTTGCAACGGACGTACCCAATCATCTCCGTTTGACCCAAAACTCATGTTTGGTGGGTTTTTGGCACTTTCATTTCTGACGGAACGGCGCCACATAACTCGCGCGGCAGGGCCATTTTTTGCACCAATGCACCGAAAAACTCGGAGTCAAATTTTTCACAATGGACGCACCCAATCATCTCCGTTTGACTCAAAACTCATGTTGGGTGCGTTTTTGGCGCTTTCAATTCCGACGTAACGGTGCCACAAAACTCGCGCGGGAGGGCCATTTTTTGCACCAATGCACCGAAAAACTCAGAGTTAAATTTTTCACAATGGACGCACCCAATCATCTCCGTTTGACCCAAAACTCATGTTTGGTGGGTTTTGGCACTTTCATTTCCGACGGAACGGTGCCGCAAAAACTCGTGCGGTAGGGCCGTTTTTTCACCAATGCACCGAAAAACATGCAGTTGAATTTTTTGCAACGGACGCACCCAATCATCTCCGTTTGACCCAAAACTCATGTTGGTGGGTTTTTGGCAATTTCATTTTTGACGGAACGGTGCCAAAAAACTCGCACGGGATGGCCGTTTTTCCACGGATTACCAACAAACCCGCAGTTGAATTTTTCACAATGGAGGCACGCAATCATCTCCGTTTGACCCAAAACACATGTTTGGTGGGTTTTTGGCACTTTCATTTCTGACGGAACGGTGCCACAAAACTCGCGTGGGATGACCGTTTTTCCCACGGATTCACAAAAAAAAACTTGCAGTTGAATTTTTCGCAATGGACACACCTAATCATCTCCGTTTCAAACGAAACTCATGTTTGGTGGGTTTTTGGTACTTTCATTTCTGACGGAATAGTTCCGCAAAACTCGTGCGCCAGAGCCGTTTTTTCACCAATGCACCGAAAAACTCGCAGTTGAATTTTTTGCAACGGACGTACCCAATCATCTCCGTTTGACCCAAAACTCATGTTTGGTGGGTTTTTGGCACTTTCATTTCTGACGGAACGGTGCCACATAAATCGCGCGGGAGGGCCATTTTTTGCACCAATGCACCGAAAAACTAGGAGTCAAATTTTTCACAACGGACGCACCCAATCATCTCCGTTTGACTCAAAACTCATCCTGGGTGGGTTTTTGGCGCTTTCAATTCCGACGTAACGGGGCCACAAAACTCGCGCGGGAGGGCCATTTTTTGCACCAATGCACCGAAAAACTCGGAGTTAAATTTTTCACAACGGACGCACCCAATCATCTCCGTTTGACCCAAAACTCATGTTTGGTGGGTTTTTGGCACTTTCATTTCCGACGGAACGGTGCCGCAAAACTCGTGCGGTAGGGCCGTTTTTTCACCAATACACCGAAAAACATGCAGTTGAATTTTTTGCAACGGACGCACCCAATCATCTCCGTTTGACACAAAACTCATGTTTGGTGGGTTTTTGGCACTTTCATTTTCGACGGAACGGTGCCAAAAATCTCGCACGGGATGGCCGTTTTTCCCACGGATTCACCAAAAAAACCCGCAGTTGAATTTTTCACAACGGAGGCACCCAATCATCTCCGTTTGACCCAAACACATGTTGGTGGGTTTTTGGCACTTTCATTTCTGACGGAACGGTGCCACAAAACTCGCGTAGGATGACCGTTTTCCACGGATTCACAAAAAAAACTCGCAGTTGAATTTTTCACAATGGACACACCTAATCATCTCCGTTTGAAACGAACTCATGTTTGGTGGGTTTTTGGTACTTTCATTTCTGACGGAATAGTGCCGCAAAACTCGTGCGGTAGAGCCGTTTTTTCACCAATGCACCGAAAAACTCGCAGTTGAATTTTTTGCAACGGACGTACCCAATCATCTCCGTTTGACCCAAAACTCATGTTTGGTGGGTTTTTGGCACTTTCATTTCTGACGGAACGGTGCCACATAAATCGCGCGGGAGGGCCATTTTTTGCACCAATGCACCGAAAAACTAGGAGTCAATTTTTTCACAACGGACGAACCCAATCATCTCCGTTTGACTCAAAACTCATCCTGGGTGGGTTTTTGGTGCTTTCAATTCCGACGTAACGGTGCCACAAAACTAGCGCGGGAGGGCCATTTTTTCACCAATGCACCGAAAAACTCGGAGTTAAATTTTTCACAACGTATGCACCCCATCATCTCCGTTTGACCCAAAACTCATGTTTGTTGGGTTTTTGGCACTTTCATTTCCGACGGAACGGTACCGCAAAACTCGTGCGGTAGGGCCGTTTTTTCACCAATGCACTGAAAAACAAGCAGTTCAATTTTTGCAACGGACGCAACCAATCATCTCCGTTTGACTCAAAACTCATGTTGGGTGGGTTTTTGGCACTTTCATTTTCGACGGAACGGTACCGAAAAACTCACACGGGATGGCCGTTTTTCCCACGGATTCACCAAAAACCCGCAATTGAATTTTTCGCAATGGACGCACCCAATCATTTCCGTTTGACCCGAAACTCATGTTTGGTGGGTATTTGGCACTTTCATTTTCGACGGAACAGTGCCACAAAACTCGTGCAGCAGGGCCATTTTTTCACCAATGCACCGAAAAACTCGCAGTTGAATTTTTTCCAACGGAAGCACCCAATCATCTCAGTTTGACCCAAAACTCATGTTTGGTGGGTTTTTGGCACTTTTATTTCCAACGGAACGGGGCCACAAAACTCGCGCGGGATGGCTGTTTTTCCCATGGATTCACCAACAAAACTCGCAGTTGAATTTTTCGCAACGGACACACCCAATCCTCTCCGTTGGACCCGAAACTCATGTTTGGTGGGTTTTTGGTACTTTCATTTCCGACGGAACAGTGCCGCAAAATTTGTGCGGCAGGGCCGTTTTTTCACAAATGCACCGAAAAAATGGCAGTTGAATTTTTTGCAACTGACGCACCCAATCATCTTCGTTTGACCCAAAACTCATGTTTGGTGGGTTTTTGGCACTTTCATTTCCGACGGAACGGTGCCGCAAAACTCGTGCGGTAGGGCCATTTTTTCACCAATGCAACGAAAAACATGCAGTTGAATTTTTTGCATCGCACGCACCCAATCATCTCCGTTTGACGCAAAACTCATGTTTGGTGGGTTTTTGGCACTTTCATTTTCGACGGAACGGTGCCAAAAAACTCGCACGGGATGGCCGCTTTTCCCAAGGATTCACCAAAAAAACCCGCAGTTGAATTTTTCACAAAGGACGCACCCAATCATCTCCGTTTGACCCAAAACACATGTTTGGCGGGTTTTTGGCACTTTCATTTCTGACGGAACAGTGCCACAAAACTCGCACGGGATGACCGTTTTTCCCACGGATTCACAAAAAAACTTGCAGTTGAATTTTTCGCAATGGACACACCTAATCATCTTCGTTTGAAACGAAACTCATGTTTGGTGGGTTTTTGGTACTTTCATTTCTGATGGAATAGTTCCGCAAAACTCGTGCGGCAGAGCCGTTTTTTCACCAATGCATCGAAAAACTCGCAGTTGAATTTTTTGCAACGGACGTACCCAATCATCTCCGTTTGACCCAAAACTCATGTTTGGTGGGTTTTTGGCACTTTCATTTCTGACGGAACGGCGCCACATAACTCGCGCGGCAGGGCCATTTTTTGCACCAATGCACCGAAAAACTCGGAGTCAAATTTTTCACAACGGACGCACCCAATCATCTCCGTTTGACTCAAAACTCATGTTGGGTGGGTTTTTGGCGCTTTCAATTCCGACGTAACGGTGCCACAAAAGTCGCGCGGGAGGGCCATTTTTTGCACCAATGCACCGAAAAACTCAGAGTTAAATTTTTCACAACGGACGCACCCAATCATCTCCGTTTGACCCAAAACTCATGTTTGGTGGGTTTTGGCACTTTCATTTCCGACGGAACGGTGCCGCAAAACTCGTGCGGTAGGGCCGTTTTTTCACCAATGCACCGAAAAACATGCAGTTGAATTTTTTGCAACGGACGCACCCAATCATCTCCGTTTGACCCAAAACTCATGTTTGGTGGGTTTTTGGCAATTTCATTTTTGACGGAACGGTGCCAAAAAACTCGCACGGGATGGCCGTTTTTCCCACAGATTCACCAAAAAAACCCGCAGTTGAATTTTTCACAATGGAGGCACGCAATCATCTCCGTTTGACCCAAAACACATGTTTGGTGGGTTTTTGGCACTTTCATTTCTGACGGAACGGTGCCACAAAACTCGCGTGGGATGACCGTTTTTCCCACGGATTCACAAAAAAAACTTGCAGTTGAATTTTTCGCAATGGACACACCTAATCATCTCCGTTTCAAACGAAACTCATGTTTGGTGGGTTTTTGGTACTTTCATTTCTGACGGAATAGTTCCGCAAAACTCGTGCGCCAGAGCCGTTTTTTCACCAATGCACCGAAAAACTCGCAGTTGAATTTTTTGCAACGGACGTACCCAATCATCTCCGTTTGACCCAAAACTCATGTTTGGTGGGTTTTTGGCACTTTCATTTCTGACGGAACGGTGCCACATAAATCGCGCGGTAGGGCCATTTTTTGCACCAATGCACCGAAAAACTAGGAGTCAAATTTTTCACAACGGACGCACCCAATCATCTCCGTTTGACTCAAAACTCATCCTGGGTGGGTTTTTGGCGCTTTCAATTCCGACGTAACGGGGCCACAAAACTCGCGCGGGAGGGCCATTTTTTGCACCAATGCACCGAAAAACTCGGAGTTAAATTTTTCACAACGGACGCACCCAATCATCTCCGTTTGACCCAAAACTCATGTTTGGTGGGTTTTTGGCACTTTCATTTCCGACGGAACGGTGCCGCAAAACTCGTGCGGTAGGGCCGTTTTTTCACCAATACACCGAAAAACATGCAGTTCAATTTTTTGCAACGGACGCACCCAATCATCTCCGTTTGACACAAAACTCATGTTTGGTGGGTTTTTGGCACTTTCATTTTCGACGGAACGGTGCCAAAAATCTCGCACGGGATGGCCGTTTTTCCCACGGATTCACCAAAAAAACCCGCAGTTGAATTTTTCACAACGGAGGCACCCAATCATCTCCGTTTGACCCAAAACACATGTTTGGTGGGTTTTTGGCACTTTCATTTCTGACGGAACGGTGCCACAAAACTCGCGTGGGATGACCGTTTTTCCCACGGATTCACAAAAAAACTCGCAGTTGAATTTTTCACAATGGACACACCTAATCATCTCCGTTTGAAACGAAACTCATGTTTGGTGGGTTTTTGGTACTTTCATTTCTGACGGAATAGTGCCGCAAAACTCGTGCGGTAGAGCCGTTTTTTCACCAATGCACCGAAAAACTCGCAGTTGAATTTTTTGCAACGGACGTACCCAATCATCTCCGTTTGACCCAAAACTCATGTTTGGTGGGTTTTTGGCACTTTCATTTCTGACGGAACGGTGCCACATAAATCGCGCGGGAGGGCCATTTTTTGCACCAATGCACCGAAAAACTAGGAGTCAATTTTTTCACAACGGACGAACCCAATCATCTCCGTTTGACTCAAAACTCATCCTGGGTGGGTTTTGGTGCTTTCAATTCCGACGTAACGGTGCCACAAAACTAGCGCGGGAGGGCCATTTTTCACCAATGCACCGAAAAACTCGGAGTTAAATTTTTCACAACGTATGCACCCCATCATCTCCGTTTGACCCAAAACTCATGTTTGTTGGGTTTTTTGGCACTTTCATTTCCGACGGAACGGTACCGCAAAACTCGTGCGGTAGGGCCGTTTTTTCACCAATGCACTGAAAAACACGCAGTTCAATTTTTTGCAACGGACGCAACCAATCATCTCCGTTTGACTCAAAACTCATGTTGGGTGGGTTTTTGGCACTTTCATTTTCGACGGAACGGTACCGAAAAACTCACACGGGATGGCCGTTTTTCCCACGGATTCACCAAAAACCCGCAATTGAATTTTTCGCAATGGACGCACCCAATCATTTCCGTTTGACCCCGAAACTCATGTTTGGTGGGTATTTGGCACTTTCATTTTCGACGGAACTGTGCCACAAAACTCGTGCAGCAGGGCCATTTTTTCACCAATGCACCGAAAAACTCGCAGTTGAATTTTTTCCAACGGACGCACCCAATCATCTCAGTTTGACCCAAAACTCATGTTTGGTGGGTTTTTGGCACTTTTATTTCCAACGGAACGGGGCCGCAAAAACTCGCGCGGGATGGCTGTTTTTCCCATGGATTCACCAACAAAACTCGCAGTTGAATTTTTCGCAACGGACACACCCAATCCTCCTTCCGTTGGACCCGAAACTCATGTTTGGTGGGTTTTTGGTACTTTCATTTCCGACGGAACAGTGCCGCAAAAATTTGTGCGGCAGGGCCGTTTTTTCACAAATGCACCGAAAAAATGGCAGTTGAATTTTTTGCAACTGACGCACCCAATCATCTTCGTTTGACCCAAAACTCATGTTTGGTGGGTTTTTGGCACTTTCATTTCCGACGGAACGGTGCCGCCAAAACTCGTGCGGTAGGGGCCATTTTTTCACCAATGCAACGAAAAACATGCAGTTGAATTTTTGCATCGCACGCACCCAATCATCTCCGGTTTGACGCAAAACTCATGTTTGGTGGGTTTTTGGCACTTTCATTTTCGACGGAACGGTGCCAAAAAACTCGCACGGGATGGCCGCTTTCCCAAGGATTCACCAAAAAAAACCCGCAGTTGAATTTTTCACAAAGGACGCACCCAATCATCTCCGTTTGACCCAAAACACATGTTTGGTGGGTTTTTGGCACTTTCATTTCTGACGGAACAGTGCCACAAAACTCGTGCGGTAGTGCCGTTTTTTCACCAATGCACCGAAAAACATGCAATTGATTTTTTTGCAACGGTCACAACACCCAATCATCTCCGTTTGACCCAAAACTCATGTTTGGTGGGTTTTGGCACTTTCATTTCTGACGCAACGGTGCCGAAAAACTAACTCGCGGTTACCGTTTTCCCACGGATTCACAAAAAAAACCCGTAGTTGAAATTTTCGCACCGGACGCACCCAATCATCTCCGTTTACCCGAAAGTCATGTTTGGTGGGTATTTGGCACTTTCATTTCCGACGGAACAGTGCCGCAAAACTCGTGCGGCAGGGCCATTTTTTCACCCAATGCAACCGAAAAACTCACAGTTGAATTATTTGCAACGGACGCACCCAATCATCTCTGTTGACCCAAAACTCATGGTTTGGTGGGGTTTTGGCACATTCATTTCCAAGGAAACGGTGCCACACAAACTCGGCAGTATGGCTGTTTTTCCCACGGATTACCAAAAAGAAACTCACAAGTTGAATTTTTTACAACGGACTCACCCAATCATCTCCGTTGGACCCAAAACTCATGTTGGTGGGGTTTTTTGGCACTTTCATTTCTGACGGAACGGCGCCACATAACTCGCGCGGCAGGGCCCATTTTTTGCACCAATGCACCGAAAAAACTCGGAGTCAAATTTTTCACAACGGACGCACCCAATCATCTCCGTTTGACTCAAAACTCATGTTGGGTGGGTTTTTGGCGCTTTCAATTCCCGACGGTAACGGTGCCACAAAAGGTCGCGCGGGAGGGCCATTTTTTTGCACCAATGCACCGAAAAACTCAGAGTTAAATTTTTCACAACGGACGCACCCAATCATCTCCGTTTGACCCAAAACCCATGTTTGGTGGGGTTTTTGGCACTTTCATTTCCGACGGAACGGTGCCGCAAAACTCGTGCGGTAGGGCCGTTTTTTCACCAATGCACCGAAAAACATGCAGTTGAATTTTTTGCAACGGACGCACCCAATCATCTCCGTTTGACCCAAAACTCATGTTTGGTGGGTTTTTGGCACTTTCATTTCCGACGGAACGGTGCCGCAAAACTCGTGCGGTAGGGCCATTTTTTCACCAATGCAACGAAAAACATGCAGGTGAATTTTTTGCATCGCACGCACCCAATCATCTCCGTTTGACGCAAAACTCATGTTTGGTGGGTTTTTGGCACTTTCATTTTCGACGGAACGGTGCCAAAAAACTCACACGGGATGGCCGTTTTTCCCACGGATTCACCAAAAAAACCCGCAGTTGAATTTTTCACAACGGAGGCACCCAATCATCTCCGTTTGACCCAAAACACATGTTTGGTGGGTTTTTGGCACTTTCATTTCTGACGGAACAGTGCCACAAAACTCGCGTGGGATGACCGTTTTTCCCACGGATTCACAAAAAAACTTGCAGTTGAATTTTTCGCAATGGACACACCTAATCATCTTCGTTTGAAACGAAACTCATGTTTGGTGGGTTTTTGGTACTTTCATTTCTGATGGAATAGTTCCGCAAAACTCGTGCGGCAGAGCCATTTTTTCACCAATGCACCGAAAAACTCGCAGTTGAATTTTTTTGCAACGGACGTACCCAATCATCTCCGTTTGACCCAAAACTCATGTTTGGTGGGTTTTTGGCACTTTCATTTCTGACGGAACGGCGCCACATAACTCGCGCGGCAGGGCCATTTTTTGCACCATGCACCGAAAAACTCGGAGTCAAATTTTTCACAACGGACGCACCCAATCATCTCCGTTTGACTCAAAACTCATGTTGGGTGGGTTTTTGGCGCTTTCAATTCCGACGTAACGGTGCCACAAAAGTCGCGCGGGAGGGCCATTTTTTTTGCACCAATGCACCGAAAAACTCAGAGTTAAATTTTTCACAACGGACGCACCCAATCATCTCCGTTTGACCCAAAACTCATGTTTGGTGGGTTTTTGGCACTTTCATTTCCGACGGAACGGTGCCGCAAAACTCGTGCGGTAGGGGCCGTTTTTTCACCAATGCACCGAAAAAACATGCAGTTGAATTTTTTTGCAAACGGACGCACCCAATCATCTCCGTTTGACCCAAACTCATGTTTGGGTGGGTTTTTGGCAATTTCCATTTTTGACGGAACGGTGCCAAAAAACTCGCACGGGATGGCCGTTTTTCCCACAGATTCACCAAAAAAAACCCGCAGTTGAATTTTTCACAATGGAGGCACGCAATCATCTCCGTTGACCCAAAACACATGTTTGGTGGGTTTTTGGCACTTTCATTTCTGACGGAACGGTGCCCACAAAAACTCGCGTGGGATGACCGTTTTCCCACGGATTCACAAAAAAAACTTGCAGTTGAATTTTTTGCAATGGACACACCTAATCATCTCCGTTTCAAACGAAACTCATGTTTGGTGGGTTTTTGGTACTTTCATTTCTGACGGAATAGTTCCGCAAAAACTCGTGCGCCAGAGCCGTTTTTTCACCAATGCACCGAAAAACTCGCAGTTGAATTTTTTGCAATGGACGTACCCAATCATCTCCGTTTGACCAAAACTCATGTTTGGTGGGTTTTTGGCACTTTCATTTCTGACGGAACGGTGCCACATAAATCGCGCGGGAGGGCCATTTTTTGCACCAATGCACCGAAAAACTAGGAGTCAAATTTTTCACAACGGACGCACCCAATCATCTCCGTTTGACTCAAAACTCATCCTGGGTGGGTTTTTGGCGCTTTCAATTCCGACGTAACGGGGCCACAAAACTCGCGCGGGAGGGCCATTTTTTGCACCAATGCACCGAAAAACTCGGAGTTAAATTTTTCACAACGGACGCACCCAATCATCTCTGTTTGACCCAAAACTCATGTTTGGTGGGTTTTTGGCACTTTCATTTCCGACGGAACGGTGCCGCAAAACTCGTGCGGTAGGGCCGTTTTTTCACCAATACACCGAAAAACATGCAGTTCAATTTTTTGCAACGGACGCACCCAATCATCTCCGTTTGACACAAAACTCATGTTTGGTGGATTTTTGGCACTTTCATTTTCGACGGAACGGTGCCAAAAATCTCGCACGGGATGGCCGTTTTTCCCACGGATTCACCAAAAAAACCCGCAGTTGAATTTTTCACAACGGAGGCACCCAATCATCTCTGTTTGACCCAAAACACATGTTTGGTGGGTTTTGGCACTTTCATTTCTGACGGAACGGTGCCACAAAACTCGCGTGGGATGACCGTTTTTCCCACGGATTCACAAAAAAAACTCGCAGTTGAATTTTTCACAATGGACACACCTAATCTCTCTCCGTTTGAAACGAAACTCATGTTTGGGTGGGTTTTTGGCATTTTCATTTCTGACGGAATAGTGCCGCAAAACTCGTGCAGTAGAGCCGTTTTTTCACACCAATGCACCGAAAACTCCTCGCAGTTGAATTTTTTGCAACGGA